>OY856412.1:341282956-341380456 GCA_963693085.1 Alisma plantago-aquatica | reverse complement strand
AATTGATGACTCATTTTGTAAATACGTTGTGAAATTTTTATCTTTCTTCTAAAAATAGTAAAAATTATATTTATGACAAAATAGTAAACAATTTACATTGTAATACCATATGAGACTTTGTATTACAATTATGATCTTCTCATTACAATTTTGGCTATCTCATTACAAGTATATGCCTTCCTATTACAAAACAAATGCACGGGTAACTAACCTTAGTTACTCACATGGGTAGTGAATGAATGTCCATATATATATATATATATATATATATATATATATATATATATGTATGTATATATATATATATATACATATATATAGATACATATATATACATATATATATACATATATATATAGGGCTTATCTTTAATACCTGGTGGGTAACTAACGGGTAGCTACCTGACAACACTTCCTAATATTTTTTTCATACTTCCTGATATTTTTTTTAATTTTTTTTCGCAATTGTAGAGGAACATTTTATCTAGCTCTCCAAAAAATTTGATCAAAAAATAATATAATTTGCCCCACCAAAATCATAAAACCCGTCCATATATATTACTGACTGTATATATGTATATATATATACACACACACACACACACACACACACACACACACATATATATATATATATATATATATATATATATATATATTTCACACTTCCTGATATTTTTTTAATTTTTTTTCGCAATGGTAGAGGATAATTTTGTCTATCTCTCCAAAAAAAATGATCAAAAAATAATATCATTTGCCCCCCCCCCCCAAAATAAAAAAACCCGTCCATATATATTACTGACTGTATATTTTCTGTGCAGTTACTCTTTGCACTCAAAGTTACTCCAGCATACCATATAGTTACTCTTGCTATTCAGACGGGTTACTCTAGCATACCATATAGTTACTCTTTTGACCCGAGTTACTCCAGCAGGTAGTGAAAATTCTGGCTACCCACCGGGCAACGAAGGAACAACCATATATATATATACATATATATACATATATATATATATACACACAGATATATATATATACATATATATATATACACATATATATACATATACATATACATACATATATATATGTATATATATACATAAATATAAATATAAATATATATATATATATATATATATATATATATATATATATATATATATGGGATTTATTCGTTACCCGCCCAGGTAGCTTAAATTTTAGCTACCCGCACATCCAAAAGTGTAACTATATGGTATACACAAGTTGCTCTATAGATCAAAAGTATAACTATATGGTACACAAAAGTAACTCTAAGACCAAAAAAGTAACTATGCAGAAAATATACAGTCTGTAAATATATGGATGTATTTTTTTATTTTGGTGGGGCAAATGATATTATTTTTGGATGAAATTTTTTGGGGATCTAGATAAAATGCTCCTCTACAATTGTGAAAAAAAAAAATCAAAAATAATGACAGGAAGGGTGTGCGGGTAGCTACCCACGTGGGTATTAAAGATGAGCCCATATATATATATATATATATATGTGTGTGTGTGTGTGTGTGTGTGTGTGTGTCTGTGTGTGTGTGTGTATCTATATATGTACTGAGTCTGGTAACATACTTTACTTACCCATGGATTAAGTTTTGTAATAGGAAGATGCAAAATTGTACTGAGTTAACACAATTTGTAATACAAAGAATCATTTGTAAACACATCTCAATGTTTTATGATGTTCGCTAGAAGCAGTAAAAATGACATTTCTAAAAAAATTATCTTCCATGAACTGTAACCACTATTGAAAATTTATAATCAGCATGCTAAATCTATAACTACAATACTCAAGTTGTGACCAAAATAGTTGGATAACTACTTTATGTTACCAAGTAGGACAATGAATACATCCCCATATATGTATAAATATATGTGAGTATATATATTTATATATATATGCAACACACACATATATGCTGACAAGGAATGCCTTAAGTGGTCAAACATAGTGTCCCATAATAAAGGGACCCTCTTTTGATTCCCAGTTGTTGCCTTGACTTACCACCCTCTCAGACATGCAACTCCATAATGGGGGAGAGAATACTTCTCTTAATATCATATATATATATATGTATATATATATATATATATATATATATATATATATATATATATATATATATATATATATATATATATATATATATAGTCAGGCTAGAATACACTTGAGTGTACGGATCGCACGAATACACTCAAGTGTGTTTGCATATCAAGTCTATTTTTTTGTAAAATGTAAACTGCTGATCTTTGTTGTCATACTATAACTAGGCTACATACAAATTTTTAGCTCATTTGGATGAGTGTAAGTCACTCATCCAAGGGCAACAAAATAGACGCACAAAACTAATTTGAAATGTATAACTTTTGTGGTCTTCATAACATGCGCTATACATATCCAAATGGGCTCAAATTTTATATATGAGTTGTTTGCGAGATGTTTAAGAAGATCAATAGATTGTATTTTCAAAAAAAAATATTGCATAATGAAAAACTACTTGAGTGTATTCCGCTCCAGATATACTCGAGTGTATTCTAGCCTGACTCTCTCTCTCTCTCTCTCTCTATATATATATATATATATATATATATATATCTATATATATCTATATATATATATATATATATATATATATTTGTACTACTATAAAAAAGTGAATGTCTCTAATGGTTTACAACTCTACCAATTTTTAATACCCCAAAACCCTCTAGTCAATCACATCACTTCATTTTTGAAATGTTGTTGTCTAGTTGTTCCTCTCTCTTTCCATTTTTTTTAAATATTTTTTTTTAAAAAAATGTTCAATTCTCACACCCATCATCCCACATTTTAATTAAGTTCTCAAGACACTGTCACACATCTACAGTCAAACACTGCCGATATTGTGAACTACCCAACCAACACGTAATTTTAACTATCTAAAAATTTAAATAATCTATACTACTATAAAAAAGCAAATTTTTTTAACAATTTAAAACTCTTCCATTTCTAACTTGCCAAAACCCTACAACCAATCACATCATTTCATTTTTGAAATGTTGTTGTCTCCTTGTTTCTCTCTCTTTCCATATTTTAGCTTAATTATCTAGTTTTTTGAAAGAAAATCATTCAGTTCTCATACCCACCATCCAACATTTTTGTTCAGTTCTCAGTCCACTCTCCCACGTCTATGGTCAAACACCTGAGACACTATGAACTACTGAAACAACACGTAATGTTAATTAACTAAAAATTGAAATAACACAATTTTAGGTTGTAACTTTAACGATCTCACTTTTCAGCAACCCCCTATCAAGAAAGGTTTTAATGTTGAGACCCATTACCTAAAATTTTCTTGAGGATTTATATTTTAGAAAAATAATAATCAATAGATAATGATTTCTAATAATTCCAATATCATTTACAAAATGCTCCTCAAATTATTTACATGTGTTTCTCTCATCAGAACTGTATAAATGAGAAGAAGTAAATACCTAATCATCCTCACAAGTTAACTTTATTGTCTTCAAGTAAATTTGGTTGATTATGATGTTCATCATTTCTTGATATCATATTATCTAGCATATACCTAAAACACCATGAAACAAAAATATGGTCAGTATAATAAGTTGTTTTGGTATATGGGGGAACAAAATATTCACATGTAGGCATAAAAATATAGTCAGCCATAGAAAAATGTATGAATACAAAATTGAACATGCATTTTATTTCTAACTTCTCAACTTACTCTATGTGATACCCCCTATCTGAAATATTCATGTGATGAACTCTCACTCTAGGGTTTAATCCCTACAATGGACACATCATACATAGGCCATGTCCCAGTCACCATTCACCACAATGACATTTTATACATAGGCCCTTTCCCGAGATGATCTTCTTATTTGGGCTAGATCACCGATCACCATAGTGACATTTCCTACATATGCCTTTTCCTGAGGTGATCTTCTTATCCCAGCCTTATCATTTGGCACTATATTGACATTTCTTACATCCCACATGTATCACTTACATCCATTAGAGATAGTTGAGCAAGTTATACTTACATAATGTGATATCTATAGTGACTATATAGATTGCAAGAATTAAATAAATAGAAAACAATTATTTGTAATCAGTATAGAAAAACCTCAGAAAATCATAGAAGTTAGTTAAGGCGAGTAGTCATTGGTGTAACCACACACCTTCCTTAGATGTACTCAAAATTCAAGCAATAAGTATAATTTGAGATTTAAGAAAGTAATCATCTTGAAATTAATGCATAACACCCAAGTATTAATATTTCCTTCATACACTTACATTAATAGTGACTTGGGTTCCAGTTTAGGATTTGGAGGTCAACTTAATGTTTTATTAGGGTTCTTGCTTTCCAAACCCTAATTATCACTTTTACTGCCTTTTTGGTTTATAAACCCTATTTTTATCAATAGATGCATTCCTATTCACAAATTAAGTCAAATATATCCTTTTTATCTAAAAAAACTAAACGTTTTCCATTTTAGTCATTTGAGCAAGTTATTATCATTAAACTCATCAAAGGGTTTTCCATTCTTTAATACATTAAAGTTAGTAACTTTGGGCACTTTTAGAATTAGAACCATATATTGGCCATGGAATTATTTTTATTACATTTTTTTATCAAATTTCATATATATATATACATATGAATGTTTTTATCTGTCAACAATTAGTTTTATGTTTTCAAGTGAAAACCCTTATTGGCCAATAGGAGAGCGCCATATTAGAAAATTAAATGATACTTACGATATCCACATGGATCGGGTCTCACAAATAAGATTTGTCCATGTGAGCGACTCACTCTATGAGAGCTAGGCATTGAGCTAGGGTGGAAGCCCACTTTTTCCCTTCAGCCTATAGACATGCGATCTACTTGCATCACGTGCAATAGAGTAATTCCCCCAGGACCTCATATTCAAACTCTTCTTGCTTCTTATTCATGAACCAGGTTCTGACATGAGTGAACTCATCCCTTGACTCCAGGATTCTTCCTTCAAGAGTAACGGGTAAAGGTATCACCCTCCTTGCCTTGATCCACTGGATTTGATGATGGTGGTTAATCACATCAAAGGAGGCAAGGATGGAAAGGATGAGAAGGAAGTTCTATAATGGGAAACAGAGGAGAAAAGGAAGAGAGGGAAGAGGTCTGGTGAGGAAATTGGTTGTATGGAGGACTTCCTCTTTGTATGAGGGACCTTGTATCATTGTCTCATCTCACAGAGAGGGGGTCCCAACCTCTTTTATATATGTGATGAGTGACGCCAAAAGCCAAACGAGCCTGACTCCCAAACAATTTTGTGGAAAGTCTTAAGATAACTCCAAAGTCAGTATATGTAGGGATAGTTGGACCCAGATTCACCTTCTAATTGCAAAGGCAAAGTTTCTTGGTGTTCATATGGGTTAGAAAGAGAGAGAAATGAAAACAAAGAGGACTTCCGTTATTTTTATTGTATTTTCCTAATTCAATCAGGGTAGAAGATGATATGGGCATCATTGGATCTAGATCCAATGGCCCCAATTTGCATGACATATTAAGGTGGTGCAGATTATCACTTGCCATAGTCAATGATCATTTAATTGATTACCAAATCAGGAATCACATGTAAAAATTGCAACCAATTATGAGATATTGAGGAAACATTATGGATGTCTAAAGAATGACAATACTCAATGACATATATTTTCAAATACATGACTTGAATGATTAGATCATAAGGATGATAAGTGTATGTACATTCTTGTTATGTCCCTATCCGGTTGTTACTATGGAAGGTAGATAGACACCAGTAACACATATGACTGGATTATATGTTGGTTGATGAAAAAATCTCATTAGTCATGATATGGCATATCAAACCATGTACACAATACATATTAGGGAATAGTGTATCAGACAGACCCACATTGAGAGTAACACATAGAATAAATCTTTGGTGGTCATAGTCATCTCTAGTAGTGTAGGTGGTAATTGTGACTCTCAGACTTGAAGTCACTACACTCGTCACATGTTGTTGGGTATACTTTAACATCATTAAAAGTAATCCTGAAACACAGGCTGCCATAAAAGTGATGATTTGGTAGCTTTGACACATGTGGACTAACGTTGAGTATTGTAGACGAGATTTGTCCCTCCCACTGGAGTTTGATATCCTGGCCACTTGATAAGCGAGACTGAGAAAAGCATGTGCATGCACATGTCAATCAAGATATGATATTGAGCTCACATATATCTCAATCAGTCTACTCTAGTTCCAAGAACATGGATTGAATGTTGAAGAGGATGACAATTCCACACCTTGAGTTCAATTGTGATATCAGAGAGAAAGAAATTATACAATCACTATAACATCTTACACATATTGTATGTTGAAGTTGTCCTCCAACTTTCCATCACTGGGGTTGCACTAATGGGTGACTAGGCACTTCTCTCTGCTTGTGACGTCATAAGCTAGTTTTGGACACTCACTGCCAACATGATATGGGACCTATAGGGTCACACACATAGGAACTCATTTAGAAGAGGAGTTTAATCATGAATGATTATTGGATTAATTACTAAAGTGTTTAGGTATTCAATGCAAGCAACAAATCAGTGGATCGGATTTCCAACCAATCGACTCAAGTGTTAAGATGACTGTTTGGAGTGTCAGGATGATTGTATTGTGTATTGGTTGATATTCTAGCTGAATCGGGGTGCAGAATGACCGTCTTGCTTAGGCGAGTCAACTAGTTTGCATAGTGTAATATGACATTCTTGTTTGAACCAAATGACTAGTTTGTGGTGCGATTCGATTGCATCAAGGATTGGTGTTGATGTCATCACGTGCAATAATTGGAATACACAACATGTGTGCAATTGGGAAAGCATGAGACGACCGTCTCGCCTGAGCAAGCTAACCATCTCACGTGCGAACCGAGTGGTTCGGTTGTGAACTGATTTGCTTGTCTTTCGTAGGTTTTTGAAATATCCATAATTGATGCAAAAATTCATGATCTTACAGTCCCTTCCACTCCCGCATAGACTAGAAACCCTGACCCTGACATCTAATATAAATAGAGGGGTATTGGGGGCTTCCTAACACACACAATTGAGAATTTGTTGCTCTGACAATTGTTGTCCTCTCTAGTTGTGGTAACCAAGAGAGACCAAATAAGTCCTACCCGACAAGGGGGGGACATCAAGGGAGACAACAACTGATAATCATTGTGGAGCAAGTTGGTGACAATAATAGGAGGGAAAACTCCTTCCTAACTGTTCTACTAGAATGACAGAAGTTCTAGGTAGTCCATGTAGACTTCTCTAGTAGCAAGGAGGTTGTTGTCTGCCACTAGGAGGACAACGTCAACCTATTGTCTATGGAGATACCAAGAGCTCTTTTAGACATTGTTCCATTCTTTTGTCTGTGGTGAAGACTTGGAATTTCATAGGCACCATCGAAGAACAAGTAGGAGATAGTTGTACTGCAACGAGTTGTTGTTGCTGGACTTTCTCCATGACCATGTATGAACTCGTTAAAACCATCCTTCCTATTACATAGTTGTTGACACAATCTTGTTGTTCATGGGAATAGGGCAATATTTTTTTTTGGTTTCCTCTACCTTATTTGTGCCGTTATTTCCCAACAGTGGCATCAGAGCCACGTCAATTAACTTTGTTTTGGGATAATCAATATGATCATATTTTTGGTTTTATAGTTTATTTATAGCATATGATGTGAATATTTAAACTTTTTAATGCCCATATTTGATCAAATACCACATATCCTAATAAGTCATACCCATCCACCTACCGAGATCCATGATCTCCTAGCTAGAGATTTGTATAAGGGTAGTAGTACTACCTTCTTTAATTTTGCAATTTTAATTGGTGATTGTAATTTGTAGTTATGTTTGATCACAAGAGGAGGGAGGGAGGGATGAATAAGATGACCTCCTAACTTTATTACAAAAAAATACCACATATAATCCAAAACTATTATATATATGTATATATATATATATATGTATATATATGTGTATATATATGTGTATATATATGTATATATATATGTATATATATGTGTATATATATGTATATATATATATATATATATATATATATATATATATATATATATATATATATATATATATATATATATATATATATATATATATATATATATATATATATATATATATATATATGGAATTTACATGTGTCATCCTAAAATGAGTTTTGATGGTGAATATGTAGCATGTTTATAGCCAATAACCCAATATTTGTGTGTGGTGTGATGGTTTTGTTTTATTCTTATTTTATCTCGGTCTGCATACCGAGTCTCTACCTCCTTATTCCCAATGTAAAGTTAATTTTTTCCTACCTTTGCTAGCCTCTACCTCCTTATTCCTAATGTAAAGTTAATTCTTTCCTACCTTTGCTCCCTTCAAATATGACTCGAGATTTCTCATTACCAATGTTATAAGTTCAATAGCGATAGGATAGTTTTATTTTTTACAAAGAATGAAGAAGATGATCAGTATAAGTTGTGCTGACCATTTCACATGATGAGACAACCTTTTGGAGGAGAAAGGAGGGATGGCTCTAGGAGGTGCAAACCAACTGGCTGGTAGGTACAACCAACCATTTGGAAGGAGTCCAGACACCACATGGACAAGAGGCCAACTGATCATGTCAAGAAATAAGACGACCGACCAAGAGGCTAGACGACCAATTCAAGGGTTGAACCAATCAAACTGGACTGGAAAACATAGATCTACACCAATAACAAGTTCATACATATGATGTGATGATTAACCTAGGTGGTAGTAATTCCTTATGGTTCCAAAATATTACAGTAGACATGGCCATAACCATCATTTTTTTGTTTTGTATTACATGTTTACATTGTGAGAAATAACATGTATATGATATGTACAATATATGTGGTGATTGGAAAAAGTATGTGTACAAATATACATATGATATTTGTATATAAATCCCTCAAATAAACATATTAAGTCTAAAATGATTTTCAAAAGAAGGACACATGAAAAGCTTGTTCGACCAAGTGTAGGATATGTAAAAGCATCTGTCTATGTCATTTAAGTGTGACAGTAGTAATGTAGGATCCTCAAAAGGGGGATGCATTATTATCGTGTTGGCTTTTGGGTCAGGCTTAGCTGGGGATTCTTAGAGAGTCTAAGCCCAAAAGCATGTAGATGATTATGGAAAGGAGTTTCACATATCATCTATCCAGGAGTTGTATATAGATGTGATTTGCAAAAGTTGCTTACCTAAATAGTCAAGTTGTTGGCGCTCAACAAAAGTTGACTCATGATTTGATGAAACATGGATCTTGGCTAATTGGAAATTTGTTTGCTGCAATTTTCAAAATTGATACATGAGGGTTGTCAATTTTGTCTGGCCATAGTAGCCTGGGTGGTAAGAGCTTGGCAAGTCCCAATGAAGGACCCAGGTTCGAACCTCTCCGAAGGCACTTTCAGAATGGAAATCCACACTAATTTGGCATGGGAGGGCGTTGACCAGACCACACCCTCTCATGTCTCGAGAGTTTACCATGTCGGGCTTGCCCGATGCGGGTTCTTTGAGTCACCAAACAAATAATTAGAGAACAAATTTATATCACCATTTTTTTAAACATCAAATAAAAAATTAAGTTTTATTGACAAAATTGCAAACTCTTTTGTAGGATCAAATGGCAACACACAACAACACATTTTCACTGTGATACAAGTTATATGGAAACAAATTTCACGACTGGTACAGGACGTTCATAATCATTCTCACATAAGAGTGCAAGTTCTATGTCCTAGAGATACCAGAGTCAGAAGAACCCCTTCCTAATGCACCTAAGGTCGAGGGATGCTTACAAGAAGCATATTGAAGATGTCATTGATGTCAAGTTTTTTATGCTATGCTCCATGTACTATGGGTTGAAGAGGTAGCATAAGGACAAGGAAGTCATTGAAGTGGTTACACATCTTAAGAACATGTTCCAAGATCAGGAAATATAGGAGAGATATGATGTCTCCAAGGCATTGTTCAAGTGCAACGTGACAGAATGGGATGTGGTAGGTCCTCATGTACTCAAATTGACTAGGTATCTGGAGAACCTGGCTAGACTAGAATTCTCATTGAACCAAGAGTTTGCCACTAAAATAATTCCGCATCCCCTGCCAATATAATATAGTCAATTTATCAAGAACTATAACATCAACAACTTTCACAAGTTATTGATAGAGTTGTTGGGCATGTTTAGAACAACTGAGGCACAAAAGAAGAAGGACAAAACCAAGTATGTGATGATGATCAATTAGACAAAGGGAAAGTCTAAAGGTAAAGGAAAAGCCAAAGACAAAGTTAAGAAGAGTTCCAAAGCTAGCTAGAAGCCCAAATATTCAGATCTCAAGGAAAAGGGACAAATAAATAAAAGAGTCGATTTTCACCATTGTCACCATCTTGGACATTGGAAAGGAAATTTCCCACTCTGGATAGAGGAATTAAAGAAGAAGAAGGAAGTCACTGAGGCCTCCACTTCATGTATAAAACTTATAAGATAAATGTAATTACCACTTATCTCAGTATGTGATACTAGATAAAGATCTGACATACATGATGTGCATGATATGTTAGAAGTAAGGTCCATTACAAAAGGACAAACATGGACAAAGCAGAGCAAGCGTTGCTAAAATCTTTAGTATACATTTAAATTATCTTGGCCCAACAGGCATGTAATTGAGTAAGTTGAACTGCTATTTCATTATGTCAATAATTAGAAACATTTATTTTATGCATCTTGTATGACAAGGATGGTAAATCAGTAAAGCAAGTTGTTAATGCTTCTATTTTCAAAAGATATGATATTGTATGGAAATGCCCAAATATCTAATGATCTTTGTTTGAAAGATTCATTACATGAATGTTTTAAATACCTAATAAATTATGATGGATAACTCAAGGAATCTATAGAAATGGCCACCTTGGATGTATATATAAAGAAATGTATATCTATATTACATATTAATGTTAATCTAGACTCCATTGGTTATTGAACCTAAGGAAATTTGCAACTATCACTTACACACAACATGACATTACACCCTTGACTAAATGTAGTAGGAGGATAAATATTCTGCTAGGCCTTATACATGTGATGTATAATGTTCGTATAGAATAAATGCTATAGACAATTACATGTACTTCATAGTATTTGTTGATCATATGTGATATGTGCTCAGTAAGATACAAATTTGTTGAAGTATTCAGGAAGATTACAGACATGAAGTGTACAACTTCTATAAAGGTATTAAGATACGTTGATATGATCAAATGTTGAAATACATTACATATTTTGAGAAACTTGTGGATAGATGGTGATAGTGTATCACAAGACAAATCCACATGAATATAATGATGTGTCAGAAAGGAGGAATTACATCTTGATGAATCATGATCTAATCTTCTAATCTCCTCATGAGAACATGTATTACAGTAAAAAACATGTATTACACCAAAACTTAGTGCCATTTAAAATGGTTTCAAGGATATCATATGTGATATGATATGATATGGGAATGTCTCAATATATCGAAAGGGTTGAAACCTATACAAAGAAAATAGTTTCCTGAAAAGGTTTATCCATAAACTATTATTGTTTATTACTACTTTGATCCCAATCTAAAAGAAAATGTGCTTTGTTTCAACGACAAGTGAGTTCCAAAAGAATCAGTGGGAGAAAAAGGAGTACTCAAGAGTTTTGAGTTCAATAGGAAGGTAAAATGAGAACAAATGAGAATCACAAGTTGTTGTGGAATCTCAGGTTGCTCATTAGAAAAAGAACTTCAAAATTCTAGTAGAATTTGTCTCAAGTTGTAGGATTGTAAATCCAACAACATAGAGGGTTGGTCATCAGATGATGATCCAACTTATTAACTAGAAGCTATTCAGAACCAAAATATGGGAAATGGCTCAAAGCCATTACAAAGTCCATGTGAACCAATAAGTTATGACCATTCCAATATCACCTGAAGGGATAAAGCCCACAAGGTAAATTCGGGTTTTTCATTAGACGACCAACATGGATAACCTAAAAGGACACAATTGGTAAAAAAGAGCTTCAAAATTAGTTCAAAGTGTTTGAACATAATGAAATTCCTCTACCAACTATCATTCTTGTTAATGCAACTAAATAGACAATGAGATTTGGCTTATGAAGATTAAAACCAGACTCCTTAAATAGAATATATAAGAGGATGTGTATGTGACACAACCTAAAGTTTTTATGACTTCAAGAATGCGGACAAGGTCTATAAGTTACAAAAGATCAATGTAGGATTGCAAAAGAAAAAACTCACAGATGGGATCTTTTGACTTGATTAGATAGTCAAAGAGTTTCCATTCAATCAAGATAAAGGATGAAATCAATGATTACAAAAGATTTCGTGGGAGCATATATAAATATTCCACATATCATGGGATTAACATCTCAATATTGTAAGCATTGAGAACTGGCAATGAAGGATTAACTGAAACATTCTATTTGATAAAGATCAAGATCTATAGGGATTATTCTTGAATGTTTCACAACATGAATTTAAGAACAATATATAGCAAAATGTTGAAAGAGTTTGACATATCTGATTCAGTGAGAGAGAATTCAGATTAGTCTGTCATGAACCATATGTTCTAATTCTTGTGAACATCAGAATTACATGATTGAGATCCCATAGACTGTAGCAATGGATCTATCATGAATGTTGTAAACATACTTATCCCTTATAATCTTGTATGTATTGGACATTAAAAGATATTATTAAATTATGATAAGGGTTATAGGAATGTCATTACAACAATCCATAAGTACTTGTGATGTACATAAGGACAAGTCCCTAGATTAATAGCAACAAGAAAGAGTTAGATGTAAAGGGTTACATTGATGCAAGCTTCCAAAATGATTGAAGTGATCAAAATAGAATATGTTTGACATTAAGAAAAGGGTTGAGAGTTGGACGGGTTCCAAAATACAGAGCCATTAAATCTATTCTACAATAGAACCTGACTATCCCAGTGTTATGAACATAGGAGGGGATAATATATGTATCTAGAAGTTCATGTGATAACTAAAAGATGTTCCAACCATTGATGACTCGGTAGAAATACGGTGACAACAATGGAGCCAATTGTTAGGCAAAGAATATTAGATACCATATTATGACAGTTCCATCTCATATGGGAAATCGTATAACGAAGAGATATGGAAACTTGCAATATGCCGACTATAAGAAAAGTGTTTCTAAATTGCTAAATCAACACTTGCGCAATAGAAACATGGTGGACATGTTTAGATAACTAAGAATATGATTCGTGGGTTATTGTCTCTAAGTGCAAGAGGGAGTCTGTTTGTATTGTATGCCTAGAGAGACAATCATGTGATGATTGACACAACATATAACATAAAGGATTTATTAATTGCAATATAGGAAAGATAACAATTCATTGTTCTTCACTAAATTATGTGTCAGTGAGGAAACATAATGAATTCCTAAAGAATAGCAATACTCAGTGACGTATGTTTTTAAGTATGTGACTTGAACAATGTATCAGAGAGACCCACCTTGAGAGTAACACATGGAAACCATATTTGGGGTCATAGCCGTCTCTCATAGTGTAGGTGGTGATTGCGATTCTTAGCCCTAAAGTCACTACACTCATCACATGTCGTCGGATATACTTTGACATCATCAAACATAATCCCAAAACATGTGTTGCCATAAAGGTGATTATTGGTAGCTTTGACACATGGAGACTAACTGTGAGTGATGTAGATGAGATTTGTCCCTCCAACTGGAGTTTAATATCCTAACAACATGATAAGAGAGACTAAGACAAGCATGTGCATGCACATGTGAATCAATATATGCTATTGAGTTCACATATATTTTATACAGTGTGCTCTAGTTCAAGGAACATAGATTTAATGTTTAAGACGATGATGATTCCATGCCTCTATTTCAATTTCGATATCAGAGAAAAAGTAATTATACAATCACTGCAACACCTTATATATTGTAGGTTGAAGTTGTTGTCCAACTTTCCATTCACTTGGGTAGCACTGATGTGCAACTAGGCATCATTCTTTTCTTATTATAACATAAACTAGTTATGGATACTCATTACCAATGTGATATGGGACCTATAGGGTCACACACAAAGGAACTCATCTAGAAGAGGAGTTTAATCAAGAATGATGATTAGATTTATTACTAATGTGTTTAGGTATTCAATTCAAGTAGTAAATCAATTGACTGGACTGACAACCGATCAAATCAAGTGTTAAGACTACAGTTTTTAGTGTGAGGCTAGTTACATAGTGTATTGGTTGAAATTATGGCTGAACCTAGGTGTGAAATGACTTTCTCTCTAAGGCAAGATGACTGGTTCACCTAGTGCGAGACGGCCATCTCGTCTGCACCAAACTATAATTTTGTTGTGTGATTTTATTGCATTAAGGATTGGTGCTGAGGTCATCGTATGCACTAATTGGAAAAGAATTGCCAAAACATGTGTGCGATGGGGAAAGCATGAGATGACCGCCTCTCCTGAGCGAGGTGACCGTCTCACATGTGAACTGAGCAATTCGGTTTCCAGCCTATTGGCTCAGGTTTTAAAGGTTGTGAAATTTCCATAATTGTTGCATAAATTCATGATCTTCTGATCCCTTCCAGTCCCACATGGATTGGGAACCCTGACCCTAGACGCTACTATAAATAGAGGGTTAACAGGGGCTTCCCAACAACACACGATTAAGAAACAATTTCTCTGACAATTGTTGTCCTCTCTGGTTGTGGTAACCAAGAGAGCCAAATAGTGTGCTACCCGACTAGGGAGGGACACCGAGGGAGAGAACAACTGAGACTCATTATGGGAGAGCAAGTTGGTGACTAGTGCACCAATAAGAGGGACAAGTCCTTCCTATCCATTACATTAGAATGATTGGAGTTATACATGGTCTTTGTGGACTTCTCTAGAGGCGATGAGTCTTTTGTCTGTGGTTAGGAGGACAACGCCAACCTACAGTCTGTGGGGAAACTAGGAACTACTATAGATGTTATTTGAGTCAATCGTCTGTGGTGAAGACCATGAGCTGCACAGACACCGCCCAAGAACAACTATGTGATAGTTGTACTGCAACAATTTTTTGTCACTAGACTTGCTACAAGACTAGGTATGAAGTCTTTAAAACCATCCTTCCCATTACATAGTTGTTGACGTGATCTTGTTGTTCATGGTAATAGGGTAATAATTTTTTTAATTTATGCTGCCTTATATGTGCCGTTATTTCCCAACAGAGAGTCCTTTTCCTGCCAAATATTAAAAGGAAGTCTTAGTTACTTTTATCTAAGAGTGGATGAGATTGGAGGCCAAAATTTAAAACCTAAAGATTTTTTTATTTATATTCAAGTCTCCCATTTATATCCTTTATTTAAGGCATCAAATTTATTCTTTACTCTTCCCAACTTAGCCATATTTCTTATATTGATAACTTCTCTTGTTAAAAATAAAGTGGAAACAAAACCAATCGATTAGATTCATTTGACACCACTTTTTTTATAGAAAATTCTACATATTCCAATATTTACAATACTTTTTTTTAGAGAAGTCAGAGGGCTATCTTATTCATCTTGCCCCTCTCGTGCAAGAAAATTGGATAAAAAGTTACACTGAGATGGGTTCATAACATGATTAAACATGGTAGTACTACTACCATTACAAAGGTCCAAGTTGATTAAATCAACAAGGTCGGAAGGTGGGTTTCTATAGAAATAAAAACCACCCTGGTTTTTGTTATGGAACTTGGCCAGCCAATCCGCTACCCTATTACCTTCTCTCTTCGTGAAACCACAAGTCCATCCTGGTTCCATCCTCGCCTTTACCTCTCCTGTCCACCTCGAAAGTTTAGGGAAGTCTGAATAATTGCCCTCGATGGCACACTTTGCATTTTTGGAATCTGTTTCTATGTAGATGAGCCTGAGGTTAAGCTGTTTGCCTATCTCAGTAGCTAAGGCAATTGCCCTTACTTCTGCTTCCAAGGCGCTGTTCGCTTTTACGATCTTACCCCAGCCACCTTGCCACTTGCCTTCGTGATTCCTTCCGACCACCGCTATCGTCGACCGGCCTGTACGTGCATCAAAAGTGGCATCAGTATTCAGCTTGATAGATTCATTGGCAGGTCTGCACCAACTAGAAGAAGAGTCCAACCTAGTCTTGGCCGCGTCGCTTCTAGACCAAGCTTTAAACGTAAGGGTGATGTGATAAAGTGAGTTCTCTAATTCTTTTATGCTTGGTTCCTTTATTCTCTAACCTTTTTCAAAACCCTAATTCACCTAAAGATTAATGGATCACTCAATGATAGGAATCTCGATCCCAAACTTTACCACAATGTGGGGTATGCTGTTTTGGAGCTATGGTCCAAATTTCATGTCAATTGGACGTTCCTAGCCCTCTCTATGCTTTTTCAAACATTTCTCAAAGTTTTCTTTCCCTTTTAAATCACATCATTATGTAAACCAAAGTTTTGATCGTTTTAAGGGTATTTTCGCCCTGTCACGCGGAGCCTAGGTCAGCAATCCGCGGATCGATCACATGGGGTCATCCTGACCATCCAACAGCATCCAAGATGGATCTGACGGCTGTGGAGTCGTCCCTAACCTCCGCCTGACCCGGGATGTCGTGGCCACAGCCACGAGCCCACTACACCGACAACTCCCCCTCGTTCTAATCCACTTAGCGTGAAACTGACCGAGGAAATGGACTCCCCTCGCCTCCACGAACTCTCTGATCCCTCGCACGACCTCCAGAAGCGAGAACAACTCCACGCATGACCTCGCCAGCGAGACCCCGTCTCCAACCGCGGCTGAGCCCAATTGGGCATATACTCCTCAACCAATCTCGTGCCTACTTAAACCCCCTCGTAGCTCCTCCGGCACCTCTTTAGTTCACCCTTGCCTCCAATTCGCCCGAAGCAAGCCGGCATCGCTCCACCCTCAAGCTTTCCCCCTTCTAGTCTATCTGCCGCCGTCGAGCTGCTGGACGAGGCTCCTACCGGCCTGCTCGTCCCCAATTGGGTACTCCCTAAGCTCCGAGGCACCTCCACCCACCTTAGCGGCCCCTCACCTTGAAGCTTCATCGTCTGCTCCTCCCGCTACCTTCACCCTCCGCCGCGAGCTCTACAACTCGCCGGATTCTTGGTCGACCCAGCATCTCGCGAGGAGCTGCGACCTGCAAGCTAGCCGCCCGGGTTCGGATCTGCCTTCCGAAGGTGAACCCGACCCCCTTCTCGCGCAAGGACGAGCACAGCCTCCGCTCGAGCTCGCCGGAGTTCACCTCCCCTGCCTGCTGTGTGCGCGTAGAGCAAGAAGAAGAGGGACCCGCCCGAGTCTTTTTCGACCAATAAGGTAAATCCACCTCAGCAACACAGACCATTTCTAAGTTTATGCGCACGAGATCTCGAGCGTTGGATCTGAACATCCAACGGTCCACTCTTTTGCTATTTTCTTTTATCAACTCGAAAATTCAGTTTATGACCTAATCTTGGGAAATTCGTTAAAAATAGTAGGAGTGTCAGAAAAATACGAATAAATACTCCATTTTGATCAGAAAAATACGAGGATCACGATTTTGACATCTATTGACCCTAAATCTAACTCGAGTAAATGCTCATGCCTAATTATGTTCATATTTTGATTAATTATTTGGAAAATACCCGAATCTGTTTAAATCACCAAAAACCTGTGATAATCATCTTTTTGCATCCTTATCATCATGGAATGATCAGATCCTTTTATTATGACTCAATTAGCAATAAAACCCTTTTATCACTCATTTCCCTATTTTGACCTACCAAATTGTGCATAATTAATTAATATGATCCTTAGACCTTGATTCTGACTTTATGAACCTACTCTGATGTGACAATAATAATCTTGGACTCAACTCCATACTCTAAGATCCGTACTCCACTCTCATGACTCCAAATCTATAAAGGGCCTTTTATATACTCTTTAGAATATGGGTAACTTGAACAATATATCTAATAAATACCAAATCTCCAATAATTTCAGGAAATCAAAGGTACCAGTGAGGAGCATCTCTGGACTCCCCACTTCTGAGTAGAAGGTACGCCATTACCTCTTTTTGGCCTACTATACTTAATGCTTGAGATATATGAATATGTAGGACACTTGGCATAAGATATTGAATGAAATGAATGTCTTGTATGATGCTTAAATGACTTGTTATTGTATGGTTTTAATGAATTATCTGAATTTTGTATATGTAAGCTTATAATACCTGCAAACATAATGTATATGCCCCATCATGTGAAAGCACTAATTCTCTTTGGTAGCATAGTGCTTGGAAAGTGATCATTCTCTTTGGTAGCAGATCACGTTTGTACAATGATCTCACTCTTGAGTAGTAGATCATAAGGCCTTACATCTCATACTCTTTGGCAGCTGAGATGATGCATTATTCCCTTTGGTGGCAAATGCATGGTAGACATAATGGGGAAACATGCTTAAAAGATACATGTTGGTGTTGTTAATAAACTCTTCCTTAATATGGATATATTGTTGTAGTTGCTTATATTGCCAAGTTTACTTTTATCCTTATTGCCAAGTATAAAAGAGGTAAATTAGATGACGCGGAGGCGTACTCAGTACAATATATTTATATATTGTGCTGACGCATACCTTTTTGCATATGTTTTATAGGTACTTCCTGCTTATGATGCTCATGATGAAAGGAAGATGATGTTGATACTCTATATGCCGGCTCACAAAAATCAGATCTATCATGGGGATGCTAAAGCTAAATGGGACTCTTAGTTTATGTTCCTTTTCTTCTGTAATTAGTTTCTCATGTATTAAGTTTCTTCTGTAGTACTCCTATGCCTTCGGGCCCCTATGTAATGAACATTTTGGTTTATGTATGGAAGCTTTTTATTCTGTGCATTTATATATTCGTGTGTTTGATCCACTCAGGGACGGACAATTTTAACTCTATTGTACGCCTTAAGTTGGCGCCTGAGGTGTACAGTGGAGTTAGGTTGTTAACCCGTGAAAGGTGACGTCCTTTACGATCATGGTATGGACCTGAGTTGCTGTCAATATCTTACTCTCAAACATGGCTTTGTTCCTCCGGTTCTAAATATGCCAGCAACCCACTATGAACAACATGTTGTTTGGTTCCGGCGCTGATAGGCTTTTATCCAGCCAACTCCACACATTTGTAGATGCAAAGAAAGTTGTCCATGTATCACAGTGGAGGATCAATTTCCATATTTGTGCCGCTCGTTCACAATCTCGAAGAGCAGGCATAGTCGATTCCTCACCATTATTGCAGACCGGGCAAGTGTTGTCGTTGGTTAAGTGTCGATCTCTTCTTCTGCTATTTGTGAGGATAGCCTCATGCCCCACGAGCCAAAGCATGAACTTTACTTTCATAGATGTTTTAAGCTTCCAAATCTTCATCCATTTTCCTTCGGTTTTGATATCCTTATCCTCTCGTAGAACATTGTAAGCACTTATGGTAGAAAAATTGCCCGAGTCTGTGTGGTTCCAAGCCCTCTTGTCCGGAGCTACAGTACACAAAGGAGAAGGTATATTCGTTATCTTCTTGATCGTGTTCTGTGGAAACCATTCCTTCAAAAAATTGACATCCCAACTATAATCTTGGGTCATAAGATTATTCACCATCATTTGTATCATGTTATCGAGGATCGACTTTAAAGCAACCTCTTTCAGAGAAGTGTTGTTGTCACACCAATTATCTGACCATATGTTGGTTGTCTCTCCATTGGTGATGACTATCATAGAGTTGTTCAGAATGAACGACTTCCGCTTCAAGGTCGCCCGTCCTAACCGAGAAATGTTTGGAAGATAATGGCCCTCGTGGTTCTTGAACTTGTGCCTTAGACCTGCGCACCACGGTGAATTCCTATCCGAACTCAGGTCGCAAGCATGTTTGGCAACAAGAGCTTCATTGAGTTCCCTCATAGACTTAATGTCCACGCCTCCGTGCTCTTTGTCAGAAGTTACTATATTCCATGCCACTAGAGATAAAGGGTGTTGCTTATGGTTACCTCCCCATATGAAGGACCGGATACTTCTATCAATGCGATCACATATTTTCACAGGAATCACTGCGGTCTGCATTGCATATGCTGGAATAGCCGAAAGGGTGGATTTGGATAAACTCACTCGACCAGCAAGAGAGGGTTCATGCTACCCATGAACTGATGTTAGCCAACACTTTTCTGATAACGCCAGAGTATGTATCCTTTTTTACTTTCCCATGAATCAACGGTACACCCAGGTACTTTCCCATGTTATCTGTCTGGGAGAAGCCGCTTAGCCTGCATAATCGTCTTCTGGTTCTCTAAGGAATGTTCTTTGAGAAGTGTATATTAGACTTTTTGATGGAGACGACCTGTCCTGAAACGGCCCCGAAATCTTCAAAGCATTTGAGAGTGGCCTTCAACTCCCCAGCGTCAGCTTTTGCAAATAACAACAGGTCATCAACAAAACACATGTGTGAGATTTTAGGCCCCTTGCTTTAAATCTTAATCGATATCCATTTTTTCTCTGCTAGGAGTTTATCAATGGACTGACTAAGTCTTTCAAGGCAAAGGACAAATAGATAAGGAGATAGAGGGTCCCTCTGATGGAGCCCCCTAGTTTCCTTGAAGGATCCGATCTCTTTACCTTTCCAAATGATAGAAGCCTCGCCTCCAGATATAGAATTAAGGATGTACTTTCTTATAGATTCTGACAGCCCTGTCTTGATAAGAGTGTCCTCTATGAAAGGCCATGTCATTCGATTGTAAGACTTAGAAAGATCGATCTTAATAGCCATAGTTCTAAGCACTGTTTTCCTCCACATGATGTGAAGAATTTCTTGTGCTACCGTGATATTATCATCTATTCTTTGCCCTGGTACAAAGGCACTCTGGGTAGGTGAGATCCAGTCCGGGAGGTAGCTTTTTAATCTTTCCACGATAATCTTCGAAACAAGCTTAAGCACACAATTGTTTAAAGAAATGGGTCTGAACTCCTCACACTTCTCCGGTTTACGAACTTTAGGGATGAGGACCAGGCTAGCATTGTAGAAAACAAAATCCAGTTCCTTGCCTTTTAAGGCAGTGCATGATGTGGCTAGTAAGGAGTGTTTTATGGAATGAAAACTCTTCAAGAGGAAAGATGTATCAACTCCGTCGGGGCCCGGGGCCTTGTAGGGGTCACTGCTGGACAGGGTGTTATGAAGCTCATGGAGATTTGGTAGGCTCTATGTTTTTGGCTTCATCGGCAGTGAGACGTCTGAAGGCGCCAGTGTAGTTGTGAATATCATCAACATTTTGGCGGAAAGGTTCAGTAAAAGGGCTTCTGAAATGTTGTAAAACCATCTTTGAGAGACGCCCTTCATCCGATATCCAGTTTCCAGATTGATCCTTTAGCATAGTAATATTGTTCTGTCGCCTTCTTTTCTTAACAAAAGTGTTATAAAAGCTTGAGTTGTTGTCTCCATTCCTGAGCCAATTAATGTGGCTCTTTTGTTTGAGATCATCCTCTTCCTTTCTTAGGACGTCAAGGTACTTAGCTTCCATCTCACTAATCAGTTGGATAGTTATACCGTCAAACATGTCAGATAGGGAGTTTTGAAGAGTTTCCAGGCTGTGAATGATTTTGCGTTTTTCTTTGCCTCTTTGTTCTCTTTCATTAGCTGCCCAGGCAATAATATCTTTCTTTGCACCGCTGAGAGCCTCATGAAAATCCAATTTCGAGTTCCATTTGTCGTGAATAATTTTCTAGAATTCAGGGTCATTAGTCCATGACTCGCTTATGACAAACCTGGATGAAGGGGAGCCTCTCGCTGTGGAGCACAGGAGGATGGGGAAATGATCCAATTCTGCTCTTGGGAGGTGGAGCACCGTAACTTGTGGATAAGCTAATAGAAACTCAGTATTGGCCAGGGCACGATCGAGCCGTTCCCACAACTGACCGTGGATTTAAGTATATAGGGGGCCATTGTATCCAATGTCAGATAAACCTTCTTCAAGTAACGTGATATTGAAAATCTGCGCCTCGTTGAAGTTATAGATTGGACTGCCAATTTTTTCCTCGGGTAGCAGGGTGGTGTTAAAATCCCCTAGAGCTACCCAAGGCATGGAAGTATTGTTTCCAATAGAGATCAAATGTTCCCAGAGAAGCTTACAGACTGAAAGATGCAGGCTCCCATAGACAAAGGTGCAGATAAAGGCTTCGTTGATGCAACAAGAAATGAACTATCTATGATAGTTCTTTATTTGGATCTCGCAGTCTTCCTCGTTCTAGCAAATCCATATTCCGCCTGAGAACCCGCGAGCTTCGCAGTGAAAGGACCTATTGAAACCAGTTTTCCTGATTGTGTTTGTAGCTGTAATGCCGCTGATGTGTGGTTCTAGCACCGCTACAATTTTTGGTTTGTGTAAGGTGATGAGATCTTTAAGCACCCTTATGGTATCATCGTTACCTATACCTCTGACGTTCCAGCACAGAATATTGAGCATACTCTCTAGATTGGGAAGGAGTGGCGCCTTCTAGACTTGGACTTCCTCTTGGGTGTTGTCTGCAGCTGACCCATAGCCTTCTCCATCAACTGAGATCTTCACCTCTTCGTTCTCTGCACTAATGGATGCTATTCTCCTATTGCGTCTGTGTACAACTTGTTCATCCGGTGGTTTACTTTTACCCTTCCTCTTGGTATTAAAAATACTGCTTGATCCGGGTCTCGTAGGTAGCAAGGCTTTTTCAAAGGTCTTTTGCACTTTCCTTTGTCTGCTCTTCTTCAACCTTCGCATGTCAGACATTTGTTCAGACTCTGGCGCTCCTGAGTTATCCTCCATAATGGCTTCCTTCAGATCTGTCTCGCACTCCACATCTATGATAACAACTTCATCTATTGCTTTTGGTAATTCATTAATTATGGGATTTTCTCTATTTCTTTTTCCATATCTTTTATTGCCTTATTGAAAATAGTACAATCCACAAAATCCATTGGAAGAAAGGTTTTGCAAATTATAGAATTTTAGAACAAATAACACTAAGCTTTTTAATAAGTCCATGACAATTCATTATTTTCATTCAAATAAATATACATTAGTACATGAAAAACTATCTTATAACATCCTTTCCCTCTTGTAGAAATTTTGTCCTCAAATTTCAACCAATAAAACAAAAAGTTCAAGATGAGACTTTTTAATGTCCACCTTCAGCTTCCATGAGACATCACCCTCACCCTAGTGTTTCCCAAAGAATGTTTACAAACTCCAATTTTAAAAACATTTTATTGTTTTCATTGGATATCTTAATATTGCATAGCCATTCATGGTTTGGTAGTTATTCTTGTGTTTCTCATCAATTTAAATCTTACATTTGTAGGAGCAAATTTGAGGATCTATCATTCACCCCACCTTAAAGGGACTTTGTACCCAAAATTCAAGCCAAAATTAGATTAAGTGAATGATAATGTTTTATTACTTTTTAAAACTTGGGGTTACACACCTTTATCAAATGTCTTTATCTAGATTTTTCTTAACAAATTTAATTGATCTATAAAATTCTTTCCTTACAAAGGTTCATTATCAATTTCAATCACAACCCAATCCATTGTGTGGTTTTATCACATTGTAATTACATTTTTATCTTTGATTCCCATTTCACATGGTTCTACCTTTTCACTAAGGTCACCAATCTATTGCTCACTATTTAAGGGTGATGTAATTCCTCAAACCCTAGGTTATGTCATTTAAAATTTCAAATTAGGTTTTCATTATCGTATACCTCTCCCCATTTTTTAATCATAGCATGTGTATGCCCAATACTCACACTTATAACACGATGAAATGAGTATTTGGCTATAGTCCAAATAAAAAGTTCATCCCATTCCAAGGAAAAAGACGGTCTAATCACACATTATCTCTTAAATTTCTAAATTTTGTTTGATATATTCTCAACAATGACTCTGTATCATGCATAACTTTCAGCTACACAATTCTCATTCTATTTATGAACTCACATGAAATGTTTTTCTCTTTTTAACATTCTTTTTCAAACATCATTTCAAGACTTCCCATGTTCTTTTCATGTACATATCACATATCATAAGTCTCAATTATTTGGATAAGATCTTTAGGGCATATGAGCCTTTGGAATGATATCCTCTTGAAGCCCAAGGACCTTATGCATGTAGCACATGATCATTTCCCAGCCTCATAAATCTTACGTACCTTTAATCATCTTACAAGAACTTCGGTTGACTTTTGGCCTTACCCTTCCCTAAGGGTTTCATTGATATGTCATGACTTTATTTTATTTCATCACACATTTAGCATGAGGATTCTCTAGTTATATCCAAACAAATTATATCCTTTAAGATTCTTTTACTCGATTTCCTTTATCTATTTGGGCACACATATTTTACTTTATGTCCTTTTGTTAGGCACATGGTGACTTTCTTGGTCCCATTCTATCGGTCACCTCCATACTAACTATTCATCATGGCCCTTAGAGATGGATTACAGGGGTCCAAAGAATCATACTCAATATATGTGATCCCATACTTTATACACTTAATCTCTCAAGGTTTAAGTGACATTTATTGTCACCTAAATTATTAATCTGATTTGTGAATTCAAACTTATAGGGAAGGTCCTATCCTAAGATAAAATAAAACTAGCATTTATTAGAAACCAAAAAAAATCTTGTACTAAGATTTATATTATCCCAAACGAACATGTCCTTTAGGAATATTTTCCATTATATCATCCACACATTTTCTACCCGAGTGTTATATCATTATATCCTATGATCCACCAATCAAGAGTTGGATTACTATTGGTACCTTATTACCATGAATTGAAGTGTATGGATATAGTGGGACTGGTGTATTACATCTCATGTTTCCAAGACTATAGGAACAAT
Source organism: Alisma plantago-aquatica (assembly GCA_963693085.1). Classification (NCBI taxonomy): domain Eukaryota; kingdom Viridiplantae; phylum Streptophyta; class Magnoliopsida; order Alismatales; family Alismataceae; genus Alisma; species Alisma plantago-aquatica. The sequence continues at coordinate 341,355,382 of OY856412.1, read as the reverse complement.
TATTTCATATAATGTAATATGCCAAGTACGTTATCCAATCCATAACATATGGTAGGACAAAAGAGGTAAATCATACTTTGAAGAATACCATCTTATTTACCAAATAGTCTTCATGTCAATTGTAACCACATTCAATATTTATCATGAGCTTTATCCCATTTTTACTTTCTCATATTAGGTTGCATTCTTTATCAAAGATTCATCTGAGGTTAGCTAGTCACTTCACATTTTCATATTTCCTACATGTGGCTAACCAATAGAGGATACATAACTTGTTAAACTATTTCTAAGTTTTCCATTATGTCATACCCCTTTTAGTGGTTGGACCAGTTTCATACGTACATGTGTTAGTGTGGTAGTGCTAAACCAATTTGTGTGAGTGGTTCATAAAATATATATCTAGGTCAAAGTGGGGTTTCCTTTAACCCAAAACATGAGGAGGGGTGGAGCTCACTAACCTTATGAGCATTATACACACTAGAAACCACCACTTTCCCTCTTTGGTCTAGGTACCTCAGGTTTACTTCATTAGCATTGGTCATCCTTACTGCATGACCTAGTCACTGAAGCACATACCATACCAAAAATATGATGTGGTATTCCCTTCATACATTCCTACTCAAGAACTATTCTTACCCAACTCTCTCTTTCGCAAAAATAACCCTTAGTGTCCTACACAATGGACTACAAGTTTGAGTATGAGGCTTCTCAACATATTACCATTGATTACCTCTTCAGGTTCTTGGGACTCTCTTTCTCTCACCTAGATGGTAGGTACCCATAACATATACAAATCTATGTAAGCAACATCTTTCTCCATCTCTACGGTCTGGCCCTCCCCAGTACATATAGGGTACATCAAACCTCTAGGAACCACACATATAGTAACACAAATCATTTACTCAAGGGTTGTCTAGTTGAGGATATATCACTACAAATATTTCTCTTAATTTCTCATGTCTTGGAGTTTTGCTTCCTGACTCCCTCTGGGTATCACTCTCTCATGGAGTTAACCCTATGACTAGTCCTAACACTAGAGGTCCCCCTTTTTCAAAGAGGTTGAGGCTCCTACATATTCCCATCTTATACTCACCTAGATTATCTTATCCAAAGAAGCACACACACTTGTATCTTATGTCCAAATTTTAAAACTAAAGTTAAATTGTCAAAACTGACTGAGGTCATCACAAGACATATTATCTCATCACATAGTACTAAACTCATTGTCTATTTTGTCTAGTATGTGTATCTCAAAATCTAAAGGTCATTAAATCGTTGGCTTAAAGTGAATCCCTTTTCTTGCCTTGATGTCACTCACATTCACGTATATGCATGTCATCCTTATTCTCATATATGTGTGGGAACACACTTCCTATTAGGATGCCTATTAAGAGGAATTTAGACTTTCTGGTCCCATCCTGCTCTTAGGGTTTAACTATATCGTAGATCTATTCTCTACTATTGGGTTGTCCCCATCAGGTCGGGACACCAATCCTAAAAGTTGCAATAAGGTTTTTAATTTTTTTTGTTACATAACCATCGTTCATATGTAAGTAAAATCCTATCTTGTGTAACATGCATGCCTTACTCGACGTACTTGCATACATGGGTATGCTAGGGTACCCCAACTCATCGACATTTTTTCTATCTTCCATATCCATTACTCAAATTTGGATTTAAGGTTAGGGTTAGGAACCATACCACAACACCTTAGGGTTTTCTATGTCCCTTGGCCCACTTTGGGGTTTTTCTAAACTAACCCTTGGTTCATTTATAGTTTACCCTTATAATGAAAAAAATCCATGAAACCATTTTCTATATTTTATCATTGTTTGCACATTATATGCTCATTAAAATTCAGAGGATGCATTAATATTAATTTTTCTAAACACCCTAACTTGAGGTGAGGAGGGAAGTATGTTTTAGGGTTTATCAAGCAAGAGGATGAGAAGTAGATGAAAATAGTGACAAGAAGAACTTAGAGGAAATGTTACTTCATGCTAACCCTACGTTCTGGCCAGGATGGTATCAAGTTGGATAAGGGAGTCCATGCATACCAACATAATAATGTAGATGAAATTATTGCGAACCCCTAAAACCAACTAGACACCATTGCCATTAGGTATTTCCTTAATAAGTATCTTTATATTTCTATTAATTACTTGAAATTATAAACTATTGAATATTATCTAAAAAAATTGGTCTCTGATACCAACGGTAAATGACTTCTCTTTTAGGAAACCCCCAATTAAGGAATGCCTTAAAGTTGAGAGCCATTACATAATTTTTTTCCTAAGGATCAAATTTTTAGAAAAATAATAATCCATAGTAAATAATATCCATTAATTCAAATATTATTTACAAAATGCTCCTCTAAGGATTTCCATGAGTTTCTATCATCAGACTTGTATACTTAAGAAGAAGTAACTACCTAATCATCCTTACAAGTTAACTTTATTGTCTTCAAGTAAATTTATTTAATTATCATATTCTTGATATGATCTTATCTAGAATTTACCTAAAACACTGTGAAACAAAAACATGGTCAGTACAACAAGTTATACTGGTATGTGGGAGAAATAAAATATTTGCATGTTGGTATAACAATATAGTCAACCATAGTAAAAAATATGATTACAAAATTGAAAATGCATTTTCTTTCAAACTTATCAACATAATCTCTATGGAACACTCCCTCTCTAGAGTATTCATGTGGGAAACCTTCTCTCTAGGGTTTAGTCCTTGCATTGGACACATCATACATAGACCCTAGCATAATCACCAGTCACCATAGTGACATTTCATACATAGGCATTTGTCTGAGGTGATCTTCTTATTTAGGCTAGATCAACAATCACCACAGCAACATTTCTTACACATGCCTTTGCTTGAGGTGATATTTGTATCTCGACCTAATGATTTATCACCGTAGTGAAATTTCTTACATCCCACATGTATCATTTAAAACCATCAGAGATATTTGCACGAGTTATACTTATATAATGTGATATACCTAGTCACTTTATAAATTGCATGAATTATATAGACAACCAACAATTATCTACGATCAGTACGGAAAAACCTCAAAAAACCACGAAAGTCAATTAAGGTGAGTAGTCATAGGAGTAACCACATACTTTTCTCAGATGTACTCAAAATCCAAGCAATAAGTTCAGTTTGAGATTTAAGTAAGCAACCACCCTGAGATTAATGTGTAACACTAAAGTATTACTATTTTGTTCATACACTCACATTAAGACTGACTTGGGTTGAAAGTTAGGATTTTGATGTCAAATTAAGGTTTCATTAGGATTTTGGCTTTCCAAATACCAATGATCACTTTTTTTGGAAAAATAATTATCACTTTTAATTCCTTTTTAATTTACAAACCCTATTTTTATCATTAGTGTAAGACCCCAGGCGTTGATTTTTGGTTGAACATTCTTTCTTACCTTAATTGGATGCCTCAAACCTTAATCTAACCCTATGATGTTCTTTGATATCATGTTATAAATCTAAGTTTCAAGTTTGGTCAAGTTGGATATTGTTTGAGCAGGTTATGCATTTCTATGCCTGTTTTGAGATTTTATACAATTTACCCATATGTAGGGTTTCTTTTATATTTTTACATGTTTTTTGTGCCTCATATGTTTAAATACCAAGTTTGAGATTGTTGTACCTTAGGGATCCTTGTTACACCTGGGTTTTGTCTATGACGTTTACCTAAGGTTTAACTCAGGGTATCCTCTCATACATGGGCTACCTTGAATGCTACAAGTCGGTGGTTTTTTTGGTTTGGTGGGATCTAATGGCTTCCATTTTTGATTGGGATCCAATGTTGGTCCCTTGAGGTGTAAGGGTTGATGATTTTCCCTCTTGAATCTCCCTAGATCAAGGTTTACTAAGGGAGGTTCTCAAACTGGTGGTGGTGCTAGGGTTTCCACCCTTGTGACCAAGGGGTCAAAATATGATGGTTAACCTATTATTGGAGGTTGATGGCTCACCTAGGAGTAAAGATTCAATGGTCCTCTTGGATCCCACATATGATGGTCCACCTGGTGTGGGTGGACATAGTTCTTTAGATCTTGGATAATGGGAAGCTTGACTAGATACCTCTTCTCTCTCCCCCATAGCTTTTTATACCTCCCTCCTTACATACAAACGAGTTATTTACATACCTAGATTATCCTCCCTTATTCCATGCAACTTCATGCTCGTCCCTCTTACTTGGTGGAGAAGAAGGATCTCAAGGTAGAAGAAGCTTTGTGAATCTTCGTTGCATGTGCACCTAGTGTTCAGATCTACCCTTTCTTCTTGTTTGTGGAGATTCCATAGATTGTTGTTGACCTAAGCAAGTATTGTCTTCCCCTTTCCTTAGTTTTCCTTTCTTCCTTGTCTTCTCTCTTCCTTCTTGGTCAAATCCATGGTGTTTCTTGGCAGAGCATGTGCTAGAGGTTGAGAAATAACTTCCTTCTTACTTCTTTGACCTAGGGTTGTCTCATTCTTAGAGAAAGGAGCTAGCTTTGTATGGGTGGAGTGCTCAATCTAGGGTTTCTCCTATCTCTCTATGAGCTACCTTGTTGTTTGGAGCTTCATATTCAACCTTGAGGTGAGCTATATAACTTTCTCTACGTTTATTTCTTACTCCTCTCTTGCATGTACTAAATCTTACACAAAAATGTAGTTATATGTAAAGATATGTTATCTTTGTATAAGGTTTGAGTCTCTGTGGTAGTTCTTGGGTAGTTATCTCCTTGGATGAACCCCTTACCCTTTTGCAAAAACTATCCTTGGATGTGGGAACTCTAGACCTTGCATAAATGTGGAAAATATTGGCTTTTCTATCACAAATGATGATTCTTCTTAGGGTTTTGCGAAGATTTTTCTTCCTTGTGATGCAACCCGATGGTTTGGTTTTTGGTGCTGGTTTGATTGACCTTCTTGTGCCAACTAGTGGTTTGTTATTAGCATATATTTGAACCTTCATATTCTCGAGAAATGATGGTTTTAGTGATCTCTCGTATGGTGCAAGTCAATGGTTTTTTCTCTTTAACTCTAGTGTTTCCTTTGGGAGACAAACGATGACTTTTCCTTAGTGCTTTGAACTACTTTCTACCTTGTTCATGATATGATGGCTGGGCCCCTTATGCCAAAGGATGGTGGGTACCTTAGTTGATTTTTGGAATTTCTTTTGTGAGTGAAATTGATGACTTTGTTTCCTCTCACATATGATGGTCTTGATGCTCCCTCGAGTGGCTAAAAAAATGGTCTTAAGACCTACCAAATAGTGGTTTCTATAGTCTCCCAAATGATGGTTATGCTTATGTGTTTTCTAACCTAGTGATGACACTCGATGGTCACACTAGCTCAAGACTCAATGGTGTCACTGGCCCTTTGGTTGATGGTTTACAACGAATGGTCTCATTGGTTTCAACCTCTAATGGTGTGCCTCATTCTGTGGTCGTTGTTTCCATTGGATGGTCCACAACTGATGGTTTCCCTATATCAACATCATATGGCTTTGATGGTGTTCACAATTGATGGTGGACCTGAAGTTCACAATTGATGGTGCTTTTGAAGTCAAAAAATTATGGTCCTTTTAGATGTATAATCATATGACTTCTCATGATCTGATGGTGGTGATTAATGCATATGATTCAATGTTTTTGTTTGCCTCAAGCCAGATAGTTTTATGTGTGGCTTATTATTTGATGGTTGGTGCTTGTTGCACCTATCAGATGGTTTGTAACTGATGATTTAGAGTCAAGGGTTTTGAGACCATGAGTTTGTAGTCTTACCTTTGCCTTCAAATAAATATTATTTGATGGTTTTGCCTATCTAACATCTGATGGTTTTACTTTTATGGAAATTGATGGTTGGTTGAGCCCTATGTTTTGATGATTTGGTTTGAAGCTACAATTATATGGATACACATTAAGGTATTTATGAATCTATACTTTAGGATAGTATGGAATTCTATGGTAATTCTTTACCTTATACACCCATGACCGGATGGGGATGTTATGTGCAAAGGATGTGCTTTGACCTAAGTAAGTATATGAACCTATGGTTTGGGTTGCGGTGCTGATTTTAAACATCACTTCCACCTATATTGTTGAATTTAACTTAAAATAAGTAATTATGGTTAATCATACTTAGCTTCCTTGTGTGATATGATGAAGGAAGTTTCTCTCTAATTTTTGTTGTAACCCTAATATGTTAACTGGTGGTTATCATAGCCTTATGTTTGATGCTTTCTTTTGCTACACCTATGTATCATAAGCATGATGGTGTAAGTTTAACCTTCTTCAAGGTGATGAAAGATAATGATGATCATGAAGGAAATGATGTGATGGTCTTAATGACCTTTCAGAATGTCTTGATCCCTTATGGAGGTGTAATCCTCTTTATGTTGATAAGGGTTGGTACTTTGGGATAATGTGATAAGGATTTATATCCCATGATGCTGTGATGACAAGTATAGTCTCATGGATGGAAATGAAATAGTATTATGTGATGTTGAAATAAGGAACATGTCTCATACATTTTATATCTTCTAGAGTTGTTATATAATAATGTTTGTTATAAATGAACTAGAGTTTACATTGTCCACCTATTTGATGGAGCCTCAACTCACCCAATTGGCATTAACTAATAAAGTAAAACCCTAATCATATAGTGCCACATTCTATAGAACCATCCCAGTGTTAGGACTTGTTGGATGGAGAAACAAGTACTATTAAGGGAAGCTCAAAGTCACATACATAACCATTGAGTATGTGTGGGTACATGACACTGTGTGTGCCTGTCATCCTGATTTCAAGGTTTTCAAAATGGTTGTAGTCAAACCTCGGTAGGAGAACTTATGTGGTTTTATCTCAGATATTCATACATATTATGTGGTTGAGGACAATTACGGTTGTACCTTGGATGATAGGATTAAATATACCATGGTTACTAGTATTGTGACCCATATATAAATATGAACTAGGTTGTTTTGCAGCTTGACCTTATGCTTTTGTTGCGGCAGACTCATACTGACTGAGGCCAGATGAGATGTTAGGATTCCAACTCTCCTAGATCTCTTACAAAACTGATTGCGACCAAGCGGTGGTCAGTTGGAATTTGAGTGGTATACCTCAAATTCCCCAGGTTTTAACAAAAGACATAATTTGGCTGTGTAGTATATATATTAGGGTTGTATACAAATCTACACATTGGATGATAACCCTTGTATTACTCTTTTGACATATAGATGATGCATAGTGCAATAAGAGAAAGTAGCCATGCTTATGTTGTTATATATAGATTCTATTGGTTATGTTTATGTTGTTAGTTATGCTCATGTTGCTAGATACACTTTGTTCATTAGCCATACTTATATTGTTAGCCTTGATGATGATGTTAGCTATGTTTATGACATTAGTCATACTTATAATGATAGTTATGCACACGATGATCACTTCACCTGATATTCTAAGAATAAATTTAGTCTTTCATTTCTTCAAATAAGACTCCAATTAGAACTATTTTGAAGAGGTTGTATATCTGGTATTTCTATTATGTATTATAATATCCTTTATTTGTTTAGTTAATTAGACTATTGTGAGAGTTATGTTTCTCGATGGGACATGGGTCTCACCTAGTGGGTCACCCCATCTTTTTAGGTGATCGGTAGCTATGGAAGCAAACCCATGGAAATGAGGAGGAGCTATGCTGATGGACCTTGGAGAAGGTTGTTTAGATGTCTATTGTGTCCTAGAGTCATATCTTTACTCTCAAGTCCAGGTGGAAAATGTTGCATACAATATTTCAATTGACTCGACTTTATGGTGGCATTCGGATGTTCGTACATGTGGTATATGTTGATAACGTTCTTCTATATGTATATGTTGTGGTGGTCTCCACAAAGTAATTGTAGAAGATACTTGGCCTCATATATGAATATATTAAAGATGTTAGTCATTTATGTAAATGATCCTTCATATGTTTGGAATGTTTAATAGGTTTTAACTATCCTCTTTTTCTATTCTATGGTAAATTAGTGAACAATTGTGTTTTGAGTTTTAGGTAATACCTTTAGCATGACGGGTTCTAACAAGTTAGTATCAGAGCTTTAGGTTCATTAAGTCTTGAGGGACACTTGAATTTAGGACTACGATGATGGCTAAATAAGGAACATGATAGGTGAACATGATGCATACTGCCTAATCTTAGTACTTGGATGCCCTGGCTAGGCATTTAATTATTGAAGAAATGGTAAGAGTGTAACTCTTAGATTTTCATTATTTCAATTACTTTGATCAAGTAGTAGGTTTGAGACAATCTAAATAGCCTAATGAATAAAAACATAGTGAAAATATCTTAATCTTACTCTAAAAAAAAGATGAGAATCACGTCACAACCTATCAAAACTTGGATGTATGGTAACTAAAGAGAAAGATACGATACCATGAGACATAAATCTGAATACAATAAAGCGGAGTTCTTGATACTGTAACTCTAGAAGATAATGAAGTAAAAGAGAGATAAATTTGTGTTAACAGAATGATTCAAGGTATTAAATCCATGAAAGAAGAAGATAACATCTGAGATAAGTGTGATATGAGAAGATGAATTTGAATAATGAAAAATCAATAAAGTGAAATCTGAGCTAATCTCAAACCAATTCACATGACTAAGGAGGTGTTAAAGTAAAATTATTATGACACAAAGAAAATATTAAAGGGAAATGATCATTTTTAAATGGATAAAATGTGATATATCATGAACTTCCCCTTGATTAGTGATTGAAAATCATGATAACATGAGAAGACATACACAAGAATGATAAACAATTAATGAGAAAGAGAAATGATATACGATATCCTATGTTGATGGAGAGAAACCCAAATGAAAGAGTTAAAATGATACATTTAAAGTTGGAACTTGCATGACGAAGATATAATCAATAACCCTTACTAGTAACCCCTGTAAAGTGTTGTTGTCTTGTGGGAAGTGTGTTTTCCTTTGTGTTCTTTCTTTTTGAGGCACGACTTTCAAGTGGATCTTATGCCACTTGGTATGCATAGATTTGATGTAATGTTTGGGATGGATATCTTAGGGTAACACATGGATGTTTTGTACTTAGGGTAACACATGGATGTTTTGTACTATGGTTCCAAGATCATGACATTTTGTGATGGGAATGATTTTTGAGCCTTCAAAGAGTTAGGAAGACTCCTCCTATACGTTCTGACTTTGTTATGATGGTAGACAAGTTGATGAGATTAGGGTGTGAGTTATTCTTACCACATGTAGTGGATACCAAGGTGACGAATCCTAGTATCAGGAGTGCATCGAGTTTGAAGATGTTTACCAGATGTAATTACCAATATATATTTTCCCTTATAAAGATAAAGTTTGATGTTGAGATCCTCCAAGTGTTGTTTGGAAAGAAGAAGAGTGATTTGGTGATGTTGTATATGGGCTACCAATATCTAGACAAGACCATTTGCAAGGATGGATGGTTTTTTCATAAGTTTAAGGTGCTACAATGTTCCTTTAAATAGACCTGAGGTGAGGATATCATCAGATGAGAATCACAGTGGATGACATGAGTTGCATGGTCACTGTGAGTTATTGGTTGTGTCATTTAGACTAACCAATGCATCAAAAAGGTTTATGCACTTAACGAACAAAAGTGCTCAGGTAGTGTTCTTATGAGTTGTGCCATGTTTTGTTGATAACATCTCAATGTACTTCAGATATGGTCTACAACATGGACAACATCTTTTTTGATCCCTAGGATTGTTGAAACAACAATAATTTTGTGTCAAGTTCAGTAAGAGCGACCTCAGGGTTGACTAAAGCATGTTCTAAGGGTTGTGATATATCTGACAAAAATGGTGTGTAAATCCAAATAAAGACATTGTTGGAGTGGGAGTAGCCCTAGACATCGACTAAGATCTGAAGCTTCTTAATCCTAGGAGGACATTGTAGGAAGTCCATTCAGATTGTCAATACCATTGCTTTACCCCTAACAAGGTTAACTAGTAAAGGTGTTCCTTTTCATATGAAATGACAAGTGTCAGCTTTGGTGTCAACGTTCTTTCCAGATGCTAAATGAGAAGTTGACAAGTGTTATAGTGTTTGTGTTGTCCTAACAAAGGGAAGGATACATCATCTTCTGTAATACATCAAACAATGGTTTGGGATACATGTTGATACATGATGTGGAAGTTTTTGCACTAAACAAGAAAGTTATCTTTGTCAACAATTGTAGACAAGGTATAGTTATGCTTTTCAGTGTATTACAAAACAAGACAATTCTTCAACATAAGGATATATACTTGGAAGTATCTCTATTGTTAGTATTGTTTACACAATTACAATTCAAACCAAAACCACTACAACAGATGAAAGGTATAAAGACATGTGAAACTATGATAAAGGATATTAGATCAGAGTTGCGCAATGAAAGCATAATGACTCCCATGAGTCAGGTGATAGGTAAGTATGCATCTAACACCAGATAGTGATTCTAGACACTAATTGTTACAACCCCAAATTTGGGTTCATTTGGTGAGAAATATAATTTCTCCTATTAAAGATATTTGAACAACAAATGATATAAATGGAATTCATTTACAATAGCCTTGATGATTGTGTTGTGGGCTTTATTGGATATTGGCCCCAAATAACAAGAAAATTCAATTCGTGAATGAATAATTGAATATTTGAGAAAAGAAAAATGTGGAAACCTCTAGAAGGAAAATACAAAGAGGGATTTCGTGCCTCTTGGGTTCCTTGGGTTCGAAGGAGTCCAAAGTTGCAAAGAAAAGGCAATAAGAAAAGAAAAGATTAATTAAGTATTTCTTTATTAAGAAAGAAATTGAAAATAATGATAAAATGTGGAAAACAAGTGAAAAGAGGTATAATAGAGCTATCCTTTGTAGAATTTCGTATCCCAAGGATTCCTAATGATAAAAGGAATACAAACGAGGAAAATAAAAGAGAAATAAAGGGAAATCATCAAAAAGGAAATATTTTAATGAGAAATAAACAAGATAATGTGAAATAATGCATTTAGATGCATCTAGAAGGATAATAAGTATCCTTGAAAATGAATTTCGAAATAATAGAGTTTCTTAGGATCCAAGGAGTCCCAATGAAGAAAGAGGAGAGAGAAAATACAAAATTTGCAAAATAAAAGGATAATGTGATACATTATTAATGAATTATGAGGTATTGTTAAAAAGGAAGTAATTTCTATCAAAAGAAATAGAATTTCGTGCCTATGGGTTAGAAGGCAAGTATAAGAGAGTTTTAGTAAGAGGATTTTTGAGTCCCTAATTATTCAAGAGATATGGTTTATTAAAAGTATGATGAAGAGAGAGAAAGGTGGTTGCTTCATAAGGAAAGTATGTTTCCTTTCAAGAATACACTACTACAGAAACAACATTCGATGTCGCTTTTCTGGGCGTCAGTTATTTACAAAAACCGACGCCTATAACATTCCACGTCGGCAATTTAGTAAGTCTGATGTCTATATTCGAAGACCAGCCAGACACGGGTACCACTTTGTATTCAGCGTTGGCTAGGTAAACCAAACCGACGCCTAAAATTGCCCGGGAAATCCAATTTTCGAGCGAAAAGAAAAAGTGTCACATACAACGTCGGTTGTTTAGATAAAAACCAATGCCTATGTATGATGAGAATTTGCGCAAAAAGTGTCACATACAGTGTCAGTTATCCTTTGATAACCGACGCTGATAGTGGTTCCCACCAAATAATTTAGGGCAAATATTGTCAAATTGGACGTCGGTTTTGATGATCAACTGACGCTGAAGATGTTTAGATGTCAGTTTTCTAGACAACCGATGCCTTTTATGAACTTAATACCCACGATCACTTGACTCTTACCCTTTCTTATATTTCATTGCGAGAATTCTCCCCCGCTGCTGCTGCCGCCCGACTCAACCCCCACCCGCTGGTGCTTCTGCTTGTGCGCCGCTGCCGCTCCGCCTCCACTCCCTCCTCCTTCTGCACCGCCGTCGCTCCCTACTCGCCGGTGTCACCGCTGCCTTCTTGCCCTGTGGCTACCTGCCTGCCCTGCACCGGTAGTCCTGGAACTCGCCAGTGTTGCCTCCGCCCACCTTCTCGACCTGCTCGACCTCACCTCACCTCGATGTCGCCCTACTCGCTTGCCCAAGTACCTGCCGACCTACCCAGGAAGCACCCAGGTGCGCCTGGGCAGCCAGACATTCACCTAGGGTCCCAAACCCAGGCGCACAGCCTAGTTAGGCCTCTGGGATGCCTGGGCGATGCTTGGATTGCGCCAAGGCACAATGCTACTGGGTGTATATTTTTTTAAATTAAGTTATTTACTAATTTGTATTTATTTAGGTATTGATTTGTATTTATTTATGTATTGTTTCAGGAATTAATTGATCATCTACTGCTTCCTGCCATCTCTCTGCCCGTCGCCTACTCACCTGCTTGCCTGCCTACTCGCCTACCCTCTGTCTCACCCTCTCTCCCTGCTGACGCCCGACTGGGCTCAAACAGAGGTAAACCCTATTTTATTACACTGCTTGATCTTTAATCACATAGACTTAATCAACATTGCTACTTGTATGATCCTAGTGATTAAAATCACTCTTTCCTGGTCCCTTCAGTAACTAATGTTCCCTTGAGATGAATGAACTATCTAGCTTGCTTACTTTCCTTATAATGCCATCTTTTATGTGCTATGACCCACTAGTCACCTTTAGAGTATTAAAATGATGCAACTTGTACACTTGTTAAATTAGAATCTATAAATCCTATGAAATGATATCACCCCACAAAATCAATAGTCACTATTATGTCTTGTACACTCTAGAATCAAGATCTAATACTCTTATGCTATTTTAACACCATGAGACATTTTTTGCTCATTCTGGTGGATTATTATGACCTATGATGACCTAACATGAAACCATGATCTTAATGATATGATTTACATATCTATTATTGTATTTGTTGGCCTAGAAACCCGTCCAAGATTTACACATTAGGAGTAAATCTTGGATAGTCCCCGGTTTGGGACTGTTCTTGAACACCTAATCTCACTTAGGATGTAAGTGTATAATGTGTATTGGGTTTTTGAGAAAATTTTGGTAGCATTTCCCCGTTTGTTCTCTAAGTACATATGCACTTAGAGAACAGCGAGGAAATGCTGCCAAAATTTTCATGAAAACCCAATACACATTATACACTTACTAGTGAGATTAGGTGTTCAAGGATGGGATAGGTGGTACATGTTGGATCCTAGATGGGTGATTAGATGCTCTAGAGGGGGGGGTGAATAGAGCTGAAAGCACTTAAACAAAATTCATTAAACCTTCAAGATAGATCACAAGATAAAGTTGCTAAATAGGTAATTTGAGTGCAACTAAAACATGAATAGCAAGGATGAGAGAGATTGAACATACACATGTAGACAAGCTATTTAGAGTGGTTCGACACTTCAAACTAGAAGTGTGTCAGTCCACTTTCCTAGAGAGGTCAACCTCTAGGACTTCAAACAATTGCACTCTTATATTCATTCATAAGACATACAATACATGACCCAACAAAGGACTTACCTATCCAATACAAAGAGTCTTCAACCTTACCAAGGACTTACCCACTTTGCAAGATTCTTCGGCCTTCTCCAAGGACTTACCCAATCTTGCACTAGTCTTCAGCCTTGTAGGAATTACCCACTCTTCTTGGATCTTCCGCCTTTGACTTCACCTTCACTCGGAGAAGCTTCTTCCACCAAGGACTTACCTACTTGAGCTTGAGTCTTCTGCCTTCTCCAAGGGCTTACCCACTCTAGCTCCAAGTCTTCATCCTTGATCTTCACCAAGGGACTCCTTCCCTTGTTCTTCTTCACCTCTCTTGGCTAAGAGAGATAACCTTCATCTTCATGATTGGAAATGAGAGATTGGAGGTGGTGGAAGTGAGAGCCTCACAAGATATACAAATATGACTAGCTCTCTTACAGATTTCCTACTCACTCTAATGGATGTAGCAAGTGATTAAGCTTAGAGAGAGAGAGGAGGCTGTAGGAAGCACTCGACTATAGAATAGGAACCTCACAAAGAGTTTGCAATGAATGCTCAACCTTGGAATGAAGCCCAAGGGGTCCTATTTATAGATGGGGATGCCTCTTAGCCTTTGGGAACACTTAAGAACAAAAACTAGCCGTTTTGTGGCTTGCAACGGATCTATTTTCACTTGTTGCAACTCCACAACGGATAGAATCACTTTTCTGCACTTTTTCGTACAGTCTGATCGGCCGAGTTTCTATAAAGGCAATTCAGCCGAACTGTGAATCGGCTGAGTTTGCAACTCGGCCGAACCGTGAATCGGCTGAGTTTGCAACTCGGCCGAATCTCACAAAAATCCCAGAATATATGGATCGGCCGAGTTTGGAATTCGGCCGACAAAATCCCTGTTATGGGTATTTTGGAATTTTCATTTGACTATACAAATGATGGATTTTTGTGTCCCAATAATTTTTCTAAGCTTAATTACAAGTCATACAATCATTACAAGTGATTTACAACATGATTCTAATGGATATACATCATATTACAAAAACGTCCACTTGTATGACTTTGACTTGTCTTTTTTTTCAATTTGAGATGCGCAAGTTAGGGCAATTGGAGTGTGTCTATACCTAATCTGAAATCACTCAAGTAGAGACATTAGACACCAATATGTGGAATGGTTAGTCATCATCAAAACATGGGTTTAGTCAATTTAGACGTGAGTCAACATTGACCTAATTGACCTTGAGTCAACAATACACATTTATTATATATAAGAATGACATCACATGTGTTTGTTGGCCTAGAAAGTGAACAATCATTGTTCTTTATATTAGTTGTACATTGGTATAAATTAGAATGAACAATCACTAAATTATATAGAGTTTGTATGGAGTCTAGCTTCATTGTACCTCCTAATCTGACAATATTTTCAATGTCCTGCACTGTCTACTTCAACATCGGATGGGTCTAGATAATATACATTTTGCGTGGCTGGGACGATTACCATCAGAATCCAGTGTCTACCCCTAATTGCAAATAAGCCAAACAAATAGAAAACCAGATGGGTCTAGATAATAGGAGTAAATCTTGGATAGTCCCCAGTTTGGGACTATTCTTGAACACCTAATCTCACTTAGGATGTAAGTGTATACCCTAATCTTGTCCTAATATATACTTGTTTTCTATTTGATCATAGAAATGGATAGATCATGGATGTCCATTCGCAATCGCTGCACCCCAGAGTTTATATCTGGTCTTGATCAGTTTATTAGATTTGTCGAGGAACATAGGAAAGAACCTAGAGATAGGTTCTACTATCCATGTAGGCATTGCGGAAACAACTTGAAAGTCAACATTGGTGAGGAAATCAGAAGTCATGTCATGTGCAACGGGATTGTACAAGGCTATACAGAATGGCACTGGCATGGAGAGATTTCAAACTTGAAACCAGTGGATGTCGATAGCAGTGCTTGGGTGAAGAAGAAATTGCCTCTGATGACGTAGATGTGAACGATCCAGTTCCAGTAGACATTGTTGATGTGATGCTGGATAGTTGTAGGGTAGAGCACACCGATCCACCTCCTATCTTTAGAAACATTGTGCATGTTGCTGAGATACCATTATAGACAGGCTGTGCTAAGTTTACGAAGCTTAGCGCTGTGTTGAGATTCTATAAGTTGAAAGATAACAATAGATGGAGCGATAAAAGCTTCACTTCATTGTTGACTTTGTTGAAAGAAATGCTTCCTGAAGGAAACGAGATGCCAATCTCAACATACGGGGTAAAGCAATTATCGTTCCCAATGGGAATGGAGGCCAAGAATATACACACATGCCCGAATGATTGTGTATTATTTCAAAAGGACTATGTGGATTTGAAAGATTGTCCAAAATTTGGTGCGTCACGGTATAAATTGGCGACTTCGGGGGAGTCCAAAACTGGTTCTCCTGCCAAGGTGTTGTGGTATCTACCTATAATATCATGGTTTCAACGCTTGTTTGCAAATCTGAAAGATGGGAAGAATTTGAGATGCCATGCAGATGTTAAGAAAAATAATGATGGGATCCTACGACATGCGTCTGATTCCCCACAGTGGAAGAAGATTGATCTATTGTACCCCAAATTTGGTGAAGTAGATAGGAATCTAAGACTTGGGCTTTGTACAGATGGGATGGATCTGTAAGGGACATTGAGCAACCAACATAGAATTTGGCCAGTCATGCTTGTTATATACAATCTTCCTCCCTGGATGTGTATGAAAAATAAGTACGTTATGTTGTCGTTATTGATATCGGGCCCTAAACAACCCAGAAATGATATCGATGTTTATCTTGAACCTCTGATTGATGACTTAAAGAAACTTTGGGCTAAAGGTGTGATGACCTATGATGCTTTAGGAAGAGAGACATTTCATTTGCGCGCTATGTTGTTTTGCACTATTAATGACTTTCCAGCATATGGGAATTTGTCTGGATATAGTGTCAAAGGAGGTAAAGCGTGTCCTATATGTGAAGGAAACACTGATTCAATAAGACTAAAACATGGCGGCAAGACTGTATATCTTAGTCATCGAAGGTTTCTTTCAAAATTCCATCTGTATCGTAGGAAGCGCAAAACATTCAATGGATGGAATGATGAATGGAGTGCACCTAAACCTATACCAGGGGATGCTGTTTATGAAAGAGTAAAAGACATTGTCAATGAATTTGGTAATAAATCACAATGTAGTATGGCCACACAGATTGACAATTCTTCATTCAAGAAGAAGTCAATATTTTGGGATCTTCCTTATTGGAGTTCTTTGACAGTCAGGCATTGTATTGATGTAATGCACGTTGAGAAAAATGTCTGTGATAGCATCATTGGTACTCTGTTAAATATACCAGGAAAGACTATAGATGGGATAAAATCCAGACTGGATCTACATGAAATGGGAATAAGGTCAGAATTAATAGAATTATGTGAAATGGGTAATAAAAGAACATACTTACCTCCCGCTTGTGACATGTTGTCTAGAAAGGAGAAGAAAGCTTTTTGTGAATGCTTGGTAAATGTTAAGGTGCCACATGGTTACTCATGCAACATCCGTAGATTGGTATCAATGAAAGATCTGAAGTTGATAGGTCTTAAATCTCATGATTGTCACACTCTAATGCAACAAATATTGACTGTGGCAATTTGATCTATATTGCTGAAGCATGTAAGGTTTGCAATCACCCGACTTTGTTTCTTTTTCAATAGTCTATGCAACAAAGTTATTGACCCTGATACTCTCGATAATTTGCAAAGAGAAGTGGTTGTTGCCCTATGTCAGCTTGAGATGTATTTCCCTCCTTCGTTCTTTGATATCATGGTACATCTTGTTGTCCACTTGACTAGGGAAGTGAAAATGTTGGGACCAATTTTCTTGCATTGGATGTATCCATTTGAACGATACATGAGCATTTTTAAAGGTGATGTTCGAAACCATTATTGACCTGAAGGGAGTATTATTGAAGGTTATGTGGAGAGAGAGGTTATGGATTTTTGCAATGACTTTTTGAGTGGTAATAACACTCTTTTTAATGAAAAGAATATTGAGGAGGGCAAAGGAATTTTGGGATCACGGGTGAAAGTAATCAACCATGAGAAGTTGGAACAAGGTCACTTGTATATTTTACACAACATGGATGAAGTGAGTGTTTATATCGAGGAACATACCAATTTCATCAAGAGACAACATCCTCGAGCAAGTTCAATGTGGCTTGCTAGCGAGCATAACAAGACTTTTACAAAGTGGTTTGAAGATAAAGTCTTACATCAACTATCTCAAACACCAAATGATATTACGAAAACTATCAAATGCCTCGCCTTTAAACCATAACCGAATGTTATGTCTTATGAAAGGTTTGACATTAATGGGTTCACATATTACACAAAGCACTAAGATGATAAGAGTGTCATCCGAAATAGTGGGGTCACTCTTCAAGTGTCGACTATGTATTTTGCAAGTGCAAAGGATAAGAGTCCACGTGAAGCTAAAATGTCATATTATGGTGTCATTGAAGACATATGGGAGTTTGACTACATAGATTTTAGAATTCCACTCTTTAAATGTAATTGGGTTGATAACACCAAAGGAGTTATAGTGGATGAATTGGGTTTCCCTTTAGTGAACTTTGAAAAGATTGGCGAGAAGGGTGAACCATTCATATTGGCATCACAGGCGACACACATATTCTATATCGATGATCTTGCAAATGATAAATAGTCAGTTGTTCTTCATGGTAAAAGACAGTTCATTGAAGATCCTATAGATGAAGAAGAGTACTATGATAAGTATGATGACTCCATTCCATTCTCAGTTGGGTTGCCAACTCCACAAAATATTGAAGCTAATGATGACTTATATGTGCACGGAGATCACAATGAAGGATTATTAATTGATAAAAGATCACAATTTTAGATGCATGCATGTTTATATTTTTTTATTGAAGCTAAATGTTTGCTTTTTTAATATCAATATCATTTTCATATTTGATGTTTCATTATCTTCTAGTTAATAAAAATGCTAAATGTTTGCCTTTTTAATGACATTTTCAGATGGTTGACCATGATGAGCATGATGTCCATGATGTGCATGAAGTCCGTGATGAGCATGCTGTCCATGATGAGCATGACGAGGATACCAATGTAAGTTCTAAAAACATATCTTGTATTTCTATAAAATTCATTATCTTCGAGTTATGTCATATATCCCATATTTCTATATTGGGCTAATTCAGTGTCTTTATTTTTGTCAAATTTTAGGTTGATGATGCACATGTACCCACTGAAGCACTGGAGGAACTTGATGCGCATCACCAAACACTTAACAAGAAAAGGGGCATCACTCTGTTGAAGAAGTTAATAGTGCTAAGTGGCAGTGGATCCAAATTGGTTGTGGAGTTTGATAATGGAGGAAATGCAATTACAATGAACCGCAATAATTTTGTAAACTATCTTGGGGTTGTCACTCGAAGCCATTGTGGTGTTAAGTATGATAATTGGCATAAAGTTCCTCAGGCGAAGAAAGACATGATATGGAAGGATTTATGCATGAGTTATTATTATTTGCAATTATATTTTGTAGATTACAAATTATATTATTTGCAATTCTATTTTTGGATACTAGTTAATAGAAATTCTATTTTACATAATCTGTTTGCATTGGATGAGAAGCTGCATCATAAAAGCATGATGCAACACGCTAGAAAGATGCTAAGGAACTATAGGACAAATATCAACAGAGAATACATAAAAGATGGTGATAAGAAGAAGAAGTCAACCCTTGAACAGTGGAACTTCTTGGACAAAGAAGATTGGGACGCGTTTGTTGCTTCAAGAAAATCTGAAGAATCCAAGGTATTAGGCGTCACTCCCAATTTAATTAATATACATTGTATTCACCTATTCAAGATTAACATTTAGTGCTACTAACCAAATCATTAATGTGCATACTAACTAGGTCCTCAGTGAGGCGCAAAAAGCAAGGCATGTAGTGAATGTGCATGACCACACTATGGGTCCAAAGGGCTATGCAAGCATTTGCCAAAGACTACAGGCGGAGTCTGCTACTGCTCAGGAGTCCTCTACTACATGTGCCACACCCATGCCCCGCCATGATGTCTGGATAGCTGGGAGGCAAAACATGAAGGGTGAAATAAAGAAGCCTGTAACTGCTGAGGTGGCTGCGAAAATGGTAAAATACAACTCTTAGAGCAATCATTTGAATATTGATTATTTGTGGTGCTAACTTACCAATTTCTATTGATGGTGATTAGCGGGAGCTGCACGAGCAGAGGAAACAAGGCATGTTGATCCCTCAGGGCATACGGGATGAATTGATAGTTACTCTGGGTAACCCAGAGCATCCTGGATGTGTTAGGGGTGCAGGGGCTGGTGTGGGCATCAAAGCATTCTTTGGGCCATCCCAAGGCAAACCCAGAGCGGGACTTTCACAAGAAGAGGTAACCTATTCTTTTTTTATAATGTTACTGCAAAAGGAAATTCAATAATACGAAGCTAATGTTTCTTTTATCCATGTATAGGAGAATAAGAGAGTCGAGGATATAGTTGCTAAGAAGGTCAATGATATAGTTGCTGAGAAAGTCAAGGAAGAAATGGTGTGATGGCAGACATCTCAGGCTTTCAATCAGCCTATGGCAACCCACTCTTCTCGTGATGCACATATTGAGAGTAATCCTGTAGACCCACTGCCAAACATGTCTGCTATAAGTATTGTTTATGACATTGTATCTAGTCTTTTCAAGATGATATGTTTTTAAGATGATATGTATATATGTATAATATTCTTTACGTAAATTTGTAGGCATTAAAGCCATGTTGCTTAAGAATACAAGACTATGTTGTTGTAGAGGCGCACGCTTACCCGTCCCTTCCTGGGGCAATGTTTCACGGGACTCCAATGCCACAGGGCTACATTTGTGTGAGCCCAATATGTGTATTACACAATTGGAGGGAAGCTACATTGCCATATCCCCACCCAGATATTGATACACTTGCTGAGGTAGAAGGCAGGGTGATATTGTGGCCCAAAGTAGATGTCGTCTACACTACTGAAATTGTAAGCCATTGTGGTGTTAAGTATGATAATTGGCATAAAGTTCCTCAGGCGAAGAAAGATATGATATGGAAGGATTTATGCATGAGTTATTATTATTTGCAATTATATTTTGTAGATTACAAATTATATTATTTGCATTTCTATTTTTGGATACTAGTTAATAGAAATTCTATTTTACAGAATCTGTTTGCATTGGATGAGAAGCTGCATCATAAAAGCATGATGCAACACGCTAGAAAGATGCTAAGGAACTATAGGACAAATATCAACAGAGAATACATAAAAGATGGTGATAAGAAGAAGAAGTCAACCCTTGAACAGTGGAACTTCTTGGACAAAGAAGATTGGGACGCGTTTGTTGCTTCAAGAAAATCTGAAGAATCCAAGGTATTAGGCGTCACTCCCAATTTAATTAATATACATTGTATTCACCTATTCAAGATTAACATTTAGTGCTACTAACCAAATCATTAATGTGCATACTAACTAGGCCCTCAGTGAGGCGCAAAAATCAAGGCGTGCAGTGAATGTGCATGACCACACTATGGGTCCAAAGGGCTATGCAAGCATTTGCCAAAGACTACAGGCGGAGTCTGCTACTGCTCAGGAGTCCTCTACTACATGTGCCACACCCATGCCCCGCCATGATGTCTAGATAGCTGGGAGGCAAAACATGAAGGGTGAAATAAAGAAGCCTGTAACTGCTGAGGTGGCTGCGAAAATGGTAAAATACAACTCTTAGAGCAATCGTTTGAATATTGATTATTTGTGGTGCTAACTTACCAATTTCTATTGATGGTGATTAGCGGGAGCTGCACGAGCAGAGGAAACAAGGCATGTTGATCCCTCAGGGCATAAGGGATGAATTGATAGTTACTCTGGGTAACCCCGAGAATCTTGGATGTGTTAGGGGTGCAGGGGCTGGTGTGGGCATCAAAGCATTCTTTGGGCCATCCCAACGCAAACCCAGAGTGGGACTTTCACAAGAAGAGGTAACCTATTCTTTTTTTATAATGTTACTGCAAAAGGAAATTCAATAATACGAAGCTAATGTTTCTTTTATCCATGTATAGGAGAATAAGAGAGTCGAGGATATAGTTGCTAAGAAGGTCAATGATATAGTTGCTGAGAAAGTCAAGGAAGAAATGGTGTGATGGCAGACATCTCAGGCTTTCAATCAGCCTATGGAAACCCACTCTTCTCGTGATGCACATATTGAGAGTAATCATGTAGACCCACTGCCAAACATGTCTGCTATAAGTATTTTTTATGACATTGTATCTAGTCTTTTCAAGATGATATGTTTTTAAGATGATATGTATATATGTATAATATTCTTTACGTAAATTTGTAGGCATTAAAGCCATGTTGCTTAAGAATACAAGACTATGTTGTTGTAGAGGCGCAGGCTTACCCGTCCCTTCCTGGGGCAATGTTTCACAGGACTCCAATGCCACAGGGCTACGTTTGTGTGAGCCCGATATGTGTATTACACAATTGGAGGGAAGCTACATTGCCATATCCCCACCCAGATATTGATACACTTGCTGAGGTAGAAGGCAGGGTGATATTGTGGCCCAAAGTAGATGTCGTCTACACTACTGAAATTGTAAGATAAATTTACATTACTTTCGATTGTTAATGTGTATATATGAGGTCAATCGATCTAAAATTATATATACAGGTTAAAAAGAAGACACCCGGAGCACCTAGGCCTCCACCTCCACTTCCTGCATTACCAAGTTGGCTTCCAACTGACCTAAAATACTCGTTGGGTCCTACTTGTAGGGGAATGGCATGTTGGCTATGGGCACATAAAAGACATTGCCCTATAATTGTTTCTTTATAAGCGGATTATGCAGGTCAATCATACGAAAGCTCTTTATTTATACAAGATATTATTTAGGTGTTTATGTATGATTGGCTGAATACATCAATGATAGAGACATGGATAAGGTGAGATCTTGTTTATACATCCATATACCTTGTGTAAGATCCGGTGATCTGGTTTCTTATATATTAATGCATACGTAATACATGTTTTGTAGCTACTTAGTTGAAAATCAATGCAAACAATTTGCATTTGATCATGTGGGATTTTTGATTCCATCATTGATTAGTATGGTAGCTAAAGACCCTTATAGTGTTCAAAAATACTGTATAGATGCTTTTACAGTTTTTGGTCAGCAAAAGAAGACGGTAATAATAGCTCCATTCAATGTCAAGTAAGTTTACTTTACTTATAATTTGGACTTAAGAAAATTACATTTTTATTGTGGATTTTGAGTTATTAATTTTTAACTTTTTTACCTCTAGCGGTAAGCATTGGGAGTTACTAGTTATTCTCCCTGGGACGTTCACTGTTTATTATCTAGATCCTACGGGGAGTACATTGAATACTAAAATTGGACACGTAATGAGAATGCCATTATTCTGGTGAGAAATATTTCATTTTTATATCCGTTAACATCTATTATTACATTACTATTTAATTATGCAATTTATTGTGTTACATTAACATGTAGGGGTTTTGATGCATTCAAAAATGTTGGAGGAAAGGTCCCAAGGAGAAAGAACTAGCCAATAATTTGGGAGAATATAAAAGTAAGTTCCCGACTCCAATGTATATATTATTTATGTGAACTGTGCTTAGTTGTATTTTTTGATATTTTGTATGTTTCAATTTATAGTGCGCTACACAAGACTATGGCTGGGCATGCACATACTACGTGATGCAATTTATGCAGATGATTATCCAACATGTCACATTGGACATCAATACCATACATGAGCAATTATATATAGTCTCATTAGATAGTATGAAATATATCAATCTTATTTTTGTATTATTACTTATATATACATCATTCTCTTTGCAGGTGTTTAAAACTGACCACACTATAGGTAAATGCTTAAAAAAGGTACATGCTCCATATACGATGGAAGTATTAAATGAAGTAAGACAAGAATGGGCAAGAGCCATACAAGAAGTGGCGATTGTAAGATATAATTGGGATGCTGATAGTGATGTTGAATGATATTTTGTAAATGAATATTTCTGAATATTTCTACATGTATTTGAATGTTTCTACATGTGTGAATGTGAGAATTGAATTGATGTCTGAATGTATCTACTTGTGTGAAAAAATATTTGTTGATTTTGCAGGTTTGTGGCCTGTTTGTAGGCTGATATCAATGGATGTTGTAAACCTGTAGTTCAAAAAACTGAACTACAGGTTCTCATCCTGCTGACCAGCCACAGCAGGCCTACAAACTGATAAGAAAAATAAAATTAAAACATAGGTGTCAATTATTTATAGAATACCGTCATCAAAGACCTACAACGTCAGTTATTGGATAAAAACCGCCACCTAATGTGACAAACAATCCGACCGTGCAGGAAACCACGGCCGTGGTGGACATGGCGTCTCGTATTCGTATAATACAGATGCCTATAGGTTATA
This sequence comes from Alisma plantago-aquatica, assembly GCA_963693085.1. Lineage (NCBI taxonomy): Eukaryota > Viridiplantae > Streptophyta > Magnoliopsida > Alismatales > Alismataceae > Alisma > Alisma plantago-aquatica. The sequence continues at coordinate 341,331,247 of OY856412.1, read as the reverse complement.
TAGCATCGGTTGTTTAGTTGATAATAGACACAGAAAGTGTCCTAGATGGCGCCCTTTTTTGTGGCACGAACCCTTTTGGCGTCGGCTTACTATATATAACCGACTCCTATAGGTTATATAGGCGTCGGTTATAAAACTGACGCTGAAGAATTTGACCTTTAGCGGCGCCCACATAGGCGTCACTTGAAAACCGTCGCTAAAAGGGGTTAAACAACCGACGCCAAAGGCATGTTCTGTAGTAGTGTCAGGACTTGAGTCCTCATAAAGGCATGCCTTAGGGCTTCGTACTCTCCCCTATACAAGGGGTGAGACCTGGAGCCAAGTTCAAGAGAACCCTACGTACCTCTCTCCCTCTTATCCTTTGTTTCCTTCTTTCAGCCCTAACTATGGGGGATAATGCACCCCAGAGCCACGAGGGAGCACGAAATCGTCATTGTGAAAGCTTAGTGGCTCCTCGACGACCTGAGGAGGACGGGGCCAGCGTTCTCTAGCGACCAACCTCGCGCAAAGTTCCTGTAGTAGGCTACACAGCCGGCCAAATGGCGCATGTTATGGGTGATGAAGATGACCACAGTGGCCATGGATTGGGGGGGCACCGGGTGGACTCGGTCGTGGTGGAGGCAGGGAGGCCTTTGCTTGCGTGAATCATGCCCCGGGGAGGGAGGAAAGGTTGGAGCACGTCTGCAGATCGCGGCTAGGGCGACACAACTATTATTGTACGAGGTTGAAGGAGGCAGAGGTCCCTTTGGACCGTTTTGCCCTTAATGGGATGAAACAACAGATGACTTAAATGAGGGTATAATAGTAATTCTGTTATATTTTCTAAATTGGATCACTTTGCATGGAGAGGAGCAACGTGGCGCCCATTGATTGGCCAAGTAAGTAAATCATTGCGAATTTCATAACTAAAGATTGGTAGCTCGGATTAGAATGCATAAAATATGAAAATTGATCAGGAGAAAGAGAGGAATCCATTAAAAATATAATTGAAGACTGATTCGCTTGGAAATTCTAAAAGTAATAGAAGATATCAACTTTGATGTATTAATGTTTAAAGAACCCTATTTTGAGATGAATAATATATTTATAAGGGTTTAATAGATGATTAAAGTTGATATTAGCCTGTTAATGATAAAAAGGAACATTAGGAAGAAAAAGGATGAACTTTTCATATAATTAGTTAATTTAGAGTTTCATATGCATGAATATACTTTAATGGGCCTTAAAACCCTAATGTTGACTAATTCGACTATTAATGTCTTTAATTGATTAATTTCATGATTAAAGTTGGAATATGTTGAATCTAAGCTATTTCAAGCATCAAAGTTCCTAATTTGTGGATAAATACACTAAAAGTAGTAATTAGGGTTTTTTCATGAATTAAAGGTAGAATTAATAGCAAATCGAGTTCATGTGCGATTTAGACCATAATGAACTATGAATTGATGATAAATTTGTATAATGATCTTGTCATGTATTAAAGGGATGAAAATAGTAGCTTCAATGAAAAAGAAGCTTAATTGATGATTAATGTACCTATAATATGAAAATAGGGTTATATGTTGTTAAGGTAACCTTAATGTTGAAGAATAGACGAGATAATTAGGGTTTATGAGTAATGGCATAAAATTACGGTTAAATATGGTAAAAGATGAAGGGAAACCCTAAGTGCAAAATGAAACCCTAAAATGGATACAGAAATCCTAGAAAGTGAATCCTAGTTAATAAAGTAGGTTCTTGATAAAGTGTGTAATAAATAGAGTACATATTCTTTTCAGGAATTATGTGATTGTTGAATTACTTGGATTGCAAGCTTGGTTGGATTTGCTTAATGATTCTGAAATCATCAAATTAGGTATGTGGTTACGCCTATGAATATCTCGAATTAGTTTCTCGAGGATTTTTGAGGTTTTATCGATGACTTAAATTAAACTGTTGGTTGCATTTAATTCATGCAAATTATAATGTGAATATGACTACCACATAAGAGATGTGCCTACTAGGTCAGATCCTAGTCCCCTCTGTAGCTTTATAGAATGACCTAGTAAATGGCTACCAATGGGGTAGGTCCATCAGGTCATTAAATGACTTAGTAAATGGCTACCAATGGGGTAGGACCATCAAGTCATCATGAGTTAGATATTGGGCTACCTTCAGGTAGTGCCATGCGACTCTATTACCCTAGGTATGGGCTACCTGTAAGGTAGGTCCATGGGGGTAAGAATGTACCTAAAGATAGGTAGCATACAAGTCCCTTGCAAAGATAGCACAGAGTTAGGGGATAGGAAAGGATTGAGTAGTGTGGCTTAAAATGTAATCTTGGTTGTTAATGATTAATTGAATGATTACATTGTTAACATATTTGCATGATTACTGTTTCCCCCACATACCACCTTCTTGCTGACCGACATTTTGTTTGTCGACATTTTAGGTACAATGAAAAGAACAAACAGTAAAGTGGCATATGTGGAATTAAATGAGAATTAATGTGCATGGGAGGATTAGTTAGATCAGTACCTTCATGGTTAGAAGTTTAGAAATCCCAATTTTTAAAAGGTAAGCAAACTTTTATTTTATACAAGTTTTCAGTTTAGTTGGTAAAGTTTATTAATTATTATTGATTATTTGTCGAACCTTTGATCCGGGTTATTAGATAATGGCTCTGCTCTCTTGGTATCCCTTAAGTGGGGGTTACTGAGAGACGAGGTCATTACACTAATGATTTGAGTGAGAAAGTATCTGAGGATACTCATTTTCGACACGCATGAGGTATTCAACAAATACACAGTTGAATCATAAGTTGAGGAACATACAATGGTAGGAAAGTGTGAAATAGGGTATGTTATAGGTATAGTCAAGTGTATAGTTGTCATCAAGTCAATGAGAAACATTATAAGGCTACAAGGACACAATAGAAGTTTACATAACGTTAAAAAGATGGATAGTCAGAAAGAACCATGTATATGATTGAGGAATCATATAAGAACATGTCCTATAGTTCTTGATAGATAAAGTATATCCATCTGAGTTTAATTGAGTGTTCTTAACAACAACAATCACTATAGAAGCATAGACATGACACCTTGTGAAGGTGCATAAGGATATAGATTCAAGATGTAGTGGTTCAACAACAGTTGAAAGTAGCCCAGGATAGGAAGAAAACATATGGTGGTAACCATGATGAACAACTAGAGTTTGAAGTCAGAAGTTACCAAGAGAGTGGTACACATTCCAATGTAATTACTACGTTCCATGTTGAGGAAGTGTCACCCCGGTGCAGGACAAGTGATACAAAATAGTAGGGTGAAGTTTGATGAGGATATTTTGTATATAAGGGACTCTATGATGATCCTAGATGACACATACATGACTTAAGGGATAAACATCACTTCTATGAGAGTGTTGTGACATCAACTTGTTATGGAATTAACAATGTGGAGGTAAATATATGATGTGTAGAGGTACCTATGTTTGTTGCCATGGATTTTGGGAGTGAAATCCCAATTAGGGGTTTATCGTTGTAAGACTCCTAGCCTTAATTTTTGGTTTAATGTTCTTTATTACCTTAATTGGATGTATAAAACCTTAATATACCCCTAATATGTGCTTTGATATCATGTCACAAAGCTAAAGTTATCCATTTATATGCTTGTTTTGGACTTATATGCAATATACCCATACCTAGAGATTTTTGTAATTGGTAACATGTTTGTTGTGCCTCACATATTTTTGTATCATTATTGAGATGGTTGTACCTTGAGGCACCTTATTACACCTTGGTTTTATGTGTGACATCTATCTAAGGTTGAACTTAGGGTTTCATCTCATAGATAGGCTTCCTTGAGTACTAGAACTCAATGGTTCTTGTAGTCTATTGTGATCTAGTGGCTTCCTTTTTGTACCGTGGTCTGATGGTGATCTCTTAAGGTGTGAGGGTTGATGGTTTTTCCTATTGATACTCCCTGGATCGATGGTTCACCAAGAGGTGCTCAAACCTATGGTGGTGCTAGGGTTTCCACCCTTCTGACCAAAGGGTCAAAATCCGATTATCACCCCCACCATTGGAGGTCGATGGCTCACTTGGGAGTCAATATTTAATGGTCCTTCTACTTCCCACATCTGATGGTCCACCTGGTTTGCATGGATGTGATTCTTTAGACCTTGGACACGTGGTAAGCTTGGCTAGACACCTTAACCTTTTCTTCCATCTCCCCCACAACTTTTTGTACCTGCCTCCTTGAATGGAAACAAGTTCTTTACACACCTAGCTCACCCTGCCTTCTTCCTTGCTTCTTGGAGATAGTCTCTCTTTACTGGTGGCCAAGAAGGATCTCAAGGTAAAAGAATCTTGTTCGATCTTCCTTGCAAGTGCACTAAGGGTTTAGATCTACCCTCTCTTCAATCTTGTGGAGATTCCTTAACTTGATCTTGACCTAAGAAAGTAAGATATTCCTCTTTACTTCATTTTCCTTACTTCCCTACCTTCCCTCTCTTCCTTTGTGGTCAGATCCATGGTGTTTCTTGTTGGATCATGTTCTATAGGTTGAGAAACACCTTCCTTCTTACTTCTTTGATCTAGGGTATGCTTGTTCTTAGAGAAAGGAACTAGCTTTGGATGGGTGCATTGCTCAAGATAAAGTTTCTCCTCGCTCTCTTTGATCTACATTGTTGTTTGGAACTTCATCTTCATCCTTGAGGTGAGTTATATAACTTTATCCTCATTTATTGCTTACTCCTAGCTTTCATGTACTAAATCTTGCTCAAGAACATAGTTCTAAGTGAAGAGATGCTAGTTTTGTCTAAGGTTTGAGACTATGTGGTAGTTCTTGAGTAGTTATCTCCTTGGATGAATCCCTTACCCTTGTTCAAGAACCATCCTTGGAGGTGGAAACTCTAGACCATGCATGGATGTGAGAAATGATGGTTTTTTCTCTCACAAATGATGTTTCTTTCTCAGGGTTTTGAGCTGATTTTCCTTCCTTTTGATGCAACCTGATTGTTTGGTTTTTTGTGCTGTTTTGGTTGACCTTCTTGTGCCAACCAATGTTCTATACTTAGCTTTTGTTTGTACCTTCTTATGATTGAGAAATGGTTGTTAAAGTTCTCCCTCACATGTTGTAAGTTGATGGTTTTTTCTCTTTGACTATAGGGTTTCCTTTGGGTGACAAATGATGGCTTTCCCGTAGAGATTTGAATTGGTTTCTACCTTGTTCTTGATCCAATCGTTGGGCCCCTTATGCCAACTGATGGTGAGTACCCCAGTTTCTATTTGGACTTTATTTTGTTCTTGAAACTGATGGCTATGTTCCCTATCACATCTAATGCTTTTTATGTTCTCTCAGGTGTCTATTTTGATGATCTTGAGTACTAACAAACAATGGTCTCTATGGTATCTCAAATGATGGTTTTGTTGATCCTTTTTCTCACCTACTGATGTTACTGGATGGTCACACTATGTCAACACTTGGTGGTCTCACTGTACATTTGGTCGATGGTTCTCAACAATGGTCTCATGGTTGAAAAATTCGATGGTGTGCCTATTTCTATGGTCGATGGTCCATTGGTTGGTCTACAAGTGATGGTTTCCTTGTATCAACATTTGATGTATTTGATGGTGTTCACAAGTAATGGTGGACCTAAAGTCCACAATTGATGGTGCTTTTAAAGTCATCCAAGGATAAACCTCTTAGACATACAACCATATGGCTTCTCATGATATAATGGTGATGATTAATGCATATGATTCAATGGTTTTGTTTGCCATGAACCTGATAGTTTTATGTTTGGTTTATAAATTGATGGATTTTACTTACTATCCCTAAGCCGATTGTTTAAACTGTTGATTTGGAATCGAAAGTTTTGAGATCAAGAGCTTGTAGTCTTACCTTTGCCTTTGAATTAATATAATCTGATGGTTTTACGTATCTAACATCTCATGGCTTTGCTTTTATGTAAATCGATGCATTTTTGAGCCCTAAGTTGTGATTATTTTGTTTGGAGATACAATCTTATGGTTATCCCTTGATTTACATATCAATTCATACTTTACGATAGTATGGAATTCGATGGTAATGCTTTACCTTATGCTACAATGATTGGATGGGATGCTATGTGTGATGACTTGGATTCTCTATCATTCATTTGATGTACAACTTGACTTATTTTCTTCTCTATTGTACTCAATAAACTCCCTCACATTTACTTTGATAAATTTGAGGCACCTCATCCTCAATTAACGAGTTATCTTCAATTAAATATCACTTTGGTTTTATACATGACCCTAATTTGAGTTTTGAATTGAGTGGCATGCTTTATAATTACCATCCACTTGAAATCAAAGTTGGACCACATCAAAGATCTCTCATTTATATGAAAAGTAGGTCATGTTGTAGAGGATTCAATCTTGAATACGATAGTTAAAAATCAACTCAATCAGGCACTCATAGATCAAGACACAACTAGTTGCATATTGACTTCTATTCTTTATTTTATTCTTGATTTAATAGTTCCTTTTCCCCAATTGGGCCTCTATTGGAGGGTTTGTCCCAATTAAGAGGGTGCCCCTCCTTGGAGTTTCTAGCAATATGACCGTCATTTGTTTCGACCAATCACGATGCACAAAAGCTACCCTGATCATCCTAAACCGTTGGATTACCCCTCCCATGACTCGTCCCTAAGATCAACGGCCAAAAAGTCATCTTGTTCCTGTAAGAAACAAGAACGCAGTGTAACTCTTTGAAATAGATAATTTGGATAGCTAAACTAAGAAAGCTTTTGGTTTTTTTCAGGTTCTCGACTGCTTTGTACAGATGCTCAAGGAGAGTACAAGCAAGCAGAGGAAGAAGGGGTTGACGTGGCACTACATGAGCACTTATGCTCCGGTAAAACAAATAAACTTTGTTTACAAATTTACATGAAATTACAATATAGAAACACAAACTGAAATGTATAGATGTGAATTTTAAACTCTACATTTGCAGCAAAATCTATCATTTGATGTTGAGAACATCACCATGGAGCAGATTGGCATGTTATCTCCACAAGTCAATGTTCCAATGAAAGATTGGGATGTAATGGACTCGGTGTTCACAATAGTAAACAATGACAACCACTGGCACTTGTATGAAGTAAGTTTCAGGGATGGAGCACACCGGTCTTATAATTCAATGAGTTTGAGTAGCAACTCAAGAAAAGAAATCAATAAATGGGTAAGTGATCTATAAAAATTAACTCTATTAGTAGTGGATTGAAAGGATTAATGTTCTTTAATTGATGATGAATAAACATTTTGTTTTTTTAATGCAGATGGGTATAGTGCACGGATTCTTTAGGGGTGCATCGGAAAAGGGGAGCAATTTGTCACAGTGGGAAGGGGAGTACCCGATCTGCCCATAGCAGGAAGAAGACTCACTTGACTATGAGATCTTCATCATGAAGTACCTAGACTTCCTAGTCAATGGAAAAACTATGGACTTCACCTGCAAAGACATACCGGCAATAAGGGCTGATGTTTTTCAGCAAATGATGGCAAGGGGGCAGCTGTAACCTCTAAAAGAGGATGAAAAGATGAAAGCAAAGACATCAAAGAAGCTAAATCTGATGAGAATAAGGGAGGAGACGATGAAGCTGAGAAACAACAAGAAATAGAGAAGAATGAGGAAACAACAACAAAAATGCATGAAGAACAGATCCCAGAGGAAGAAATAGTTACAAGCCTTGATAAATGGCTAAAATCTAGCTGAAAAATTGGATTACTGATTTGATTGTAAAATAAGAACAATAGCCTTTTGTTATTATTTTGTATGAGCTCTGTGAAAGCCTGAATGTATAGCTGCTCTTGAATGTACAGTTGTGAAAAGCTGGAATTTATAGCTGGTCTTGATGTACAACTCATCTTGAACAATATTTATTTTGCCCTTGTATTTTGGCTGAATGTAGAATATGCTTCTGTAATTCAGATGTATAACCACTGTGAAAAGCCTGAACAATAGGCTTCTATTATTTTGATGTATAAACTATGTGAAAAGACTGAATGTACAACTGATCTTGAATGTACAATTGTGAAAATTTTGAATGCACAACTGATCTTGATGTATAGCTCATCTCGAACAATATCGATTTTGCCCTTATATTTTGGCTGAATGTACAACTGATTAAAATGGATTATTTATTAGTGTGCTACAAAAAGACTAAATGTACAGTTGATCTTGAATGCTTCGAATAAATTTATGGTTTGAATGCTTATGTTCTTGAATGCTTTAAATACCTTTATGATTTGAATGGGGTAAGAGTAACTCTGAAACCACTACAAGTAACTGTTACAACCATGCTAGTAACAAAACTAAAAGTAACAGAATGCTTGAGTAACTAAAATTAATTCTTGAGTAACTGAGAGTAATGCTTGAGTAACTGAGAGTAATGTTTGAGTAACTGAAAAAACCCTATGAGTAACTGTCACAACCCTGGAGTAAATGAATAAACATTGTGAGTAATTGTGATAATACAATGAGTAACTGTGACAATAATACAAGTAACTGAAAAAACCCTGTGAGTAACTGTAATAGAAGTTAGAGTAACTGTGAAAACACTGTGAGTAACAGTCACAACCCTGTGAGTAACTGAACAAACAATGCAAGTAACTGAAAAAAGCCTGCGAGTAACTGAAACAAGCCTGCGAGTAACTGAACACTGCAAGTAATGGTTGAGTAACTGAACAAACACTGCAAGTAAATGTCACAAACCTATGAATAACTAAACAAACATTGTGAGTAACTGTCACTGTAACGACCCCGCCTCCCGGTAACCCCCAATTAAGGGAGACCTGAAGGTCAGAGCTGTTATTAAATTAACAGGATCAAAGGTTCAACATTTAGACAATAATAATTATGAAATTCTACTAACTAACTGGAATTTGGTATAAAATTAAAACTTTGCTTACCTTTGAAAACTTGGAAATATATCTATCAAGAGCTTGAATTATTCTATCTAATCCTCCTGGCACTTTATTTCTCATTTCCACAATGTGTCATTTTACTGTTTGCTCTTTCAATTGTTGTTCCTAAAACAACGACAAGCATAACATCGGTCAGTATATCGAAATATACTGGTATGTGGGAACAACCAAAATCTTACAAATATGGCTAACAATTTAATAATCACAATCAAATTAATTAACAAGCCAATTTATACTTTTCAGTATGACATTCTCCACCGCTTTTGCCCTAACCATGGCATACCCACCTTAGGGTTTCCCTTGCCAATGACTTAAGGCCACCTTCTCAATCCCAAGCTTGGTGCCTGGGGGTCACCACCCATGGTGCCCACTAGTCATGCAATATCATAGGCCACCTTCTCATTCCCAAGCTTGGTGCCTGGGGTCACCACCCAAGGTGTCCATTGGTCTACCCATCTGGGCCTGACCTTTGGCATCATCCATCAGGGTGGCATGTAAGTGCGAGAAACCATACTGCTATTTATTAATGTGATAATCATTTTGACTTTATAACTTGCAAGTATGAACATTCAAACTGATAATTTGCATTCAATGTGATTAACCATCCGAAAAATCCTCGAAAAACTAAGGTAGTTATTCATAATTAACCACATACCTGATCTAGAGCAACTTGATTGTCCAAGCAATAAGGATAAAGAACAAGCAACAAGCAATCAACAATATTCTGAAATTAATGCATGGGATCCAAGTGTTATAGTTTATCCAGAACATTCTAAAGCTAGACTTGGATTCCACCTTAGGCTTTCTAGACCACATTAGGGTTTTATTAGGGTTTTTGCCTCCATAACGCTTTTATCATATTAAATGCTCTCTTAGTTCATAAACCCTAATTTCAACATCGTAAGCCCAATTAAAGTCGATTGTTTCTCTTTTATGCCAAAACTACCTTCTTTATCCTTTTAAGTTATTTCAAGGTCATTAGACTCAATTATCACCTTTAGTTTCTTTCGGATTAACAACTCATAATTCATTATGGTCTAATTCCATATGAACTCCATTTATTATTAATTCTACCTTCATTCAATCGAAAACCCTAATTTCCATATTAAAGTTATTTATCCACAAATTAGGGACTTTAATGCTCGAAATAGCTTAGATTCAGCATATTTCACTTTAATCATGAAATTAGTCAATTAAAGCCATTAAGAGTCGAATTTACCAACATTAGGGTTTCAAGGCCCATTAAAGTATTATTCATGCACACTAAACTCAAAATTAAACTAATTACAAGCAAATTCATCCTTTTTGTTCCTAATGTGCCCTTTCATCATTAACAAGTTAATACTAACTCTAATCATCCATTAAACCCTTATAAATATATAATTCATCTCAAAATAGGGTTCTTTAAACATTAACACATTAAAGTTGATATCTTCCATTACTTTTCGATATGTAGGAGGAATTAGCTTTGTAAAAAAAATTATTGGATTCCCCTCGTTTTTCTGAGAAAAAATGATATTTTATACTTATCAATCCAAGCTACCGATTTTTAGATATGAATTTTACAAAAAAACACTTACTTTGCCCAATAGGGAGGCACCACGTAGCCTCACCCATGCAACACAACCCACTTGACTTGTTTGGGAATATTTCGAAATGTCTGAAACACCCCTGGGTTAAGTGGATTTCTCCTTAGCCCGCAAGGGGTAGAATTGTCCATCGCGCCTCTTCCATCTTCAACCTCGGGCAGATCGAGGGTTGCTGCCCTAGCCACTGAGCACAGAGCTACGCATGCCTCCTCCCTCCACTTCCATGTCCTAAGCTTGCCGGAAACCACCCTCCTGAGCCCGTCGTGCCTCCACGCACCTCCGGGAACCTCTGCTTCATGGCCAGAACGGCCGGTCCTCCATTACACGGCCTGCAACTATGACCGCACTACAGCCATTATGCAGCATCGTGCAGCTGTTAGGGTCAAGGGATGATGGTTGGGACTCTTCTTCAGGGGTCTGGGAGCATTGTTCCCCCATGAAGATCTCGTTCACAGCTCCACCTCATTCCAGGTTACATTAACCCCCATGGCTATGGTTTTGTATGCAAGAAACAAGAAGAAGGGAGTGAGAAGTGCGCGAGATCCTTCCTGGACTCACACTGGAGGATTACCCTCTTATATAAGGGTGAGAAAAGAATTCCTAACGTGTGCCTTCACGAGGACTCAAATTCTTTTCCCAAAAGGAAACTTATCTACCTTAGATAAGAAGCAACCTTTTCTCTCATTATTATCCTTTAATATAACTATATTGTTTGGGTATTTCAAAAACTTTTTCCCCTATACTCTTTATTCTTCGCTTTTAATCCATTAGCCACGAAATTCATATTTTCTTTTTGTAGAAGATGCCACTTCTTTAATAAAACCATGAAATTAATTAATATAGTATCACTTTATCTTCTTATTTTGCAATCATGGTATTTACTCTTTCCTCTTTCTTCATTGGGACTCCTTGGATCCCAAGAAACTCTAATAATTCGGAATTTCTTTTTAAGGAATACTCATTATCCTTAAATGCATCAATATGTATTATTTCACATTATCTTTCTTATTTCTCATTAAAATATCTCTTTTTGAGGATTACTCTTTATTTTTCTTTTATTTTACTCATTGGTATTCCTTTTATCATTAGGAATCCTTGGGATACGAAATTCCACCAAGGATAACTCAATTATACTTCTTTTACTTATTTTCAACATTTCATCAATATTTTCAATTTCTTTCTTAATAAAGAAATACTTAATTGATCTTTTCTTTTCTTATTGTTCTCTATATGAGCCTTTGGACTCCTTGGAACCCGTATGGATATTTTTTGCCCATTTACCCCCACATATTCAAAATATGTGTTCTGGGTTTTGCCACGGGCACCCGTTTCACCATCACCTGTTCCTGACGATGATGGATCTATGGTCAGGGCTCTACATGAATAGATTTCACTTGATGAATTAAGTACATTTTCATATTCTTTTAGCATCAGCCAAGTTCTCAAACAAGACTTATTACAACAATGCTATAAAGAGACATGTACTACTTTCATTAGATATTTATCAGTCTTTCAAAGACCTTGGGAACTCAGTCCCTCATATAAATACTGGGAATTCTCATCCCTTCACATTCTCATCACCATAATCATATGCTTCTGGGTATTCAAACCCTTAACTCATCATTGAGCATCATTACCATTTATTAGGTAACTATCACCTTTAGGTCATCTGACCAAGGCATTCATGATACTTGTTACACAAGTGTCACACATGGCTCACAAGGCCACAAAATATCTTATCACCTCTTTCTAGGCAACAACTTACTCTTATGACTCATAAAATCCATGCACATTATTACTTTTACTAAGCAACAACCACATCAAGGCACAAAAGGCCAATCAACATTTATTATATAAATGTCACAGCTCAAACCTGGCTATATTCATCATCTCATAATATCTGTATGGTTATTAGGTATGATCACAGTCATACAAGATATTCATCACATCATGTGATACAATAGTAACACCATTATTTCTTTCCCATGAATTAGGGTTTACTATCAAATAGGGCTTTCATTTTCTTTACCCAAAATTAGGGTTAGGGTTCCCCATTTTTTATTAATTAGGGTTTCCTAATTATATAATCTATCCACCCCTCAATTCATTATTCCATACCTCCGGGGCATTCAAAGATATCATAATTGATTATTCATGATCATTACTCTTATCATATAGCAATAATGATCATGAATTCAAGGTATGAGTTCATTTCTCAACCTCATCATGGTATGATTATATCATACACATCATTTGGGCTTAACCCCATTCTCAAGGTACATTAATTAACACTCATCAAGTGCAAAAACTCATTACATTTCATTGTAATAGTTGCATAACACACTTCATATGCTTCTTACCCAATTATATTGGATTTGGAGTACATCAAGGTATATAAACCCTGAAATGTTGAATGTGATAAACATCATGTTTTGATGTATCACTTTCTCAGCACTTCAGACTCTCCTGAATTAGCCAACTTATCTTGTATTAAGGTATTTCCCTTCTTAATACATTCCATCACTAATCACTCACCTATAGCATATAATGCATAGGCCACACATTAGAATTGTCCAACTATCTTTAATGATATGGACTTGTCTAATGATAAAGAAATTGTTTACCATAAGGTTGCTTGTAATCAACCACATGAAATTTTCCACCTTTATAAGGCCATTCCTTCTATCTAATCATTAGGGTTTCTTTATACCCTTACTTAAGATTAGAATCATGATTCATTGCCATATTGTCCAAGATTAGGCCTTTATGTATTATGACTCCTCATTAGAGTCTCACATTCCTTCACCCTTCTTAGGGCCTCTCATCACAACATAACACTAGTACATCATGTGGTGTTAATACTAGGTCAGGGTTTCTCATGGAGTCACCCTCAACTAGGGTTTAACATGGAATCACCCTCGACTAGGGTTTCTCATGGAATCACCCTCAACTATGGTTTCCACCGTAGTTTCCCACAATTTCGGTTTACTATTCATCTCCATTAGGATTTCATTCAATTGTCCGTAATTAGAGATTCACTATTCATCCCAATTACGGTTTTACATCTCATTTCCCTAAATTGGAGTTTCACACATCACTACCCTAGATTAGGGTTATATCCTCACCCTAGATTAGGGTTACATATAGAATTGCCCTCAATTAGGGTTAGAATTCAATAACCGTATCAATTAGGGTTTATGTTCATGATTAGGGTTTCATGATCTCTCTACTTAAGGATAATACCCTTGATCAGTACATGAATCATATTCATGTATGAATTCATCCTATCATTTCTCAACTTGATTAGGTCATATCAACCCTTAAATCAAGCACATACAACTATGATTAACATAGCATACCAAGTCATAGACCCTATAAGCAATTAGGGTTCATCCCTTAATTGGCACTAATCACTTAGGTACTATTAGGGTTTCAACCTTTGTACCTTCATTGATTATCATTACTAATCATCATTGGATCAATGAATCATTCATTATCTCTATTCTCAAGAGATTCAATCACCTTGGACCTCCATTACATAAGGTATCCAATTGAATTGATCAATTTAGTCCTCAATTACAACAAGTTTCTAAGTGGATTAACCAATTGAGTCCTCAATCAACTTTGATTGCTTGAGCCCCAAACGGTCTTGGTCCTTCAAGGTTCAAACGGTTTGAAACCATTTGGTAAAGGTGGTGTTTGAGACCGTTTGCCCAAGTTTGAATTTTGAAATCACATGGGCACAAACGGTTTGGGATCGTTTGATCCCAAATGGTCTTGAGACCGTTTGGTCCAAACCTCCTCAAAACCGCATGGACTAAAGATGGTCTCAACTACACCAATCGGTTTAGGGTTCTCAATATTTATTCCTGCAATTATTGAATTCATGGTACCAATCATCAATTGGACCTATCCTCATACTTCAATTTGTGAGGGGGTATAGAGGAGAGAGATGAGAAATGATATATTTCAGGCTATTGTCATGAAGCTTTGTATGTACACATCTCCCCATAATACTTATGTCGGGTCAAGGAGATAAACATTAAATCTCTCGATGGCCGATGAGAGTATAGTTGACGATGTACCTCTATAGCAAAGTTCCAGTATACCCTGGAAAGATATCTTGAGTAGTTAACACAATCCTACTTGTTGTCCTTGTTGGGTTTTAGGGGAGGCAGAGAAGGCAGCGGAAATAAAAATTTTCTCCCCCAAACTCGGAACAAGGAAACACGTCAACGTCTATACAATAGGAAAGGATGGCTTGTGGAATCATACCTTATCCCGAGGCTTGCTCGGCGACAATATCTCGTGCCTTGTGCGGTCTTCACCTCCTGTCTTGGATGGTGTATGTGCAACTCCTGGTCAGACCGGGACTGACGACTCCTGGTCTCACCAGGACTGTCGGGATTGCCACTTGTCCTCCTGAGCGGCAGAAGCATCCCGCTTCTAAAGTAGTCCACACAGACCACCTGGAACTCCAATCTCCTTGTCCCATAAGGAATTGGAAGGAGTTGCACCCTCCTATCAGCGTACTAGTTGCCAGCACACTCTCCTACTGCCAGTTGCAACTGCAATTGTCTTTCCCTTACTGTGCCTAGTCCAGATTGTATGTTTGGGGCCTTGCATGTCTTTGCCTCGTAGGTGGGGATCCCTGTCAGGGATTTCCAAAAGTTATGTCTATTGAAACAAGTATTTTCTATTCCAACAACTTTGGCTTTCTTGAGCTGCTCCTGGTTGTCGATAATGATTTCATTCAACATATTTTCTGTTATGACAACCTTGCTACCGAAAAGTTTGGTGACTAGCCAACGGTCACCTCCATCCCTTGATCGATCCATAATGTCGACAGGTTCTTTATTGAGATAAGTGAAGAATTCAGTTGTAGGTTCAGTGTAGGAGATCTCAGGTACAAAACACAGTCTTGAAAGATTGGCATTGTCTAGCATGGTGAGAATTTTGTCATAGATCCCCATCTTTAGCAGTACGCTGGAGCAGACGTACTTTGTAGGTTTTAGGGTTTTATCGATGGAGGGAAGGGTGTGTATGTAGAGGTTTTTTGGTGGTGGTGTTGTAGTGGTGATGGGAGGGAATGAAGGAATAGTGATGATGGCAGGAGCGGCAGCGGAGGTGGTGGTTGGTGGAAAGTTTCCTGCCAGGGTTTGCTCCCTTGCAGTGACAGGATGAACTTGCTTCCTTGCCCGCTTTTTTGGTTGCTGAGTTGTGGTGGCTTCCTGGGCCTTTCGCTTCCCCTTAGACTTTTCAGCTGGGGACTCTTCCTCAGAACGTGGCTCATATTCAGAGCCTTCATCGTCACTGGAAGAGATTTCTTCCACTTCTTCAGGTGCCTCAGCTAAGCATTTGTTGATGCGGTCAATCTCACACAAGATCGCCATGTTGTTGACCTTTGGTGGGGCCTTCCCAGTCTTGTTGTAGTTATCGATAATCTGTTGGTGCTTGGCTCGGTCCTCTATCAGTTCCTCTTGTGTCCAGAAGGGTGTGTCTTCGGTTCCGGTTGGTTGCTTTGTTGGTGCAGCCATTTTTGAAAATGAAAAAGTGATGTGTTAGCATAGAAATTGGTATGAATGAGTTTATATATATTTTCATGTTTTAGAGAAAAACAAGCAGTGTTTAAAAAGACCAAACGGTTTTGAAGACGGTTTGGTTCCAAACAGTTTGAGGACCGTTTGGTCCCAAACGGTTTCGGGACCATTTGATTCCAATCGGTTTGAAGACCGTTTGGTCCCAAACGGTTTTAGGACCGTTTGGTTCCAAACGGTTTCGGGACCGTTTGGTTCCAATAGGTTTGAAGACCGTTTGGTCCCAAACGGTTTCAGGACCGTTTGGTCCCAAACGGTTTCAGGACCGTTTGGTCCAAAACGACTTCGAGACCGTTTGGTTCCAATCGGTTTGAAGACCGTTTGGTCCCAAACGGTTTCAGGACCGTTTGGTTCCAAACGGTTTGGAAACTATTTGGAAGGTGAAACGGCGGGGAGCGGCCGGTGATAATAAGTACGGCAGCGATAATGACGACAATGGTGATGGAAAAGAGGCTCGCCGTGGTGCCGTAGACAGCGACGATGGTACATACGGGTGCGGAGGTGAAAAGATGATGGTGCGATAAAACAGGGAACCGCGGAAGCATTGCAGTCATCGGAGATGGCGGCTCATCTACCTTACAACTGGTGGAGACGACGACAGCAAGAGAAAAGCGGTGGTACAGAGGTGAGGTCGCCGCAAAGAAACACGGGGACCAGATCGACGATGGCGGAGGGGACTTGAGTTGCGTAGGAAGACAAAGGTGATGAAATAGTGCTTGCGTAAGGGATTTAGAGAGCTGGGGAGTCGAAAGAGAGAAGAAGAAAGAGGGGGCTAGGGCTATATTTATAGGATTCAGGAGGTTGACCTTGCAAAACCCTTAGGTCAAACGGTTTAGCGACCGTTTGGACTCCAAACGGTTTCGAGACCGTTTGGCTCCAAACGGTTTCAAGACGGTTTGGGAGGGTTGAGGATATTTTGATTTTTATATTTTTATATTTGTTTTGGTATGTGAATTTTTATATTTTCAGAAGATAATCCTAAGGTACCTTAAAAGAATAGAAGATAAAAGAAAAAGTTCAGATCTTGGGTTGCCTCCCAAGTAGCGCATGGGTTTTACGTCGCTGGCTCGACGAGGTTTCAATGTTGTTATGCTAATGTTGTGGCGTCTCTGATTTCAATGGTCTGTCTCAATATTTTATCTACTGGAGTATAGTATTTTTGAATCGATGGCTACTGACTGTCCTTTCTCCTTCGTTATCATCGACAATTATGACAGCTCCAGTCGGGTATATATGTTTGATGGTGAAGGGCCCTGACCACTTTGTGCGGAGTTTTCTGGGGAACAACTTGAGCTTGGAGTTGAAAAGGAGTACTTTGTCACCAATGGCGATGTCTTTCCTTTTAAGATGACCGTCATGCCACATTTTGGTTTGTTCTTTATAAATCCTGCCACTTTGATAAGCGGTCATTCGGAGCTCCTCTAGCTCTTGTAGTTGGAGTTGCCTATTTGCTTTGGCACTTTTGAAATCAAATTTCAGTTGTTTTATGGCCCACCAAGCCTTGTGCTCTAGTTCAACTAGAAGATGGCATGACTTACCGTATACCAAACGGAACGAGGTTGTCTTGATTGGTGTTTTATAAGTTGTTCGATAAGCCCAAAGGGCATCAGAAAGCTTGGTGGACCAGTCAGTGCGGTGTTTATTGACTTTTTTTCTAGGATCGCCTTTAGTTGTCTATTTGATACCTCAACCTGACCACTGGTATGTGGATGGTAAGGCGTGGCTACTTTGTGGTTAAATCCATATTTTTGCAACAGGGCTTCAAAGATGTGTTCTGAAAAATGGGTCTCGCTGTCTGATATGACAGTTCTGGGGACTCCAAATCTGGGGAAAATGATATCTTTAAACATCTTGAAAACTGGTTTGGAATCGCTGGACACTGTGGGTATAACTTCGACCCATTTCGAGACATAGTCCACCGCAACCAAGATGTAGGAGAAACCATAAGCATAAGGAAAGGGGCCCATATAGTCTATCCCCCATACGTCAAAAAGTTCGATCTCTTGCCACATAGTGAGTGGCATTTCATTCCTTTTAGATATGTGCCAGAAAATTGGCACTTGTTGCAAGATTTGACAAAATCATAGGAGTCTTTAGCTATAGTTGGTCAAAAGAAACCTGATTGCAAAACCTTCATAGCAGTTTTCTTCGCACTCATGTGCCCCCAGTGGGGCTGGAATGGCAATGTTCTAGGACGGGGGTAATCTCTTTTTCGGGTAGGCAGTGACGGAAAAGTCTGTCTACACAAAGGTGAAAAAGGTAAGGTTCAGCCCAATAGAATTGCTTTGCATCGTGGAGGAATTTCCTCTTGTCGTGATGGGAGGCAGAAGGATGAATGATTCCAGTAGCCAGATAATTAACAATGTCGGCATACCAGGGAAATCTATTGGTAATCTTCATTAGTTGGTCATCTGGAAGAGAGTCTCAGATAGGGACTTTATCTTCATCTTCAACTTCAATACGACTGAGATGGTCGGCTATGACATTTTCCACTCTGCTTTTGTCTTTAATTTCCAAATCGAATTCATGAAGCATCAACACCAAGCGGATAAGTCTAGGTTTTGCATCTTGCTTCTGAATTAGGTATCGTATAGCAGAGTGGTCAGTGTAGACGATGACCTTAGATCCCATCAAATAGGAGCGAAAATTTTCAAACACATAGATGACAGCCAAGAACTCCTTCTCTGTAGTAGTGTAGTTCTTCTGTGCTTCATCGATCATTTTAGATGCATAGTAAATTACATAGGGTTTCTTGTTGATCTGCTGTCCTAATACGGCCCCTATGGCGTAATTGTTGGCGTCGCACATAATTTCAAATGGTTGCAACCAAACCGGGGCTCTTAATATTGGTGCGGAGATTAAAGCATTTTTTAGAGTTGAGAAACTTTGCAAGCATTCTTGATTAAAAATGAACTCAGTGTCTTTGGTCAAAAGTTGGGTCATGGGTTTTGCTATTTTTGAGAAATCTTTGATAAATCTTCTGTAAACCCAACATGACCCAAGAAATCCCGTAATCCTTTTATATCTTTTGGTGGCAACAACTTTGAGATAACATAGATTTTTGCCTTATCGACCTCAATCCCTCTGTCACTCACTCTATGCCCGAGGACGACACCTTCAGTTACCATAAAATGGCATTTTTCCCAATTCAGGATGAGGTTCGTTTCCTCGCATCGTTGTTAAACTTGTCCAAGGTTGATTAGACAGTTATCGAAGGAATCTCCGTAAACTGAAAAATCATCCATGAATATCTCCATTATAGATTCGGTTAATCCTACAAAAATGGCAGACATACACCTTTGGAATGTAGCGAGTGCGTTACATAACCTGAATGGCATTTTACTAAAAGCATAGGTTCCAAAGGGGCAGGTAAAGGTAGTTTTCTCTTGGTCTTCTGGGTGTATGGGGATTTGGTAAAACCCGGAATAACCATCTAGATAGCAGAAGTATTTCTGATGGGCTAAGCATTCTAGGACTTCGTCGAGAAAGGGCAGAGGGTAGTGATCTTTCCGCGTGGATTTGTTTAGTTTCCTATAGTCGATACACATCCTCCACCCCGTCACAGTCCTAGTCGGCACTAGCTCATTCTTGTCGTTTATCACGACAGTGGTTCCTCCCTTTTTAGGAACCACTTGGACGGGGCTGACCCACTGGGAATCTGAAATTGGGTAAATAATGCCAACTTTCAGAAGTTTGAGGACTTCAAGGCGGACCACCTCTTTAAGGTTGGGATTTAGCTTTCTTTGGTGTTCTCTTGAAGGCTTGAATTCCTTAACCATGGGTAGCATGTGCATGCATAGGGAAGGATTTATACCTGTCAAGTCAGTTATTTTGTACCCAATGGCCTTCTTGTGCTTCTTTAATTCGACGAGAAGCCTTTCTTCTTGGTCTCCTGTCAGAGTATAACTGATGATAACTGGACATAGTTTTTCCTTATCCAAGAAGACATGTTTAAGTCTCGAAGGTAGAGTTTTCATCTCGGGGGCCTTGGGCGCCTCTATTGTTTCTAAAATAGTGACGGATTTGAGCTCCTCAATGGTGGTCGTAGGTGCTTCTTCGGCTTTATCTAGGTGTTGTAAGCATTGTTGAACCAATTCATTAGCCGAGAATTCGACTTTTGGATTAGTTAAAACATTCTCCAACTCATCAGATGGCTCGGATATTTCCAGTTGGGACATTTGGTGAATTGCATCTACGAGAAAAACCTCCTCTTGAATGATGGGTTCTTTCATGTTGTTGAGGACTCGGAATTGAATTTCTTCTTTTCCTAGTCTCAAAATGATTGTACCAGCTTCAATGTCAATGCGTGCTTTGGCGGTGGCAAGGAAGGGTCTGCCAAATATTATGGGGTATCTTAAATCCTCTTTGATATCCATGATAACAAAATCACATGGGACATAAGCATCTTTGCCTATCCTGACCGGAATGTCTTCGATAATTCCTAGGGGTGCAGTGATAGTAGAATCAGCTAATTGAATAGTCATTGTTGTGGGCAACAAGTCTGTAAAACCCAATCTTTTGCACATGGAGTAAGGCATGATCGATATGCTAGCTCCTAAGTCCGCTAATCCCTTCTTTCTTGAAGCATTTCCAATACAACACTGGATACCGAAGGAACCAGGGTCCTTCTTTTTCTTTGGCATCATGTTAAGAATGATATCAGAGGTAGTTTGAGCTAGTTTAATGGTCTCTTGCTCCTCAGTAATGTACTTTCTTGACAGCAAAGTTTTTAGGTATTTAGCCCAAGCTGGTACTTCAGATAGGGCATCGAGGAGAGGGATGTCGATATAGAGTTTCTTCATCGCCTCCTTAAATTTTTAGAATCTAGTATCCTTCTTAGTCTCTTTCAATCTACCTGGATATGGTATCCTAGGTTTATATTGCGGGACCTTCGACTCCATGGGGGCTTGTTCCTTTTCCTTGCCTTTTTCAGTTTCTACAGAATTCTCAGTTGCTAGACTTGGGCTTGCAATTGGGACAAAGAAAGATGTATCATCATTATCAGGAGTGATCCTTGTAACTTCATGAAAGACACGACCTGACCTGGTAGTGACAGCATTCAGTTGCTCCACTCTATTCTGATCATGTCTGGGGTTCGACTTAGGTTGTCCTGCAAAAGTTCCTACTGGAGGCTTTAGTTGCGCAACAATTTGTGCTAGTTGAGCTTCTACTACCTTTTGCTGAGCTTTTTGATTAGCGAGCTTAGTTTGTTGGGACTGTAGCATCTGCCTTATCAATGTCATCTCATTTGTTGGCTGGGAGGGGGTATTTTTCTGAGCGAGATGTTGTTTTCCTTGCTGTGGCTGTTGCGAAGACAGTGCTAACTGAGGTTGCTGCAGCTAAGGGTGCATCTGTCGGTGAAGAGGAGAATTGTTATACTGATAGTAGTTGGATGGATGTCTGGGGTAGTTGGATCTTGGGATGTTGTTTCTGGGGTTCCCTTGATTTTGATTAAAGTTGCTTTGGAATCTAGGCGGCAACCTATTGGAGGATCTGCCTTGTGTCTGCTGTTGCGGATTGGTAGTCCCAGCAGGGTTTCCATATTGAAATCCTGGGTGGTTTCTTGGTTGATTAGGATTATAGTAGGCTTGTCCATGAATGGAGTGAATATAATTAACTTGTTCTGGAATTTGCTCATCAGGTTGTTCAATGATTGGCTCGTACTGCTGTGGTGGTGGGTGCATATCCATCATCACATTGTGAAGCAGGCCGCATGATAGAGTTGGGTGATCGGATGCGTGACATGCTTCACAGGTCCCTGTGGTAGATTTAACCTGTTGGACTTGAGGGTTTTTCTTCTTATCAAATTCTCCAAGTGAAGTTTCAAGAGCCTTCTGTTTATGAGCTATGGTCTTTAAGGACTCAGCAATAGCCTTCATTTCCATTGATTCCTCAGCTTTATAGACTTTCAGGACTCCCTTGCCAGATGATCGTCCCTAATTGGATTGATTCTCAGCTTCAAGTGTGACGATTTTCCAGGCATCCTCGTAGTTCTTTCTCATAAAATTTCCTCCAGATGAGGAATCCAAAAATTGCTTGATGTCATCAGTCACTCCCCTATAGAAGGTTTCTATTAGTTGATTTTGGGAGATATCGTGATGGGGACACTTCCTTAGAAGCTCCTTGAACCTTTCCCAAGCTTCTGCGAGCGATTCTCTAGGAAGTTGGGAAAAGTGATTGATCTGCCCCCTAATTTCGTAAGTTAATGAAGGGGGGAAGAACTTCTCCAGGAACTTTTCTTCCAAGGGAGCCCATGTGATGAATATTGGCTCCCTATCGAGTGAGTTGTACCAGCTCAAAGCTCTTCCTGATAGAGTAAAGTGGAAAAGATGTAGCATTATTGCATCGAAAGCAACTCCAACCTGTGGGACCAATCAACAAAGTGCCTTGAACCTCTTCAAGTGATCCATACAGTCATCTCCAGAACCTCCAGAGAATGAGATGCCCTGCATGATATGAATCCATTGTGTCCAGATCTCAAAGTTGGGTATGTTGATGATCGGAGGCCGAACTGGATGATTGTCTTTGTAGTTCTTAGGGACGACATAGTCCCTCAGTTGCTTTTTTCTCAGCTCTAGCTGGGAAGCCTGGTTAGCTGCTTCATTTTGAGCTCGGATGCGGGCCTGTTCTTCTGTTCAGATCTCCGCTTGAATCTGAGCACGGGTGTCAATGATGAGTTGTGCCCTTTGAGTGACGTTGGCGGCATTGACCCTCTCCATAACTAGTGCGCCTTGACATTGATCTTCATCCATTTGCCTAGCTCTTTGGCGTTTGAGTCTGATGCGACAGTGGAAGCTTCTCTCTACCTCAGAGTCGTACTCTGGATCAGGGGAGAATCTGAGTTTATGCGATGATTCCATACACATTTTCTATCTAAGTAGAGAAAGAAACACACCTTTTAGATGAAACAGGAGATATAATGGATTCAAGTAGATATGGACTTATGGTTAAAAGAAAATGTAAAACCCTAACCAACTAGAAAGATAGTTAATTGAAATGGAAACGTTCCGTTGTCCCCGACAACGACGCCAATTTTTGATGGAGCTTCCACTTACGTGGAATTGCGTGCACCACTAAAAATCCTAAAGGTGGTAAGTCTTTAAGTTTAGCCTTACTTATACTAGATGGAGAACTCCACCCTCATATGATGAGATATGTGGAAGTCTTATCATAATATAGTTAAAGGTCAAATCTACGGGACAACGGTCTTGTTGGGAACAACAAAATGAAAAACGTTATAATTTCACTTAATCTCTTAATAGTTGGTATTTAGATCAAAAGGTTGTTTTGGTTGTTTTTAAACTAAGAGAAAGTAAAGTAAAGCAAGCAAGTAAATTTAAGGATGTTAAACAATAATGAGAAGCCACTAGGGTGTGATCGGTTTTCACCGCCACTACACATGGATCAAAACATACAACATAAAACACAACCTGCAAAAAGAGTCCTAAAGAGTTAATATCTTCGTAGATTTAGTTTCCTTTCAGAGAACTAACTACAAGAAGTGTGGGAATGATGCAACGCCAGCCATCCCCGAATGAATGGTCAACTGCTTTGCATGATTCCCTTCGCAAAGTGTGTTCCTCGACTTACCAAAGTTGCACTTTCATATGTCAACTGATTCCATTTCATAGTATGAAAGTACAACATTTGGACTTCTTGAACACACTCCTAGATACCGAAACAGGTGCATGGTGGATACATGCACCAAGAACCAACATTCAATCGAGTTTCAAATCAAGTAGTACAAACATAGACAATTCATACTAAGAGATAAAAGATAACACAAGTTGGTGATCAAGAAAAAAGTATTTATTAAGGGATTGATGTTGAAATGTAAAGGAAGTAACTCTATATTGCAAACTATGGATTACATTACATGGAATGAAAGCATGGGTAGCGGGGCTATTCCCCGCACCCTAGTGAAAGAGACTACTCGCTCATAGCTAGGACAAAGAAGGAGGTGAGAAGAGAGAGAGAGAAAGCATTCCCCACAAAGGAGAGAGGAAAGTCAACCCCTTAGAGAGTAAGAGAGTGACGATCTTCAAGCTTCATAGGTTGCTCGATGACGAGGTCTTCTCTTCCCACCTTCTTCGGCAAAGAGAGAGAGAGCAGCTTCAAGATGGCACGTGGATCTCAGACCGGTAGCCTTCAGGAAGGGGATGGAAGTTGGAACAACTCTGCAGTGATGGAGGCAGCCTCTGGGCATCTGAAAACTTGATGTCTTTGGGATGACCCCTTGGGTCTTATTTATAGGCCTCAAGTGAAGTCCAAACGGTTTGGTGAATTTTGGGTCCAAATGGTCTTGGAAATCGTTTGGACTCTGAGACCATTTGGAATCATGCGGTATTGAGATCGTATGACTCCATGCAGTCTTGAGATCGTATGAATCCATGCAGTCTTGAGACCGATTGGCTTCATGCGGTCTTAGGACTATTTGACTCCATGCGGTCTTGAGATCGTATGACTCCATGCGGTCTTGAGACCGGTTGGCTTCATGTGGTCTTGAGATCGTATGACTCCATGCGGTCTTGAGACCATTTGTCTTCATGCGGTCTTGAGACCAGTTGGTTTCATGCGGTCTTGGGACCGTTTGACTCCATGCGGTGTTGAGATCGTATGACTCCATGCGGTCTTGAGACCGATTGGCTTCATGCGGGCTTGGGACCGTTTGACTCCATGCGGTCTTGAGATCGTATGACTCCATGCGGTCTTGAGATCGTATGACTCCATGCGCCCTTGAGACCGGTTGGTTTCATGCGGTCTTGAGATCGTATGACTCCATGCAGTCTTGAGACCGTTTGGCTTTATACAGTCTTGAGACCGGTTGGCTTCATGCGGTCTTGGGACCGTTTAAGTCTTTTGTGATTTTTTTATGTCTTTTTCTGTAAGTAAAAAGGAGAAAAGTTAATCTAACAGTATATTTGCAATAAAAGAGAATAGTTAGAGATTATGTCTACTTTATCTGAGAAAGAGTGTGGAAAAGTGAAGAAAATTACTAAGATAAAATCATAAAATTGGAGGTTATCATTGTCCTTCTTCGTTTGTATCTCGGTTGTCCTCAGCATGCCCAACAACTCTGACAGTGTCCTATCAAAGTTGTTCATGTTGTAGTTCATCACAAACTGACTGTAGGATTCTGGCAACGATTGCAGTATCACATCAGTAGCCAACTCTTGGCTCAGTGGAAATCCCAGTCTTTGCAGGTTCTCCACATACCCAATCATCTTGAGTGTGTGAGGAACAACTAGATCTCCTTCTGTCATGACACACTTGAACAGTGCCCTTGAGACATTGTATATCTCTTTACGTGCCTGATCTTCATACATGTTCCTGAGATGCTGAATCATCTCAATGACACCCATGTTCTCATGTTGTCTCTGCAACTCGTGGTTCATAGAGCACAACATCAAGCACTTTGCATCAATGGCATCATCAGAATGCTTCTTGTAAGCATCCCTTTTTGTCTTTGGTGCATTACGAGCGGGTTCCTCTAGAATTGGAGTATCCAGGACATAGAGCTTTCGCTCTTGTGTGAGAACAATTCTCAATGTCCTATACCAGTCGTGGAAGTTTGTCCCATTTAGCTTGTCCTTTTCAAGGATCGATCGCAAAGAAAAGTGATTGTTGTTTGTTGCCATTTGTACTACAAAAGGAAATATGCAATTTTAATCCAAAAACTCATTTTTGACTTATTTTATTGATTTGAAAAGTTGACGATATAATTAGGCCTTTAATTAATTATCGCTCCCACTATTTTACTTCAAATTGATAGCCCTCACCATCAATTTGGAAGATTGCAGTGTACAACCTTCTATTGGGCAAGATCTTGAAATCCTCTAAGTCATGGACCAGCTAGGGCTATCACCCACAACATAGATCTCTCAGGTAGGCATCTCTTGCCAATTACATCATATGCAACTCTTGATAAGATGTCATATGCAACTCCTTGCCATGATCATCTCCATGCCTCAAGGTGCTAGATGCTATCTAGGTCACCTTGTTATGTCCGACCCAAAGACAACATGATGAATATGCACCCTACTTGGGAAGACCCATATATCCATCCTTCATGCTTCCACGAGATAAACGGTGCACAACGCTTGGGCATGCCCACACTTGGTCAATCAAGCTTTTCACGTGTGTCGCATTTGGAAGGCATCTAAGAATTAATATTTAATGAGGGATTTGTTTTTATATACATATACATATCCAATCACCACAATACATAGTACATATCATATACATGATATATCCCACAGAAAACATGCAAAACAATAAAAGCGATGATTATGGCCATCTTAATGTGATTCCTCGAGCCAAGAGGAATCACGGTCATCTAGGTCTACAACACATGCAACATGTACAAGATGAACTGTAACATCCCTGACCTGGGTTATGAGTTAACCCTAGGTGTTTTGCCTAAATATGTGAATAAATCTTTGTGATTAACTCTGAGCATGTAATTAAGTTTCTCAGAAAAGTATATTTCAGTATTTGCTCCTTTTTATTTAAAGTTGTAGCATTGTTTTGATATACAGGGACCTATGTGCAATTTACTCAGTTAAAAGGGTTAGCTTGCAATTTGCACATGATGAGATGTTCCTCTGATGTTGAGACATCATGAGAAATCTGTTTAGCAAAGTTTGAGGGATTTCCCAAGCTAAGGCACCAAGGTGCAGCTGTGGAAGCAATCCCGGTGCTTGAAACCCTAGTTTGGGGTAAAATGCAATTTACCCAAATTAAGGGATACAAATTGTGAAATATGTTATCTAATGTATCTTTTTAGACTCTTGCCATCATTAAGAGAAGAAATGATGAGGATGTCACCTCAATTGAATTATCAAGTTATGAGATATGCCTTGTGATTGAATAATCAGGGTATATGTGCAATATTTCTTTATGTATGTACCTCATTATTAGCTTGCTCTCCTTTACCTTCTTTTCCTAAGACCTTAAGAGAAGGTTTGTCCTTAGAATAAAGAGGAAGGGACGATCAAGTAAAGAAGGAGGGACCTAATTGGAATTATGGACAACTTATGAACTAATGTTGAAAATCCTACCCCATGTATATAAGCTCTCCTTCCCTTAGTTGCAAGGGAACTCACCCTTCGTTCCCTTACTGTTTCATTTCACCAAAGACGAACAAGGACTGCCTTGGAGCTAAGGAGGACGACTAAGGGGTGCAAGGTAGGCTTAAACCCCTCTTCTTGCCTAATTCCATGGTTAAAACTTGAATTCAAGGTCATCTTCATGGCTAACTCTTGAAACCCTACCTTTCTAGCCGTCTCTTTTCATCCTTCCTTGGAGTTTTCACCTTGGCCAACCTGTGGGAACTCAAGGAGCCATTAGAGCTTGGAGCTTGAAAGCTTGGAGCTCAAGAAGCTAGCTTTAGGCGGGTTTTATAACTCTAAACCCATGCTTTACTATGTGCATCTTTATATGCGTTTTGATGATAGATCTTAGTGTTTCCCTACGTTTCCCTGCTATTGTGCAATCAAACCCATGGGATATTCGTACTGTTCTTGAGCTAGGAGATGAAGGCGTGATTTCCAAGAAAAACCCACCGCTTTTCACTTCCTTAAACGGTCTCAAAAGTTTGCTCTCTCGGACTCAAGACCGCGAGGTGAGCAAACGGTCTCGAGACCGTGACAGGGAAAACGGTCTCCAAGACCGTTTATCATGGTGGACCGTATAAGAAATTTGTTCCTAATTATATAGGCTAATTACCCTCAAATTTGGGAGGATAACTCCAAGGGAATCGGGAGATATGACCTTTTTAAGTAACAACTTTATTTGAATTTATTCCTGATTTTCAAACGGTCTGAAATTGCCGTTTTGGGCAAACGGTCTCAAGACCGTGTAAGGTCATTGACTAAGCGTTGACCGTATGAGATTACTGTTCACAATTATGTTATTTAACAAGTCACCAAGTTTTATGGTCTAATTCCAAACGGGCTAAGAGTTGAAGGGTGAATACTAGGGCTAACCCTAGGTAAAATCAGTACTGAAATTATGGTGACCTAATTAGGGTTTTTAGGGTTGATTGACCTAAACGGTCTCAAGACCGTTTAGGGGTCCCTCAAACGGTCTCAAGACCGCGAGGGAAATCAACCAAGACCGTTTGGAGGTCTGGGGTCAAGGATAGTTGACCAATTGAAGGTACAATTACACCAAATTAGATTGCAATTAAATATTGACATGATCATCAACTCAATGGGTCAAACCTTGATGAAATTGCACTAGAATCCAAAATTTGATGGGAAAACGGTCTCAAGACCGTTTGGAACTCATCCAAATGGTCTCAAGACCGAGAGGACAATCACCCAAGACCGTTTGAAGGTCTAGGGTTAAGTATTTTGACCAATTGAGGACCCAATTGCAAATAAGTTATCAATTGATTAAAATACTGATTTAGTAACCCAATCATGGTTCAATCTCTATCAAATCACCTTATATTTTAATGAAATCTTGGGAAAACGGTCTCAAGACCATGTGGGTTCCACCCACATGACCTCAAGACCGTTTGGGCCAAGTTTGGGCCCAATTGGAGCTCAATTGAAAGGTTCAACCTTGTGTTGAGTCACATTGTTGAGTGTTGATGGGTGAACATTGATAGACCCTAATTGAATCAACTTCAACCCTAATTGGTCAACCATTATGGGTCAATTGAATGACCAAGTGATCAAGAATAATCTTAATTGACTCAATCCATAAGTGGTCAACATAGATTTGACCTTTTGAGGGCTTCAACATCGGTTGACATCATCGATTGCTTTGATTGATTTTGATGATGGACCAAGCGGCTGAGACCATGTGAGCCTCGCGGTCTCAAGACCGTGAGAGGGCTCGCGGTCTCAAGACTGTGAGGGGGCTCACGGTCTCAAGACTGAGAGGAGGCTCTCGGTCTCAAGACCGCGAAGGGCCTTGCGGTCCTGAGGTCAAACTAGCTAAACGGTCAACGTCTCTTCGCGGTCTCAACTCCAACTTGATCTTCGCGGTCTCAACATCAATTGAACCAATGATAGGGCTCGCGGTCTTGAACCACTTGAAGAGGCTCGCGGTCTTCAAGCCCAAGGGGGCTCGCGGTCTTGGAGTTAGAAAGAGGCTCGCGGTCTTGGAGGGTCAAAGTGGGCAAACGGTCAACACTTTCAACCAATCTCAACCCAATTGATGAGTAATGATTGAAATCAATCAATGTGATTCCAAGTTCACTTCTTTCAATCAATTCATAATATAAATGGTCCAATGTTGCCCAAATCAAATCCTAATGATAATCTAGGATAGTAAGGGGTTATTTGACTAAGGTTTTTGACCATGATGATGATCAATGGGGTGAATTACCAAAATACCCCTGAAGGGTCAATTGAGTTATACCTTGCTCAATTCAAACTCTAATTACATGAGAATGATGTTTTTTAGTCATAATGACTCTATCCAACTTGATTTAGTCTAATCTTATCATCAACCATTAGTATGATGAAAGAGAGAGTACTCTAGAGAGAGAAAGTACCCTAGAGAGAGAAAGTAACTCTAATCACATAATGGTGATGTTTTTGGCTATGTTAGCCTATGATGACTCAACCCAACCTGTTTTAGAGTGATGTTGACATCACCTAACCTTATGATGAGAGAGAAAGTACTTCTAGAGAGAGAAAGTACTTCTAGAGAGAGAAAGTACCCTTTTTAAGTGGAAATTCAATTGAAGCATCCCCAATACACAGAAATGAGCATAATTAGGGTATGATCCACCTGTGTGAGATCATAGAAACCCTAATTATGATAAATGATGAACCTTTAACTAATCTAAGAGCATCAATGAAGATGTTACTCATACATGATGATGTTATGAGTTTAATTCACCTTGATGTGAATAGTAAACCCTAATTCAAGGGTGATGACATGTAATGTTAATAGTAAACCCTAATTCAAGGGTAATGGCATGCTTTTGAGCAATAAACTCTATTTGATTTAAATTAAAGATTTAACTCTTATGACAAGAGTAGGAAGTACATTCCTTATTGTTGCATTACCTTTATTAGATGTATTAACCATGCAGGTTCTGATATGAAGGTAATCATATCCAGGTATGGATGTTGATGTTATATTCATTAAAGGCATGTTGTTAGCCTTATGAATAAGTAAAGTAATCTGATGCCTTGCCAGTGGCATCCTATGCTGATAATGGGCTGTGAGAGCCATGAATACCATCAAAGTCATGCCTTAGAGATGACTTGTGATGAGGATAATGAGAAATGATGATTGATATGAGTTAGGCCTGTTACATTTAGTATTCTTCTTTTATAGCTGCTATGCTACTGTTATTGTTTGAAGAACAATGTATGCTGTTAAAGAATACTGAATGTACCTAACTAATCAAGTATAATGTAGAGCCCTGATCATAGATCCATCATTGTCAGAAATTAAGTGATGGTGAAACAGGTTTTCCTTAGGGAACTCCTGGAGCACATACTTTTGAGTATGTGGGGTACATGGATGTGTATAACCTTACATCCTAGTGTAGGAAAGTGATGTAGATGTGGAATCCATCCATCCTTCACTACAGTTCCATACCGTATCAGTGGTAGGTAAACATGAAACCTCCTGATGACGAAGAAAGCACAGATATCCGTATCAGTGGTAGGTAAATATGAAACCTCCTGATGACGAAGAGAGTACAGAACGCCACTGTGACTCCAGAATAGCGAAGGACCAGTTTACCCTGGTGAGCTATAGTAGTAGAGACACGAGATGTCCTACAAGTGATCCTCTTACTGACTGAGGAAGGTGAAGGTCATGAGAATCCGGCTCTCTTAATGACCTATGTATGATATTGATGCGGCTTCTCAGCGATCAGTTGGAGTATGAGTCGTAAGCCTCATCTCCACAGGGCATCATGTTGTTTGTAAAATATAATCAACCATGTAGTATAACTTGTTAGAGATGACTCCAAGTTAGTTGATTGATGTTACATTGCAATAATTTTGATATTCTCCATATCTCCTAAATTGTAGAGATCTTGTTATACCTGCAACTGTTATAGAATGCTTTGAAGGCTTTACTATTTAAAATAATCTTTGATGTTATAATAAAGCTTCTGGCGAAGAGTTATAACTCTCGCTGGGACAATTATGTATAATTGTCTCACCCCGTAGGCTTCAACTTTTTAGGTGGACGTCGGAGACGAAGGAACCAGCCTACAGGTGACCAGTCTCAGCAGCAGCAGCACCAGGGGCAGCAGTAATCTCAGGTGGAGATTTGTCCTGCCATGTGGTGTAATTAGAGTCAGTCCTATGTGTCCTCTGTACTCTCAGGTCTTGGAGTCTTTTGTATAGTGATCTTGAGATTTTGTATCTTGATGTATATAATTACTCGAGAAGTAATTATCCTGAGATGTAAACAGTTTATCTCTCTTTATGAAAGAAGCTTTTATGGATTCAAGCTCTTGTCACGAAAAGTTTTAATTTCCCGTGATTTTTGTCTTCCGCTGATTACCGATTCGCTTCCGCTAAGTTTTAATCGTGTTTATGTTATGGTTTGGAGATCAGAGCCCATAATTAGTGGTATCAGAGCTCCAGGTTCAGTTGAGTCTACAGAGGCATAGGACTTAGGATGTCGAGTCTACCTTTAGTACTCCTTCCTCATCTAATAGAATCTTCTGCTCCTCAGGAGAAGAAGATACATAAGAATGTCATAACATCGTGATGAACACGTGGCAGAGAGTAGTGCTAGTGCACCTCGAGGCGGTGCAAGAGTTTCGAGAATAGAACAACCTACACCTGAGTCGCCAAGAGAACCACCCCAGTTCGACCCAGCTGACATGAGTGATCCAGCTGTACAGACGATGTCCGGGCAGTTCATGACTGCCATGACACATATAACCGATAGGATGCCCATTCCTGCACCTAGGGCACCTGTCCAGCCTGAAGTACAAGGTATTGGTAAGACATTCGAACGACTTCGTCGTGTCGGAGCTACCGAGTACTTCGGAACTGCCGACCCTGCAGATGCTGACTTATGGTTGACAGAGTTGGAGAAGGCTTTCAGGATTCTTATGATTCCGGAAGCTGAGAAGGTTAGACATGCTGTCTATCTTCTCAAAGGCAGTGCTGGTCACTGGTGGAACATGGAAGAGCAGAAGAGACCTGGAGTAGAGTTCTCATGGGAAGAGTTTCTTCGGGAATTTACCAATAGATATTTTCCAAAGACCTTCCTAGATGAGAAGATCTCTCAGTTTGAGAAACTAAGGCAGGGTATGATGAACATTAGTGAGTATGAAGCTAAGTTTATGGAGTTGTTGCAGTTATGTCTGCACATGGCTGCTACGGATGAGGAAAGAATCAGAAGATTCGAGAAGGGTTTGAATTCTGATATGTCAACCCCTGTGTCTGCCTTAGAAAATAGAGAGAGATTCTCTACCTTCGTTGAGTCAGTCCGAAGGATAGAGAGATTTGTGATTGAGAAAAGACAAACCCATAAAAGATATCCTCAGTTCCAGGGTTCTTCATCTAGAAATTCTAAGAAACCTAGATTCTCTGCACCTAACCCTCCACCACCCAGATCGAGTTTTCAAACTCAATGGACACCAAGCAGAGGTAGAGGGCGGAGTCAACCGCTTCAAGGGATGCACAGTTCTGCATCAGTGTCAGTTACTGGACCACCCAGACCACAGCAACAGGAGAAGAGTTGCTACAACTCTGGTAAGGTGGGACACTTGATGAAGGATTGCCGTTCTAGGCCTATCGGTGTGACACACCAAACCCCGAGACAGAATCAACAGGGATCTCAGAATAGACAACATCAAGGAGCAGCTCGAGGACGTGGACAAGCGTCTCAAGCTGGATCATCAGCACCACCTCAACACCAGGCGACTGTGAGGTTCTATGCTATGAACCCACCTGAGGCAGTGGTCAATCCACGGGTAGTGGCAGGTCAGATGAAACTTTTATATTATGATATGTCTATATGCTGTGTTGTATCCGTTCTGATTGATCTGGGTGCTACGCACTCTTTCATCACTCGTGAAGTGATTCGTAACTGCAATGTGACTGTTAGCCATAGAGCAGATAGTTTGTTGTTAGAGACTCCGTTGAGTGGGTCTGCCGTTTTGCAGGAGGTATGTTCTCCCTGCATCCTTTTCTTTTCTGACCATCGCATTCAAGTGGATCATATACCACTTGATATGCAGGGATTTGATATAATCCTCGGGATGGATACCTTAGAAAGGTATAGAGTTGTCTTGGATTGTGAGTCCAAGTTGGCTGTGTTTGCTGATGAAAGCAACACATGGATCTTTCAAGGTGAAAGAAAGATTTTGCCCACCTGTCTTGTGTCAGCTATGGTTGCTGATAAGCTGTTGAGGCAAGGATGTTATGCATTCTTAGCCCATGTGGTAGATGTTACCAAGGAAAGGACCAATCCTGCTAAGGTTCCCATAGTCGGGGAATTTGAGGATGTGTTTCCTGAAGAACTTCCTGGTATACCACCACCTCGGGAGATTGATTTTGAAATTAATCTGATCCCAGATACGAAACCCATAGATCAAACTCCGTATAGGATGGCGCCTGCCGAGATGGCAGAACTCAAGAAATAGCTTCAAGAGCTACTTGAGGGAGGTTTTATCCAACCGAGTACTTCACCTTGGGGTGCTCCGGTCTTGTTTGTTAAAAAGAAAGATGGGTCAATGCGGTTGTGCATCGACTATAGACAACTCAATAAAGTAACAATAAAGAATAAGTATCCTCTGCCGAGGATTGATGATCTCTTTGACCAGTTGCGTGGTGCAACAGTCTTTTCAAAAATAGACTTGAGGTCTGGATATCACCAACTCCGCATTAAGGATAGTGACATACCCAAGTCTGCCTTTAGGACAAGATATGGTCTCTATGAGTTCACGGTTATGTCGTTTGGACTAACCAATGCACCAGCTGCATTTATGGAACTCATGAATAGAGTTTTTCGACCTTTCCTTGATCAGTGTGTTGTCGTCTTCATAGATGACATACTGATTTATAGTAAGGATGCCCAGCAGCATGAGCAGCATCTTCACCAAGCTTTGACCTTGCTAAGAGAACATAAGCTGTACGCTAAGTTTAGCAAGTGTGAGTTCTGGCTGCCGGAGGTATCTTTTCTTGGACATGTAATATCCGCCTCGGGAATTCGTGTTGACCCTACAAAGGTAGAATCTATTCTACAATGGGAACAACCAAAGACACCGACGGAGATTCGAAGTTTCTTCGGGTTAGCTGGCTATTATCGAAGGTTCATTAAGAACTTTAGTTCTATAGCTTTACCTTTGACCAAGTTAACCCGGAAAGATGTTCCTTTTTCTTGGAGTGATAAGTGTCAACAATCTTTCCATTTACTGAAGGAGAGGTTGACAAGTGCACCTGTGCTAGTGCTACCTGAACAAGGAAAAGGATATGTAGTTTTCTGTGATGCTTCCAAGAATGGGCTTGGATGTGTGTTGATGCAGGATAAACAAGTGATTTCTTTTGCTTCCCGACAGCTTAAGAAACACGAGGAGAATTATCCAACACACGATCTAGAGTTAGCTGCTATGGTTCATGCTTTGAAGATCTGGAGACATTATCTCTACGAAGAGACATTCCAGATTTTCACAGACCATAAAAACCTTAAGTATATCTTCTCTCAGCATGAGCTCAACATGAGGCAACGTCGTTGGATGGAGTTAAACAAGGACTATGACTGTACAATTGATTACCATCCAGGCAAGGCCAATGTTGTTGCAGATGCCTTGAGTAGGAAATCAGCAACATCAACCATGAATAGAGCACAACTAAACTCTTTAGTATGCTCTAGAAGAGATATGCTTATCTCTTTAAGGCAAGACAATGTACGGTTGAAGGTGTCATTGTTAGCCGGTTTGTTAGCTGAGATGCATATTAAACCTACTGTAAGGGAGCAGATTAAAGAGGCACAGCTAGGTGATGATGCAGTTCAACATATAAGATCTGAGTATGGAAATGAGAAGCAAGATGGTTTTCATGACTCAAAAGATCAAGTAGCTTGTTATAATGGAAGAATGATAGTACCAGATGTGGAAAACTTGAGAAAGTTAGTCCTGGAAGAAGCCCATTCTTCCATGTACGCTATGCATCCAGGAAGCACCAAGATGTATCGGAATTTGAAAGATTTGTATTGGTGGCCTGGGATGAAGAAGGATGTTGTAGAGTTTGTTCTGAGGTGCCCTGTGTGTCAGCAAGTTAAAGCTGAACACCATAAGCCTGCAGGAACAATGCAACCTTTACCCATATCATAGTGGAAGTGGGACCATGTGACCATGGACTTTGTTGTTGGCCTACCTAGGACAAGCAAAGGACATGATTCCATTTGGGTAATTGTTGATAGGTTGACTAAGACAGCACATTTCTTACCTGTCAAAACAACCTATTCTGCTGAAAGGTTATCAGAGTTGTATGTTCAAGAGATAGTGTGTTTGCACGGAGTTCCTGTCACAATAGTTTCTGACAGAGGTCCTCAGTTTATGAGTCGTTTTAGGGAACAGTTACACAGAGCCTTAGGCACTAAGATGAGGTTTAGTACGACCTTTCATCCACAGACTGATGGACAGTCGGAAAGGACCATACAAACCTTAGAAGACCTGTTGCGAGCATGTGTTCTCCAGTTCACCGGAAGTTGGGATCTACACCTAAGCTTGATAGAGTTTGCTTATAACAATAGCTATCAGCATAGTATTGATATGGCACCTTATGAAGCCTTATATGGTAGACGTTGTAGATCACCCCTGTGTTGGTTTGAAACTGGTGAGCACCAGTTGTTAGGTCCTGACCTGGTGCAGCAAACCACAGAAAAGATTAAAGTTATACAACATAAGATTAAGACTGCTCAGGATAGGCAGAAATCTTATGCTGACAAACGTCGTAGACCCTTAGAGTTCCAAGTTGGAGACAAAGTGAATCTTAAGGTCTCACCTTGGAAAGGGGTCCTTCGTTTTGGAAGGAAAGGGAAGTTAGCTCCTAGATATATGGGGCCTTATCCAATCATTGAACGGATTGGAAAGGTAGCATATAAACTAGAGCTTCCCCCAGAATTACAGAGGTTATATCCTGTGTTTCACATTTCTATGTTGAAGAAATGTCACCCAGACACCGAGTCAGTTCTACAACCTATGGAGGTAGAATTGAATGATGACATATCCTATGAGGAGGGACCAGTGTCAATCCTTGATAAACGAATTAAAAAGTTAAAGAAGAAAGATATAAGTCTTGTGAAAGTCCTCTGGAACCATCGTGGTATTGAAGAAGCCACTTGGGAGTTAGAGGATGAGATGAGAAAGAAGTATCCTGCCCTTTTCTCGTAGTATGTTTTATTGATTTCGGGGACGAAATCCTTGTAAGGGGTGGATAATTTGTAACATCCCTGACCTGGGTTATGAGTTAACCCTAGGTGTTTTGCCTAAATATGTGAATAAATCTTTGTGATTAACTCTGAGCATGTAATTAAGTTTCTCAGAAAAGTATATTTCAATATTTGCTCCTTTTTATTTAAAGTTGTAGCATTGTTTTGATATACAGGGACCTATGTGCAATTTACCCAGTTAAAAGGGTTAGCTTGCAATTTGCACATGATGAGATGTTCCTCTGATGTTGAGACATCATGAGAAATTTGTTTAGCAAAGTTTGAGGGATTTCCCAAGCTAAGGCACCAAGGTGCAGCTGTGGAAGCAATCCCGGTGCTTGAAACCCTAGTTTGGGGTAAAATGCAATTTACCCAAATTAAGGGATACAATTTGTGAAATATGTCATCTAATGTATCTTTTTATACTCTTGCCATCATTAAGAGAAGAAATGATGAGGAAGTCACCTCAATTGAATTATCAAGTTATGAGATATGCCTTGTGATTGAATAATCAGGGTATATGTGCAATATTTCTTTATGTATGTACCTCATTATTAGCTTTCTCTCCTTTACCTCCTTTTCCTAAGACCTTAAGAGAAGGTTTGTCCTTAGAATAAAGAGGAAGGGACGATCAAGTAAAGAAGGAGGGACCTAATTGGAATTATGGACAACTTATGAACTAATGTTGAAAATCCTACCCCATGTATATAAGCTCTCCTTCCCTTAGTTGCAAGGGAACTCACCCTTCGTTCCCTTACTGTTTCATTTCACCAAAGACGACCAAGGACTTCCTTGGAGCTAAGGAGGACGACTAAGGGGTGCAAGGTAGGTTTAAACCCCTCTTCTTGCCTAATTCCATGGTTAAAACTCGAATTCAAGGTCATCTTCATG
This sequence comes from Alisma plantago-aquatica, assembly GCA_963693085.1. Lineage (NCBI taxonomy): Eukaryota > Viridiplantae > Streptophyta > Magnoliopsida > Alismatales > Alismataceae > Alisma > Alisma plantago-aquatica. The sequence continues at coordinate 341,293,838 of OY856412.1, read as the reverse complement.
GCTAACTCTTGAAACCCTACCTTTCTAGCCATCTCTTTTCATCCTTCCTTGGAGTTTTCACCTTGGCCAATCTGTGGGAACTCAAGGACGCCATTAGAGCTTGGAGCTTGAAAGCTTGGAGCTCAAGAAGCTAGCTTTAGGCGGGTTTTATAACTCTAAACCCATGCTTTACTATGTGCATCATTATATGCGTTTTGATGATAGCTCTTAGTGTTTCCCTACTTTTCCCTGCTATTTTGCAAGCAAACCCATGGGATATTCGTACTGTTCTTGATCTAGGAGATGAAGGCGCGATTTCCAAGAAAAACCCACCGCTTTTCACTTCCTTAAACGGTCTCAAAAGTTTGCTCTCTCGGACTCAAGACCGCGAGGTGAGCAAACGGTCTCGAGACCGCGACAGGGCAAACGGTCTCCAAGACTGTTTGGCCCCGTTGACCGAGCATGGAACGTATAAGAAATTTATTCCTAATTATATAGGCGAATTACCCTCAAAATTGGGGAGGATAACTCCAAGGGAATCGGGAGATATGACCTTTTTAAGTAACAACTTTATTTGAATTTATTCCTGATTTTCAAACGGTCTGAAATTGCCTTTTTGGGCAAACGGTCTCAAGACCGTGTAAGGTCGTTGACTAAGCGTTGACCGTATGAGATTACTGTTCAAAATTATGTTAATTAACAAATCAGCAAGTTTTATGGTCTAATTCCAAACGGGCTAAGAGTTGAAGGGTGAATACTAGGGCTAACCCTAGGTAAAATAGTACTGAAATTATGGTGACCTAATTAGGGTTTTTAGGGTTGATCGACCTAAACGGTCTCAAGACCGTTTAGGGGTCCCCCAAACGGTCTCAAGACCGCGAGGGCAATCAACCAAGACCGTTTGGAGGTCTGGGGTCAAGGATAGTTGACCAATTGAAGGTACAATTACACCAAATTACATTGCAATTAAATATTGATATGATCATCAACTCAATGGGTCAGACCTTGATGAAATTGCACTAGAATCCAAAATTTGATGGGCAAACGGTCTCAAGACCGTTTGGAACTCATCCAAACGGTCTCAAGACCGAGAGGACAATCACCGAAGACCGTTTGAAGGTCTAGGGTTAAGTATTTTGACCAATTGAAGACCCAACTGCAAATAAGTTATCAATTGATTAAAATACTGATTTAGTAACCCAATCATGGTTCAATCTCTATCAAATCACCTTAGAGTTTAATGAAATCTTAGGCAAACGGTCTCAAGACCATGTGGGGTCCACCCACATGACCTCAAGACCGTTTGGGCCAAGTTTGGGCCCAATTGGAGCTCAATTGAAAGGTTCAACCTTGTGTTGAGTCACATTGTTGAGTGTTGATGGGTGAACATTGATAGACCCTAATTGAATCGACTTCAACCCTAATTGGTCAACCATTATGGGTCAATTGAATGACCAAGTGATCAAGAATAATCTTAATTGATTCAATCTATAAGTGGTCAACATAGATTTGACCTTTTGAGGGCTTCAACATCGGTTGACATCATCGATTGCTTTGATTGATTTTGATGATGGACCAAGCGGCTGAGACCATGTGAGCTTCGCGGTCTCAAGACCGTGAGAGGGCTCGCGGTCTCAAGACTGTGAGGGGGCTCATGGTCTCAAGACCGAGAGGAGGCTCGCGGTCTCAAGACCGCGAAGGGCCTCGCGGTCCTGAGGTCAAACTAGCTAAACGGTCAACGTCTCTTCGCGGTCTCAACTCCAACTTGATCTTCGCGGTCTCAACATCAATTGAACCAATGATAGGGCTCGCGGTCTTGAACCACTTGAAGAGGCTTGCGGTCTTGAAGCCCAAGGGGGCTCGCGGTATTGGAGTTAGAAAGAGGCTCGCGGTCTTGGAGGGTCAAAGTGGGCAAACGGTCAACACTTTCAACCAATCTCAACCCAATTGATGAGTAATGATTGAAATCAATCAATGTGATTCCAAGTTGACTTCTTTCAATCAATTCATAATATAAATGGTCCAATGTTGCCCAAATCAAATCCTAATGATAATCTAGGATAGTAAGGGGTTATTTGACTAAGGGTTTTGACCATGATGATGATCAATGGGGTGAATTACCAAAATACCCCTGAAGGGTCAATTGAGTTATACCTTGCTCAATTCAAACTCTAATTACATGAGAATGATGTTTTTTAGTCATAATGACTCTATCCAACTTGATTTAGTCTAATCTTATCATCAACCATTAGTATGATGAAAGAGAGAGTACTCTAGAGAGAGAAAGTACCCTAGAGAGAGAAAGTAACTCTAATCACATAATGGTGATGTTTTTGGCTATGTTAGCCTATGATGACTCAACCCAACCTGTTTTAGAGTGATGTTGACATCACCTAACCTTATGATGAGAGAGAAAGTACTTCTAGAGAGAGAAAGTACTTCTAGAGAGAGAAAGTACCCTTTTTAAGTGGAAATTCAATTGAAGCATCCCCAATACACAGAAATGAGCATAATTAGGGTATGATCCACCTGTGTGAGATCATAGAAACCCTAATTATGATAAATGATGAACCTTTAACTAATCTAAGAGCATCAATGAAGATGTTACTCATACATGATGATGTTATGAGTTTAATTCACCTTGATGTGAATAGTAAACCCTAATTCAAGGGTGATGACATGTAATGTGAATAGTAAACCCTAATTCAAGGGTAATGGCATGCTTTTGAGCAATAAACTCTATTTGATTTAAATTAAAGATTTAACTCTTATGACAAGAGTAGGAAGTACATTCCTTATTGTTGCATTACCTTTATTAGATGTATTAACCATGTAGGTTCTGATATGAAGGTAATCATATCCAGGTATGGATGTTGATGTTATATTCATTAAAGGCATGTTGTTAGCCTTATGAATAAGTAAAGTAATCTGATGCCTTGCCAGTGGCATCCTATGCTGATAATGGGCTGTGAGAGCCATGAATACCATCAAAGTCATGCCTTAGAGATGACTTGTGATGAGGATAATGAGAAATGATGATTGATATGAGTTAGGCCTGTTACATTTAGTATTATTCTTTTATAGCTGTTATGCTACTGTTATTGTTTGAAGAACAATGTATGATGTTAAAGAATACTGAATGTACCTAACTAATCAAGTATAATGTAGAGCCCTGGTCATAGATCCATCATTGTCAGAAATTAAGTGATGGTGAAACAGGTTTTCCTTAGGGAACTCCTGGAGCACATACTTTTGAGTATGTGGGGTACATGGATGTGTAGAACCTTACATCCTAGTGTAGGAAAGTGATGTAGATGTGGAATCCATCCATCCTTCACTACAGTTCCATACCGTATCAGTGGTAGGTAAACATGAAACCTCCTGATGACGAAGAAAGCACAAATATCCGTATCAGTGGTAGGTAAATATGAAACCTCCTGATGACGAAGAGAGTACAAAATGCCACTGTGACTCTAGAATAGCGAAGGACCAGTTTACCCTGGTGAGTTATAGTAGTAGAGACACGAGATGTCCTACAAGTGATCCTCTTACTGACTGAGGAAGGTGAAGGTCATGAGAATCCGGCTCTCTTAATGACCTATGTATGATACTGATGCGGCTTCTCAGCGATCAGTTGGAGTATGAGTGGTAAGCCTCATCTCCACAGGGCATAATGTTGTCTGTAAAATATAATCAACCATGTAGTATAACTTGTTAGAGATGACTCCAAGTTAGTTGATTGATGTTACATTGCAATAATGTTGATATTCTCCATATCTCCTAAATTGTAGAGATCTTGTTATACCTGCAACTGTTATAGAATGCTTTGAAGGCTTTACTGTTTAAAATAATCTTTGATGTTATAATAAAGCTTCTGGCGAAGAGTTATAACTCTCGTTGGGACAATTATGTATAATTGTCTCACCCCGTAGGCTTCAACTTTTTAGGTGGACGTCGGAGACAAAGGAACCAGCCTACAGGTGACCAGTCTCAGCAGCAGCAGCACCAGGGGCAGCAGTAATCTCAGGTGGAGATTTGTCCTGCCATGTGGTGTAATTAGAGTCAGTCCTATGTGTCCTCTGTACTCTCAGGTCTTGGAGTCTTTTGTATAGTGATCTTGAGATTTTGTATCTTGATGTATATAATTACTCGAGAAGTAATTATCCTGAGATGTAAACAGTTTATCTCTCTTTATGAAAGAAGCTTTTATGGATTCAAGCTCTTGTCACAAAAAGTTTTAATTTCCTGTGATTTTTGTCTTCCGCTGATTATCGATTCGCTTCCGCTAAGTTTTAATCATGTTTATGTTATGGTTTGGAGATCAGAGCCCATATGAACTCTGTGCTTTGCCTTTCGAGTAGATCAACTCATCCCATGAATGACTTGCTCATCCTGGCCCGATCATCTGGGTGCCACCAGCTAATCGGTTGGCTCCTCCAACCGATCGGTTCGCCAAGTCGTCATGCATCCCATCATGGCCGCCACCCGATCATCTCGCTCCGCGAACCGGTCATCAACCGATCGGCTCACTCCTTGAGCCGATCGTCTGGAACGTCAACTGTCGTCAGGATGTCTGCCGTTCCTCGACATAACAGGAAATAAAATCTATCCTATTTTACATTATAAAAGGAGAAACCTCAAGTTACATTCGAGGGGAGCAAAGGTAGGAAAGAAATCTCGAATTATTTCGAGTTACATCAAGAATAGGAGAAGGAAAATCGGTGTGCAAACCGAGATGAAAACAACCACATACAACCATACACAGATAGGGTTTATTGGCCATAACCACGCTATACATACACCACAAAACTCGTTTAATGGCGACACGTATCGAGTGCATTAATATTACATATCGTATATGTAATTGGGATTTGTGGATTTAGGATTGGACATGCATAAAGCCAATTTTATTCGTATCGTATGCAATAAATAAAGGCGACAAACCAAAATCGATAATATCGATATTCCTAAAATATAGAGCACTTGATGTGGCTCTGATACCACTGTTGGGTTTTAGGGGAGGCAGAGAAAGCAGCAGAAACAAAAATTTTCTCCCCCAAACCCGAACAAGGAAACGCGTCAACATCTAAACAATAGGAAAGGATGGTTTGTGGAATCATACCTTGTCCCGAGGCTTGCTCAGCGACAATACCTTGCGCCTTGCACGGTCTTCACCTCCTATCTTGGATGGTGTCTGTTCAGCTCCTAGTCAGACAGGGATTGACGACTCCTGGTCCCACCGGGACTGTCGGGATTGACAGTTGTCCTCCTGAGCGGCAGAAGCCTCCTTCCTCTGAAGTAGTCCACACTGACCACCTAGAACTCCAATCTCCTTGTCCCACAAGGAATTGGAAGGAGTCGCACCCTCCTGTCAGTGTACTAGTCGCCAACACACTCTCCTGCTGCCAGTTGCAACTGTAGTTGTCTTTCCCTTGTTGTGCCTCCCTTTCTGGGTAGCACATGCTCAAGCTCTCTCGGTTACCAAAACCAGAGAGAACCACAACTTTGCAGAGCAACTGGTTTGCACTGAGTTGTACTTTGAGAAGCCCCCAATACCCCTATATGTAGGAGGGTCATGGGACAGGGTTCTCCATCTCGAGAAATGCGGGACTAAAAGCAGGAGTAGAAGGGTTCGAGATTTTCCACAAAACAACCAACTCACAACCTGAACCGATCATTTCATTTCTGAAATGGTCGGTTGGGGACCTGAGCCGGTCAGTTGACACCTCAACCGATCGGTTGTGACCCATGAGCCGGTCAGTTCATTTCTGAACCGGTGGGTTCATGGTCCTGACCAGTTCCTGATTGACTTTCCTTCTTTTTGTTTCTAATTGGTATCGAATACCAATCCTATTTCCCAATCAAATTGGGCAAGTGAAATGCAAGGAAAATTCACACGAATCCTACTTTCCCAACTTGCTTGGTTGCACCAGTTGAATCGATCGTTTCAACACTTGAAGCAATCGTTTCTCCCTGATCATGAGCCGGTCGACTCAACACTTGAGCAGACAGGTTCACCAAGCTCATCCGATCGGTTCATCACATGAGCCGATCGGTTGGGAGTGCAGATTGTGCAAAATCAGTGAATTGCGATTTCAATCAATCTGATACTCCAATCAATGTGTCCAACATCTTGAACATTATGACATTGAGCAATCAAGCGATTGAGTGTTTAATTGAACTACTAAACTCCTTTAGTAATCAATCTAAACATTGTTTGTGGACAAAACTCCTCTTCCAGGTTAAATCCTATATGTGTGACCCTGAAGGTCCATTTCACATTGGCAGTGAAAATCCATAACACTTATGACTTCACAAGCATAGAGTGGTGCCTAGTCACACATCAGTGCTACCCAAGTGAAAAAGAAAGTTGGAGAACAACTTTCAATCCTACAATTCGTGAATGGTGTTACAACGAATGTATAATTCCTTTGTCACTGATATCCCGAATAAACTCTAGGCATGGAACAGTCATCCTGTAAACGTTCATTCATTTTCTTGACCTCAGAGTAGATTGGAAGAGATATGTATGACATCAATATCACATACTGATTCACACATGCGTGCATGCCTTTCTCAATCCTACTCATCAAGTGGCCATGGACATCAAACTCCCTCAGGAGGGACAAATCCCATATCTATCACTCACCCCTCAAAAGCCCCATGTGTCAAAGCCACCCAATCATCACCTTTATAACAACCCATGTTTCAGGACTACGTTTGATGATGTCAAAGTGTGCCCAACGACATGTGTTGAGTGTAGTGATTTCAGGTCAAAGAATCACACTCACCACCATCACTGTGAGTACTGACTGTGACTACTATGTCATGGTTCCATGTGTCAAACTCACGGTGGGTCTGTCTGGTACACTTGTTCTCTAACAAGTACCTATGTGTTTGGTTTAATATCTCTATATAATGACTAATGAGATTATGTCATCAACCAACACCACAATCTAGCCTTGTGTGTCATTGTTGTCTATCTACCTTCCACAGTGACATCCGACTAGGGACATAAAAAGAATGTACAAACTCTTAGCATCTGTATGATCTCATCGTTGAGGTCCTAAATTTGAAGGCATACATCATTGGGTATTGTCATTCTCTAGACATTCAATATGTTCTATCACTATCTCATATGACTGAACCAGAAAGAATTGGAAGCTTGCCTTTGATGTTTATGAAATCAATCTTAATGTATCCCATCAATAATCCCATGATTGGCTCTCAGGGCATACATACCAATAGTCCTACACTGACCAGGATGTGAGAGGTCATGGGAGTTCGGCTCTTCCATTGACCTATGTATGGTACCAATTTCAACTTCGCAGTGGTCAGTTGGAGTATGAGCGGTATACCTCATCTCCTCAGGGCATAAGTGTGTTTGTAAAATGAAATCAGCTGTATAGCATGTTTGCTTAAGGATTGAATACGGAAATTCATTGGTTGCTGTTACATTTTTGTTATATATATGTAGTTCATTGATGTTGTTCATATCTGTTGTAATCATTACAAGTAGATGGATGAACTATGAGTCTACCATGAGTAGATGCAATGTTATCCTTGAAAAAGGAGATTACTTCACTTTGTTCATACAAGTGACTTACATGTTGTTGATTAAATATGTATATCAATCCTTCTTCTTAGTTTATTTTAATAAATTGCTATAACAATGTTTTGGCAGAGAGTTATATCTCCCACTGGGGCAATTTACAATTGTCTCACCCCCCGTGGGATCCAACTTTTTAGGTGGACGTGGACAAAGAAATAGAATCCCATTGTAGGGAATGGACAACAGCAGTGACAACAAGGAAAACAGTAATATCTCAAGTGGAGATACTGCCTGTCAAGTTATGTAGTTAGAAAGTCCTATGTGTCGTCTCTGTACTCTCAGGTCCTCAGAGTTTTTAGTCAATGTTTTTGGTGAATCGATCTGAGGTTTTGGCTTGATGCCTCGAGATTCGTATATTGTTTGTATATAATGTTTATAAGACAGTTGATGATGTAGTCTCTGAAAAGAGATGGTACAGGTTATGTATGTTTGAACCAGAATGTAATTGTTATACAATGGTTCTTGACGGGAAAGATTTCCTATGTATGGATCTCTTTGCAAAAAGTTTTAATTTTCAATGATTTTCTGTAATCCGCTGCAAATAATTCGCTTCCGCTTAAGTTAATCTTGTTTTTGTGAGTTGGATGCCACACATAGAGACAATTTTTGTCCTTTGTAAGATGTGCTGATAACCACCATAGCCAATATCGAGACATAAAGAAGCTCTGTAAAGGAGGTTGTGTCGGTCACCACTTCATTAAGATGATGTTGGTGAATGGACCTCACAAGTGTCAGAAAAGGGACATAGTGTGTGCAGATGAAGTCACTTTGATCATGCAATGGCTGAAAGGAGCCCATGGATGACATGAGTCGTAAGATGATGCAAAGTAGACTGACATCCAGTTCACTGTGGGGGAATATGTGATGTGAAAATCTGACCCCTCACAAATATAACTGAGAAAGTCGAGTCCCCAATACATGGGTCCTTTCGAGATGGGTTGGTAGAGAATGCTATTTTTGACCTAACCCCTTAGGATAGAGTCATGTGTGATGAGTTCCATGTGTCCAATTTAGAGCACTATCTGAGGTACCCAGGCCATGTGCTCAGCAATGAACCTAGTGAGCCCTAAGGTAGGCTGAAATGACCTGAGTAACCTATGCATTTTATAGACGCCAGGGTGAAAGAACTCACAGAAAAGAATATGTGATGATAAAGGTTCTTTGGAAGAACCATGGGTAGGGTAAAGACACATAGGGGCCAATGATGGACATGGAAAAGTCTTATCCTGAATTATTTGCTTGCTTGATGGAATTTTGAGGACAAAATTGTTATAAGAGGGGAAGGATGTTACAACCCCAATTTTTGGGTTCCTTTGGTGAGAAATGTAATTTCTCATATTAAAGATATTGGAACAAATAATGATATAATTTATAAATGGATTTCATTTACAATAGCCTTGATGATTGTGTTGTGGGCATTTTTGGCTATTGGGCCCAATAAAAAGGAAATTCAATTAGTAAATGAATAATTGAGTTTTGAGAAAAGAAAGGTGTGTAAACCTATAGAAGGCAAAAGAACTTAATCCAAAGGTGGATTTCGTACCACATGGGTTCCTTGGGTCCCAAGGAGTCCAAAGTTGTAAAGATAATGCAAAAGGAAAAGAAAAGATCAATTAAGTATTTCCTCGTTAAGAAAGAAATTGAAAATAATGATAAAATGTGAAAAATATGTGAAAAGAGGTATAATTGAGTTATCCTTAGTGGATTTTCGTATCCCAAGGATTCCTAATGATAAAAGGCATACCAATAAGGAAAATAAAAGAGAAATAAAGAGAAATCCTCAAAAAAGAGATATTTTAATGAGAAATAAACAAGATAATGTGAAATAATGCATATAGATGCATCTAAAAGGATAATAAGTATCCTTAAAAAGGAATTTCGAAATCTTATAGTTTCTTGGGGTCCAAGGAACCCCAATAAAGAGGAAAGAAGGAGAAAATACCAAAATTACAAAATAATAGGAAAAAGTGATACATAATTAATGGATTTTTTTGGCATTATAAAAAATGAGGTATTTTCTACTAAAGGAGAATATATTTTATTCGTGGCCAAGAAATTAAAAGTCAATCACAAAGAGAGAAAAAGTGGTAATTTTCAGATTTCCCTTTATGAAAAGGATTCCTTACTAAACAAGAAATATTCTTTTTGCAAAGATGTAATTAAGGAACCAACTACACCCCAAAGAAGCATGGTAGTTGTATGGGAAATAAGACTCTTTTGTTTGCTGAGAAGCAGACTTGTGAGTACGTGGAACTCTTAATCCCTTGGCTAAGAGTTGGGACCCGAGATCCCACAGCCAGGATGTTCCCAGGCATCGTGCGCCCCCTTCCAACCCCATACCTTTTCTGCCACAACCATGATGGATGGAGCGATCCCGAGAGCAACACTGAGCCAAGGACGAAGTGCTAAGGGAGTCCAGACTCCTCTACAATGTCAGACGGAACCATGGTTGTTGGTTCGCGAGAGGTCCTTGCCCTAGTCACCTGCTCCTGTAGGAGGGCGGCGGGTCGTGGCCCAGTTGCTCCTGAGGCCAGCCGTTTCGACTGCGAATGAGGGACTGTCTGGGTGCAACGGTGGATGAGGAAGGGTGAGGGACCAACTGGGGTGGCAACTGGACTTTCGGAGGGGGAGATAAACCCCCCGTGGTCGGCCCAGATAGCCGGCATCCTAGGGTTCACAACGAGGGAGATGAATATCAACTTTTGACCGATATGCCCTTCCGGCAAGCAAAGAAGCATGTTGTGGCCTGGGGGTATAATAATCATTCCATTATAACTGAAGTATGTGTGCAAGGTACGTACATGGGAGAGGTTAGTTGCCTACGTGGAACCTCCCTATTAGTCCATATGTGTTTACCTTACAAAATTCATAACTAATCGCTGGTAACACGGATTTAGATAATTTATATATGAATTTTGATCAGGAGAACTCAAGGAATCCACTAAAAATATAATTGAAGCGTGATTCTGCTTGTAATTTAAAAAGTGTGTAAAGATGCTATCTTTAATGGTTTAATTAATACAAAACCCAAATATTTGGTGACTAATGACTTGGGAAAGGTTAAATGCATGTTTAATGTTGATATTAACATGTTGATTATAAAAAGATACTTTAAGATAAAAAAGGATGATCTTTATGTGTAATTAGTTTAATTTAGAGTTTCATGTGCATTAATATGCTTTAATGGGCCTTGAAACCCTAATATTGGTAAATGCAACTCCTAATGGCTTTAATTATTCAAATCATGAATAAAGTTAAGATATGATGATCCTAAGTCAATTTGAGGATAAA
>OY856412.1:340982956-341277956 GCA_963693085.1 Alisma plantago-aquatica | reverse complement strand
AGGAACTTTTCCACCAATTACCAATTGTATTTCCTATCAAATTTTGATAGTCCTAAAGTTTAATTACTCTCCTAAACAACTAAGTCTCAAGACTCTATCACATTAAAATATTAAACTATCAATCAATTATCCAACTATATAGCTAACTCGAGGAGATATATAAGGTCATATATGTCCAAAACCTCTTCTTACTCATCGATCCACACTTATGTCTAGGGTTCAAAGTTGACATAACAAGTCATATGGATCTACTCAAAGGGGTTTCATATTACTAAAAACTTTTCTTGGTGGAAACATGGTACATGGAACCTTCCATAAAATTATAGAAAGCATTGTTTGTACATATAGTGTAATAATAAAGTAATTTTCAAGATGAAACATTTCCATGAAACTCCTAGATATGGAGCAAATATTAAATGTAGACCAAGTTAGGAATTTTACACCATGCCAATCTAAACTAGTTATTTTACCATTACTTCATCCTACTAAGAGAGTCAATTCCTTCTAACACCTATAAGGGCATATAGATAAATTATCTTCACATATAGCATGGGACGGTATCAAGGTTTCTTATTGCACACAATCAACTTCTTATTGATTCTAGTAAGGTATGACACCCATGATTCTTAGATCAGGGTTCAAAGTTGGTTCACAATCAAGGCACACTTACAAATAAAAGGAAAGGTTTGAAGATAGAAACTATTGTTGAACTTTTATTATTCAAGTTTGATATATCAACTACTATCTTTACATGGTATAGGAAATTAAACTATTACAAAATCATTCTTGTTATGGTTAATACATTGTTCCTTACCTTAGTGGTGGTTTTAAAAAATGTAGAATTACATTTAATGTGTTACTAGACCAATTGTAGAGGCAACCTAGTCATTACTAGCTTACTCCAACTTCAAACTCCTACAAATGATCATCATGAGTCATGGTACTCTATGATACATACATGTCGGTGGTTTAGGAACAACACACAAAAAGATATAAATGAAAGTATGGGTCTATACAAAATGAGTGTGTGCATAATAAAATATTTAGCCATTCTAGATCACAAGAATGACATAAAGGGGTTTCCCATTTAAGATGGGGCTAATAGAAAGAAGGTAAGTTAAAAATATTTAAACTTAGGGAATTAATTTCAAAAGAATGAGTTAATAAAGAAAATAGAAATAAATAAAGTGTCTTGGGGTTAGCAAATTCATACCATAAACTAGTGACGGTTGATAAAGTAGGCTAGAGATAAGTAAAGTACGTCTGAGAAACCATATATAATTGGGCAAAAATATATATGGTGGAATATAACACCTTAATAACATAATAGACATATGTATTTAATGGTTTCATGGCGCAATGAAATGGAAAAACACATCCTTATTAACAATAATTACAGTTGCACATTAGCATTTACATTAGTTAAATTAGTCTATTTGCACAAGAAAAATATGAAGAGAAGACATATATCCATCAATCACATCAATAAGATTAATCATAAGGACAAGAGAAGTTAAAAACCAAATATAATCATGAAAATGCATGGTTCAAGCCATTACAAAATGATTTCCACAAAAGTGCATAGAAATATAACATGTAATGATAAGGTCAAGATATGTTTCATTTTAGGAAATTTTATGTCAATGTCATGTAATGCCTAAATCAAAATACATATTACACATACATTGACGTTCACACTCTAATTCAAGCATCTACTTTGGTCCACTAGATTTGTAGGGAACTACTATGATTATGAATAAATTTATAAAAATCACAACCTCATTTCCTTCCAAAGATCAATGATTGTGGTTCTCCAAAATTTTATTCCAGGTGTGAAGACAAAACTATTACTTGTGTGAAGACAAATCTTTCATGAAAATTGAGGATGATTGGGTTTGTTTGCAACTATATACATAAATGAGATAGTCATATTCTACCAATATAGAAGTAGTTTGGTGTACCACAAAAGGTCAAGAAATATTTAATGATATTCATAAATATTACATTTTGTGAGTAGTAATGTTGGTCACTAATTATATAAATAATTATGTTGAAAGACTATTTGTTGTAGATTATGGTTAAGAACTAACTCGACTTCATCTAGAAATACTAATTCGTTGGTGTAATGGCTCACCAATTGCACTTAACTAGTAAACAATGGAATTATTGGCCATTTCATAGTAACAAAAATGAGATAATGTAAGAAGGAAATTATTGCATTAAATTAGTGATAACAATATTTAACTAATAAAAATAAAACGTCAAAGATTTCCATTATATGTTAATGCATCATAGAAATTAAACTTTAGTTTATCAAAGTTGTTTTTAAAACTATGTTGCAATGTTATCAGGACCTGATCGGTCATCAAACTGGTAAGGCCACTGGTTTTTAGTTAACCGGCTCAAACTATGGTTGAACCAGTTCAAACAGTAACATCAACAATGTATAAACAAAAATATCAATATACTAAAAATATAGAAAATATTGGAAAAATATGAAATAGTCCAACTATGACGAAGTTGTAAGTACGATTTTTAGAACTCACCATAAATTCATAATCTCATACCTCACAACATGCTAATGTTTCATACGAAATGATACTTCAAAATCTGAAGTTCAATAATAGATTACGATTCTAAGCATAATTAAACTGCTAAGTTCTCATAAGAGTCAGGGTTGGGAAAGTTAGGGTCCAAAAAGAGTTCATGTGTTTGAGGTGAAGAGGAAATTATAGTCACCTACTCATTGATTGAGCCAGAAGCTTTGGTTAATCAAATTGGTACAACAGGTTTAATCGGTAAACCAGCCATGTCTGATAGGTTCGACCAGAGTCTGAGTAGTTGGATCGACATTAGAGGGTTTTTGCAATAACTGAACTGGTAGGGGTGTCAGTTCAAGGTCAGACCGGTTGAACCGGATGGTCCAACCAGATTTTAATAACACTGCTATGTTGAGTTTAATATACTTTATATAAAATGGTAGGTGAATATCCAAAATATTATGCATGTAATATTAATGGTAATGAAATCCATTGATAATCATCAAGTAATTTGTATCCATGAAAGGATTTATTTTCTTATGTCATAAGATATAGTTGTCACCAGCCATAGTTATTAAAGAATATTATAATTTTGTTCTTTCATGTTAACTGTGAGGATATAAATATATCATAGTGTTTTATTTGTTAGTAACAATGTGAATAATCATGAAGGACATTGTAAACCTTTTTAATAGGAAGAGGTTCCTAATTATTTGTCAATATTATCTAACAACACTATTTTACTTGTAATTATGAGAAACATTACAGACTGCTAGTTGAATATTAGTGACAACAATATCAAATCAATAACTCCTTATCATGTGAGGATGCATATAGTAATATTTGAAATCTATTCTCCAATATCAATAGAGATCATAGTGTTATTTGCTAAATGTGTTGGATCTCATTACATAAAGAAACCAACAATTATTGGTTGACCACTTTGTAATAGTTGTTATCAAGGAGAAACATTTGTTGGGTATTTATTCTCATTAAACTTGTATTGAATATGTAAATAAAAATAAAGAAAATGATAATGATTGTATAATACATTAGTGTTCATTAGGGAAACAAATGGACTGAATAATCAAATCTTTGTTGGCTACCAATTAATGAGATATGTAAAAAACTTTAAACACTAGTGTATTGAATATATTATAATATATACATATAATCTGCAAAGAAAGACTGTAAATTATTCTAGTACTACCTTTTATTTTCTTTATTTAGCATTAAATCAAATTTTCAAAACGTACTAATTATTTGTTAGCAATATGAATAACATTATAGAAATTAAAAAGAAGTCCAATTTTTAATCAGAAAAATGGTAATTATGCAGTACTATATTTTCAAAATGATCTAAGAATATTCTAATTAAAAAAAACACAAGTCCCATTGACCAAAAAAATAAAGAAGTCCCTAAACTATGTTTATTTGAGTATCCATAATAACACCATCTTATTTGTAATAACATACAAACAATTTAAAAATTCTTTAATTTTAATTCCTTAGGTTTGGTAGTTTTGCCCAAAATTTTGTTATTGACTATATGCAAATCTAGAATTCAATATTAAAAGAGAACTTACATACTTTTCTTTATTTTTATTGAATTTTGTATCATAATCATGTTCTAGAAAGAAGTGAAATTAATTCCAACAATTTTTTCCTTGAACTAATCAAGTATTCATATTTTGAAAGGAAAACCAATTGTGAATAAATTATCAGTAAGAATTTCAAACATAAATTAATATGTAAATGAAGTCCAAGTCATACTAAGATTTAGAAAATGATAGATTAGACTAGTAGTATTAGTTATTGAATTAATGTATTTATATGTTTTAGATGATTAATTACTATTGGAAGTTTATAAAAAAATTATATCTCTAAAAGAATATATCTATGCAAACACTTTTAATATAATACCAAGGTTTAAATATGTTATACATTAATTGTATTTAATGTTTTATAAGAATTTAAAGTATTATGTAAAAAATGAAGTAAATTATAGAAAGATATGATTATGCTATTTCTTAGATTATTTACTATTAATATATATTTTTACTATTGAAATTCAAGAGAGAGTATATTATACTTTATGCAACCAGAATAAATTGAATAGTTGGATTTTAGGATATCTAAAACCACTTTACTGCTCTAGGAGTGTAAAAGTCATTTCAAACTAAATTCTAGTTTCAAATAAATTATATCTCCAAATATGTTAAACACTAAACTATAATTTCTTTGTCATTATGATTTTATTCATGCAAATATATATATTAGTATAAAAGAATATTTTTTATAGACTCAAACCCAACAATAGTAAATTATTCTTTGAATTTAGTCTATTACATTATTAGATAGTATATGTTGTTTGTTCCATATGGATCCTGAAAAAGTGTGCATGATGACCGACGCCCCAATGGAAACCCTGCTTGATGATTGTCCTAGAATCAAACATTGACTGATGACAACCAACAAAACCCCTTCACCAACCCTCTGATGGAAACATTGCATCAAACATCGATATCGACATATGCATGCACATTAATAGAAATATCTTATTCGTGGACTAATGAAAGTTCATACCGATGAAGAGACCACATGACCTATGACTATCTACATGCACTCCCATAGTGATGAGTATCCTACTCCTCTAATGGAATTCTAGTGTTGGCCATTGATGGAGTTACTTCCACATTGCCTAATGAGAGACATACTCTTACTCTCCAACAAGAGACTAGATTCCACTACTAACACCCTTCTGAACCACAACATAGTGGCCAACATGTATTCAACCTATAATGAAACTTGTTTGCACCAACAATGAAGGAAATTCTAAAAGTCACACGACTCATCATCTTCCTCCTACCACTATACCTTCACATCTGTGATGGATGAGACTTAAGTGTAAGAAAGATGCAAATGATTCTAAATCTAGGAACTTTCTATGAATATAAGGCAGTCACGCTACGAAGAGATGTGTCATTTGTCATTGACAAGCTGACAAAATTAGCTCTGACTGAACCTTCTCCATTTTCCATTGACCACATCCATTGATTTCTTTCTATAGTTACTAACCAAAGAGATTCCAACTTCCAATGATGCTACAAGTCCCTACCTTTGAAGCCTACTAGATCATAGATGTCCTCTCAAATGGATCCATCATCTTCTCCACCTACTTTTCATCCATAGTAGAAGATTTTGATGTAAAGAAGCAACATTGATATCTTTAGTTCAACTCTGAAGAACATCAAGGAGTTGTTCTTGATGCTTGCTTGAAGTCTTCATTGCCAAGATAAAGACACACCTCCACACAACATGGTTATGAGTTCATCTTCTATTGTGGTGATGGACTTTCTCTCTTAATTCTCCTAATGTAATTCTTTTCTCTTGCATGCACGAGTAGTACTCTCACTAGTTTACAGGGAGTAGGCTATGCACCCAATTTTGTTCTCTATACTACATTTGTTATTGTGTCAGCCTTTTGATGTTTGGAATCAATCTTTTCATGCTTGTATTCTTTGCTGGTCATCATATTTACATGTTTGTAAGATAATGGGTGAAAAGAACTTTGATCACATGATCTAGGATATCAATTGATTTGTAATACCATTGATGAGAATTTGTTAGGTGTTTTCTAAGATAATCCATTTATGATCTCGAGGTATCTTGATGGAAATATTAGAGTGATATCTTTCCAAATATTAATCCTAATTCCAAATGGGATATTTTCCTGACCTCAAAATATGTATTTTCATACTTAATATATCTAGTGAAAGAGTGAATGATAGGTAGAGGTGGCGAAACCCATTCAATTGTTATCTATTGATAAATCTGAACATTAATCTAGTGTTATATTTGTTGGGAAATTGGGGAAACAAATAAGGCGGTGGAGACAAAAACTTTAATGTGTGGTTTCCTATCCATTCAGATCACATCAACAATGATGTATCTAGCAAAGAAGTTAACAAGAGTTATACCTAGTCATGGGGCAAGTCCAATGACAACTCTTGTTGTAGTGGTGTGTGACTTTCTTCAAGTTGCAACTAGACATAAACATTATTTGCTTCCTAGTTGATCACCATGTATTGTGGTTGGCGGCATCCTCCTAGAGGGTGTCTATGGCCTCCTTGCCTCTTGATTAGTCCACACAGACCTTCAGAACTCCAAGTTGTGTTACTATAGCCAACATGAAGGAGTTCTCCTTTTGAACATAAATCTGGTAGCACCGACTCGCTCTCCCAACTATCTCTCCCTTTTTATCCATCCCTTTTACAAGTAGGACTTTATCGATCTCTCTTGGTTTCCACAACTAGAGAGGATAACAATTGTTATAGCTTATTGTTGTTCTTGGGAAGCCCCCAATACCCGTCTATTTATAGGAGGTCTAGGGTCAAGATTTCCAATCCATCTGGGAGTTGAAGAAATGGGTTTTCCTGAATTTTTCAAATAGAGAACCAGTTGGGTCAATGTTAACCCGTCAGTTTACAAGTGAACTGCTACGTTTCTATCTTCAAATAGTCAATTCAGTTGCTTTTAACTTTTGAATCACATTGGCATCAATATTCTATTAATGCATAAAATTATGCCAGCATCAATCCTTGATCCAATCTAATTGATCATTGAATGGGGTAGTTCAACTCTTAAATTGGTCATTTTAGACCATGAACTAACAATTTCATTAAATGAACTGGTTGGTCCGTGCCCGAGTTCAACAAATATTCAACCAATGCAATTTTCAATTAACTCGACTCTTAAATTAGTCGATTTAACACTTGAACCAGCAAGCTCATAGTCTAGTCACTCAATTTCCAACCATTGTTGTTTAAATTGAATACCTAAATACTTTAGTAATAAAATTGAACACCATTCATGCATAAACTCCTATTCCAAGAGTTTCCTATGTGTGTCACCCTATAGGTCCCCAGTTACTTTGGCAGTGAATGTCCATAACCAATTTAAGACATCAAAAGCAATGAGAAATACCTGGAAACACATCATTTCTACCCAAGTAATTTGGAATGTTGGAGAACAACTTCAACCGACAATTCGTCATCAATGTTACCCATGATCTTATAGTTCCTTTTCCTCTGATATCTGGATTGAACTTGATGGATGGAATCATCATTCTCTCAATGTTTAATCCATGTTCTTGAACTAGAGCAAACTATTTGAGATGCATGTGAGTTCACATATCACATGTTCCATGACATGTGTATGGACATACATTTCTCAGTCTCGCTTTTCAGGTGGCTTGGACACCAAACACCTATAGGAGGGAAAAATCCCATCTACAACACTCATACTAAATCCCCATGTGTCACAATCCACATGAGCATTACTTTAATGGAAACCCTTATTAAAGGTCATGTTTGATGATGTATAAATACATTGAACAACATCTGATGAATGTAGTGACTTCTGGTTTAAGAACCACAATCACCACTATTACTATGAGATCTAATTCTAACTTCCATTCCATGGTCGCCATGTATCATTCTCTAGGTGGGTCTGTCTGATACACTATTCTCTATCATGTACCTATGTGCTGGACTTGATATCACATATCACGACTAATGAGACTCTGTCATCAGTCAAAAAACATTGTTGTTTTTTGTATTACTGTCATCTATTTTACTTCCACAATAATATCCAATTAGAAACATAACAAGAATGTATGTATACATATGATCTCATTGATCAAGTCCCCAACTTGAAGACATTTCATCGAGTAACGATATTCTATAGATATCTACTATGTATTCATCATGATATCATGATTGATACAAATGTAATAGAAGGAGTCACCTTTACCATTATCAAATCAAGTATCTAATGCCCCATTACAATCATAATATGATTGGCTCTACGGGCATACATACCAACAGACTCCCACTTGCACTTAGAGATAATCACCAATGAATCTTATTCTAAGTGATCTTAGCATGTCCATCATGTTTCTATTGCACATACACTTTTATATTGGGTTAGCAATGTTTGCTCCAATACATTATTTTGCAAGTTTCACATCTCCTTGCTTTACGACTTTTCATATGATATGGAAGTGTTGCAGTATGCTATCTAAGATTTCTTGCTTAAATAGTAGCTCCATTGTTGTCACAGTATCTATACTATGTCATAAATGGTTGGAGAAGGTCAGAGAACCTAGACTCCATGATATGAGAAATATGTGATATGATGTCCTGAACTAGAATACTCCTAAGTGATTGAGTTAGGTTGTTTTATGCATGATTCCTATAGTCTTGTTAAACCCTAGATGTCCTTGGGAGGACCAAACCCTAGAGATAGAGAGAAGCTGGTTAAATATGTGCATATGTGAATATAAATATGAGTGCCTGCCTTCTGGGTGAGGGAGAGAGCCCAAGACCCCAGAGGAGGTAGCTATTCTAGTTTCTGTGAAGCCTCATGCCCGGGTTGGTGGTTTCCCACATAGGAGTCTAGTGGTGTATATAAGAGAGATTTGAGTAAGAGGTTTCATGGTTAGAGATCTATGAAGAGTATGTCATAGAATGTTTTGGTTTGTATTATGTGGCTAGAGCTTGTAAAGCTATCACTAGTGCCAATGAGGTCATCCGAGAACCCTAGACTAAGAGAGGAAAGATAGAGTATATGCATATGAGATACTCATAGGGTTGAGTTAGCTCAAAGAGATTGAGCATGACACTACCCTCATGATATGGGTTAGGAGAACCTCAGTTGGACTATATAAAGTTTTTATACATGTTTCACGAGCCACTTGTATGAGTTTGTTTAGCACAACCATGATATAATATACGTAAGATGTGATCTAATTTTGAAACGATATATATAGACATGATATGATGGAAACCTAGAGATGGTTTAATAGATGGAAATTGATGCGATGATTTTGAGTCACATTTATAGACTTGTTTTACTCGCGTTTTATGCGTTTATTGGTCATTTTGGTGGTTAATATTGCATAATTCACTTATTTTAGTTTATGATCCCTCTCAGTGTCAAATCTCTCTTATTTTATTGTTTTGAGCATAAATGATTACAATAATAGGTTTTATCTCGGCTGATGTAGTTTCATTTTGCAATTTCAGGAAAAACACATATCTGCAGTTGTCGATACCATCGACAACAGTCGATACTGTTGACACAGCCACAGGCAGGAAGCCGTAACGAGCAGCACAGAGTCGATACAATCGACTGGGAAGTCGACGGTAGCGAGTTACCATCAGTTTGCCAGCAACCAGCCAATTGATACTATCGACCCCAAAGTCGGTACTATCGACACGTGTAGCTTCAGCGACAAAAAAGGGATAATATCAACGCTAAAGGAAGTCGATACCATTGACCCACATCGATGGTATCGAGCCAGCATCAGGCACAACAACAGAATAGAAAGAAGGCTTGCCGATATCGTGAGGGGTCAATACCATCGACCCGCGTCAATTGTATCGACGCTGTCAGATTAAAGTTTGTTTTAGATCGACTCTAATCCAACGGTGGTGATATTTTTGCAACCTAACTCGGTGATTATACCTAACGACATTGACCAAGAGTAGGGTATCAAGTCATTAGCGGTGGCACACGTCCCGATAAGGTGTGGAGAGATGAACAGAGCCCAGAAGCATGCCCCAGCCATTCCGGAAGCTGAAGAAGACGTTTTGCACCGCAAAAAGGCTGTAGATCACGCATTCTACGCCAATGAACGATTGGATCTTCTCCGTTCAGGGGTTTCATCACTTATTCATGTTTTTCTCCATGTTTCCCCTTTCTTCAAACATGTCTTTCTCTGAGATGAACATGCGGGGTAATCCCCTTTATCTTTAGGATTGGGAGTAGCCCGGGGAAGCATTGTATGACATTTTTATCATAGTAATTCATAATTTGTCTCTTAAATCCATGGTATGATTTCGTTTTCTCAATTATATTGTTATGCTTGATCACTATAATGATAATCTAATGCCTTTAATTACTTTGAAAGAAGAATTAACGGTTGAAAATAGATGAAATTCACATTAATTAACAAATCCCTTGAACAAGGTGATGTACGGTTAATGGTGGAAACCCAGAGGTCAATGTTAATGCACCTAGTTTAGGGTATAGGTTACTACGACGGTGGAACCAACCTAGACTTGGGTTGTGAATTATACCACGACAGCGGACAATTCTGACTACATGCCACTACCCGGATTGAGAGATGAACATGTTTAACTATGTGGAAATTCATACAATGAAAACCCGCGGTGAAACCGCAACCCTAAAGATCTCCATTTGAATTGATTAAACTAAACACTTAATCGATTGCTTTGTTTTATTTTATTTTATTTGATTTCACAACAACTCTCATAACCTTTTTATTGGTCTAGCTTATTGTGAGTAGTTAGTAGTAGTCTACCGATAATTTAGTGTCCCTGAGTTTGACTTGGGCCTCACAAGGGCCTATACTACATTGACGTTTGCACTTGCGTTATACGAACAGTAAAATCGTGTCAAGTTTTTGGTGCTGTTGCCGGGGACAAAAAAATTGTCGGCACTACGAGTGTTGCAAGCGGCCACTCTAGGCCACATTTTCATTTTATTATTTTATTATCCTTTTTAAAATTCATCGTTTATCTTTCATATTTAGAAATCGTCTAGAATGGTACTGAACCTAAATTATTATTTTGTAGGTACTAGTGCATGGTGAGGATGCGTAGCACATACTACACACAGCTATCACCAGAGGTTCCACTTTTGGGACCAGACGACGAAGAGAATAATATTCAAAACCAACCTGAAGATATAGATTCAAACTCTGAACCAGAAGCTATGGCTGAGGAACAGACAATCTGGGAGAAGATCAAGGCGTCTTCTGCATCTGCATATAAAGGGCCGATCAAGAGGTAGGCGATCAACATTCCCAACTATAAGATCGATCCAGGCCAAATAAATTTGGTCAAATCAAATACATTTCACGGGCTCAAAAATGAAGACCCGGTGTCTCACATTAGCTAGTTCATGGAGAACTGTGACATGATCAAGATACACATGTTTCCACAGGAGACATTGTACTTGAAGCTGTTCCCCAGCTCTCTGGTGGGAAATGCACGAGAATGGCTTCATAATCTTGATGATGAGTATGTGGAATCGTGGGATCATATGGTCGAGGTGTTCTTCGAGAGATTCTTTCCACCCGAGAAGACCAACGATCTGGTACAGAAGACCCATAACTTCAGTCAAAAGGCCGGGGAGACTTATTATGAGACTTGGGAGCATTTTCAGATCATGCTAATGAGGTGCCCGCATCATGGGCTTGATAAGGAGAAGCAGGTCAAAATATTTTATTTTTCTTTGTCTAAGCATGATAGAAGTAACTTAGATTCCGCAGGTTCATGATTCTTCTTAAACAACATAGGCACGAGGTGTTGGGAAATTTTGAAGAACATGGCTAAGAAGCAATCTTGGGACGACAGAGATGCCGTAGAGCATGTTCGGACTGTAGGTGAGTCAAAGGCCATCAAAGAGCTAAATGAGAAGATGGATCTTCTCGCCAAGAAACTACTTGCAAAAGAAGATACATAATCCAAGGATGAAGGTCAAGTGAAATTTATGCGCCAACAGCAGGGGTACAGAAACAACGACTACTCGTGGAGGAAAGACAAGAAATTCTCCTATCAGGACCCAAATAATTTCTTGCAGGACCCTGACGCAAAACCCCAGCTGGCGCTAGAGGATAAGAGCAATGAGTTTCTCAACCAAGTTATAAAGCAGAATCAAGAACTAATGAGCATGTTTGGCTAGCAGATAAAGAAATAAGTGGAATTCATGAATCAATTCGGGCAGACCCTACAGAGCCATGGGGCTCAGATGAGGACGATAGAGACATCTTTGGCACAGATGGTAGCTGAAATAGCAAATTTGAAAACGCCAGCACAACAAGGTTTTTTGGGAAATACAAACATTCCAGGAGGAAATCAACAGGCTAAGGCAATTTTGCTATGGAGTGGCAAACATATTTTAAATTCCAGGGCCGATGATCTGGGCACACCCCAACCAAAAACTACAGGTGAGGCCAATGATGAGGTTCCAATTCCAATCACTGAGCCGGTAGTGGATGTGGTGGAGAATGTCACATCAGAACCAGTTGCTGAGGAGGAGACACAGAAGCGGACGCCATATGTCCCGCCACATCAAAGGGCACAGACTGTCTCGATCCCATATCCCAATAGCGTGAAAGCCAAGAAAGTGGACGCTCAATTTAAGAAGTTTCTAGATAGCTTTAGAAAGCTTTATGTCAACATTCCATTATTTGAGGCAATAGAGAAGATTCCCTCTTACAGTAAGTTTTTAAAAGACATAATCACAAAGAAGAGGAAAATCCCAAATATTGAGGTCGTGGTTCTTAAGGAACAGTTGAGTGCTTTCATCATGGGCACATTGCCACCCAAAAGGCAGGATTTGGGCTGTTTCAACATTTCTTGTTACATTAGTAAAGTGAAATTCGGTGAAGCACTGTGTGATTCTGGGGCAAGTATAAATCTGATGCCTCTCTCTACGTTCAAGAAGTTGGGATTGAAAGAATCAAGGGTGAGCAATATGACAATTCAGTTAGCGGACAATTCCGTGGTGAAGCCATACGACATTTGTGAGGACGTGTTGGTGAAAGTTGATCGGTTTGTATTTCCAGCAGACTTTGTTGTAATGGAAATGTAGGACGAGCAAGGAAATGAGTTACTCCTTGGACGACCCTTCCAAGCCACTGCAGATATGATACTTGAGATGGGAAGAGGCCGTTTGACATTGGGTATCGCTGATGATCGGTTTGAAATGGTCATGCCCTCAATCACAACACAATCTAAAGCAAAGGAGCAATGTCGCATGATGAAGCACTTTGATCAGAATATTTCTATTTGTCTAGGGAAGCCATTTCTAGATATGGCTCATGTAATGACTAAGGTGGAAAAGGGAAAACTGACTGTAGACATTATGGAGAAGACCAAAGTTGTTTCTCTTAGCAAGGTCGTGGGTTTTCTAAATGATGAAGAGGAGGACATCCCTCCTTCTTCTGAAGATGAGGCCATAGCAAGTTCTGTCTTCAATGCATATCCAGAACTACCTCTTGAAGCTTTCCTAGTTAATATAATGCATGACTGGATGAGAAGCAAGTCACTACAAGAGTGTGTCAAGATGCTTCAGGTGCTTCTGTTCTTTTATGCTAGGTACTATGAAGATCTTGGAGAACTTCCACAACCGCTTCAGTCATCCTTGATCGTTCCTCCAGAGTTAGAATTGAAGCCCCTGCCGCCTCATTTGAAATATGCATTTCTAGCAGAGGGTGAAAAGCTACCAGTGATTATCTCAGCATATCTGAGTGCCGAGGAGGAGGATCAACTGTTGATCGTGCTGAAGAATCACTGAGGTGCATTCGGGTGGTCAGTCGTAGATATCAAGGGGATCTCCCCTACATTGTGCCAGCACAAGATTCGTCTCGAGGAAGGAGCCAAACTCGTAATCCAGCTACAACATCGACTAAATCCTAGTATGATGGAGGTCATCAAGAAGGACATGATCAAACTCCTGTCTGCAGGCATCATCTATGCTATATCCAACTCTATGTGGGTGAGTCCCACATAGGTAGTCCCTAAAAAGGGGTGAATTATTG
Organism: Alisma plantago-aquatica; assembly: GCA_963693085.1. Lineage (NCBI taxonomy): Eukaryota > Viridiplantae > Streptophyta > Magnoliopsida > Alismatales > Alismataceae > Alisma > Alisma plantago-aquatica. The sequence goes on along the minus strand of OY856412.1, from coordinate 341,263,781 downwards.
TTACTCATAATCTATTGAATGAGTCGGTCATGACCCGCTTGGTAACTGGGTAGCGTGTATGTATATATTACCGTAGATTGAACTCTGCTACGTTGAAGGATCATTTTCCGCTTCCATTTATTGATCAGATTTTAGAGCGACTAGCAGGTCGATCTCATTTTTGTTTTGTCGATGGTTATTCGGGCTACAATCATATTTCCATTGATCCTAAGGACTAAGAGAAGTCCACCTTCACTTGTCCTTATAGAACATTTGCATACCGCCATATTCCCTTTGGTTTGTGTAACGCACCAGCAACCTTTCAACATTGCGTGCTTACCATTTTCTCCGATACGGTTGAACACTATTTGGAGGTCTTTATAGACGATTTCTCCGTCTATGGTGTGTCTTTTGATGAATGTTTATACAATTTGGATAAAGTTTTGCAACGATGTGATGACACACACTTAGTTCTCAATTGGGAGAAATGCCATATGATGGTTAGTGAAGGGATCATGCTTGGACATAAAGTGTCTAGCAAGGGGTTGGAGGTAGATTCGGTGAAGATTGAAGTTATTTCCAAATTACCCCCGCTGAATTCATTAAAAGGGGTATGGAGTTTTCTAGGTCACACCGGTTTTTATCACCTCTTTATAAAAGATTTCTCAAAAATCGCTAAACCATTATCTGAGCTGTTGGAGAAAGATGCGCTCTTTGATTTTAATGAAAAATGTCTGCATGCATTTAAGGTGCTTAAAGAGAAATTAATTTCTGTACCGGTTGTGCAAACACCAGATTGGACAAAGCCGTTTGAATTGATGTGTGATGCATCAGATTTCACAGTAAGAGTCATTTTAGGACAACGTTTTGACAACAAACCCGCTGTGATTTTCTATGCGTCCAAAACTTTAAATGAAGCACAACTGAATTACACGACAACTGAAAAAGAGCTTCTCGCCATTGTTTTTGCTTTTGAAAAATTCTGAAAATATCTTGTAGGATCTAAAGTCGTGGTATGGATGGACCACGCCACCATAAAGTACTTGATGGAAAAGAAAGATGCCAAACCTATACTGATTAGGTGGATCTTACTGTTACAAGAATTTGATATTGAAATTTAAGATAAGGTGGGCATAGAAAATGTGGTTGCGGACCACTTGTCTAGGTTGGAAAGGGTAGATGAGAAGGACATTCATATACCCATTACTGAGACATTCCCTGATGAGAAACTTCTATCTATTAAATCTAAAGATCCATGGTTCTCTTATATTGTTAATTATCTTTCCTGCAAAATTATCCCAGATGATTGGACATATCAAGAGAAAAACAAAATTTTCCATTCTTTGCGATATTATTTCTGGGATGACCCCATTCTGTTGAAGCAATGTAGGGATGGTGTGTTGTGCAGGTGCGTACCGGAGGTTGAGTATGAGAGCGTACTTTGTCATTGCCATATGTTACCGACTGCTGGCCATCATGCAAGTTCTAGAACTATAGCCAAGGTACTTGAGAGCGGTCTCTACTGGCCGACATTGTTCCAGGACGCATATGATTATGTGCGGCGATGCAATTCTTGCCAACGGGAAGGTAACATTTCAAAGTAACAGGAGATGCCCCTCAATGTATTTCAAGAGGTCGAGGTGTTTGATTTGTGGGGTATTGATTTCATGGGACCCTTTGTGTCCTCAAACTCTAACTTGTACATTTTATTAGTTGTTGACTATGTATCGAAGTGGGTAGAGGCAATACCCACTAGGACTAATGATGCTGATGTAGTGTGCAAGTTTGTCAAGGACTATATTTTCTGTAGATTTTGCATACCACAGATGATTATCAGTGATGGAGGTACCCATTTTAGAAATCAGAAGTTCACTGCATTGTTGAGAAAGTATGGGGTTAAGCACAACATTGGTACCCCATACCACCCACAGACACAGGGGCAAGTAGAAGTCTCCAATAGAGAGATTAAGAAAATCTTGGAGCGTACAGTGGCTTCGACATGGAAGAACTGGAGTACGCTACTACTGAACACTTTATGGGCATATCAGACGGCATATAAGACACCTATAGGCACTACACCTTTTAGGTTGGCTTATGGGTGGGCCTGCCATTTTCCGGTGGAATTGGAGCATAGGGCACACTGGGCGCTAAGGAAGCTGATTTTGAACTATGATGAAGTAGGAAAGAAATGCTTGTTAGAGCTGAATGAACTTGACGAGCTGAGGATGAATGCATATGAAAGCTCACAGATTTACAAGGAGCGAACAAAGTGGATTCACAATTGTCACATTCAGATGCGTGTCTTCAAGAAGGGAGATCGTGTTCTCTTGTTCAACTCAAGGTTGAAGATGCATCCCGGGAAATTGAAATCCCGATAGAGTGGACCTTTCACTGTAGAGGTGGTCAGGCCACATGGAGCAATAATGGTGCGTAATGGCGAGACAACATTTTTGGTTAATGGACAATGATTGAAATTGTACGTCAGTGAGTATTACATGAGTAAAGTGCATGAGGTGAAACACATTGCACATACGGATGGATGAGGAGCTTGATTTCGTCTAGCCTAAGATGTTAAATAAGGGCGCTTGTTGGGAGGAAACCTAGCCATTGGTAGTTTCGTTTAGTTTCTTTCACATTTGTAAGTTAGTTTGATTTGATTTTGTTTTTAGTGTAAAAATAATACCATGATCGTTTGTTCAGTGTGCAGGCCTGAGGCAAGGTCGATACCATCAACCCATGTGTCGATGGTATCAACATGGGTACAGTTAGATGACTACAAAAATTTCTTTGAGTCAATATTATCGACAGCCTCGTCGATGGTATCGACCTACCATCAATAACGCCGAGGGAATTGCCAGAATGGGGTCGATAGTATTGACATGGGTGTCGATACTCGTGAGATCCCTGAAGATATTCAGGCGAAATTTGTCTCAATCAAGTCGATACCATCGACGGGCCTGTCGATGGTATCGACCCAGTAAAGGAAGAAAGTGGTGGCCGAGCCTCGCGAGGGTGTTTGCCCTAAGAAGATTCGATACTATCGACCTGCGTCAATGGTATCGACGCGACAAGTTACCGATCCACGAGAAGAAATCAACGACGATCGCTACATCAAGGAAGTCGATCCGTTCGAGGGGTCGATACCATAGACTCACTTCGATGGTATCGACACATCATCGATATGGGCCCCCACATCAGGCTATCAACAGCTGTCGATGCCAGCGGAAGATTGGATTGTGCTATAGGCATCGATACCATCGACTCGCATCGATGGTATCGACGGGTGCACAGCAGCGACGACCATGGTTATAAAAGGGAGGGATGGTTGTCATATGACGTCACACCTTCATAGTCTTTGCCCCAAACTTATGCTTTGTGTTGTGCTGTGCGACCAGAGGCCTTCCACAAGCATCCAAGGAGTGTGATCTTCATCGAGTCTTCACCGAGTGGAGATTGTCTTCTCCGAGATCATCTTCACCGAGTGGAGATTGTCTTCTCCGAGATCATCTTCACCGAGCTCCGTCTTCTATTCCTTCTTTCTCGACGACAATGGTGCATACCATAGGAGCATCTTCTTCACGGGTGGTACCCAATGAGATTCCTGAGTTCATTCCTCTACGAACCACACCGATTCCTCATCTGAGGATAGTCCACCCTTTCGGGGAGATCCGGAAGGTCTACGAGGAGCTTTTGAAGAGAAAGATTGAGCCCAAGCGCTACGTCGACCGGGACATGGTTCGTTACCTCAGGTTTGAGCCCAATCTCACCTACGTCTTGAAGGGGCAGGTGAGACACACAACCAGGAGGCCCGACGAGCTAGAGTACCACGCTGACGGCCAACCATTCTTTGGCGAGTGGCTGACTTACAAGGAACTCGTGGCGGAGTTCATGGAATCATTGGACATCAATGTGTTGCCCAATGACTTGATCGCCACCGACAGAGAGTGGAAGAAAGGGCGGGTGTCGTTCAAACTCTTCAACAACATCTACACCATTACCCTTTCCTAGTTCAATTCGGTGTACAACTGGTATAATGACGCTTACCAGCAACGGATGCCAGACAACATGATGGACTACGATGATATCTTCGCCCAACTCGTGACTGCGCCCCCGGGAAAATCTGTGAGCTACCACAATGCTGCAATTGCTGACTTCGAGCATCCATTTGTGTAGATTCTGCACCGCATGCTCTACACCATGCTATTTGCTCGCGGCGACTTGTCTCTTAGCAAATTCCAAGAGACGGATTTGTTCTTCCTACACAAACTTCTTGTAACATACTGGAATCCAGGGTCTTTCCTACAATTTACCCACTTTTGAGCTTTTCTTGGCCTTCTAGTCCATTTGGACCTTTTTCATAAATTTCCCATCATGTTGGATCATTTTTGGACTCCTTGTGCAATTTGAGCACAATTCAAGGTTGAAATTACCTTTTTCCCTCATTTATATAAATGGAGGGGTGTTTGCACAAATAACCCACTTAATGTAATAATTGAGGACTAAAAATACAAAATGGAGTTTAATGAGTGATATAATTATATAATGTTAATTTGGAGCTTTTTGGATAAATATATTAGCAATAATGTGTATTTAAGTTAATGTATGAGAACATTAACCTTAATTGTTTCTCTCTCCTCAAAAATATGATTTTTAATTCATGAAAATATGTTATTTAATTGATAAATGATTATTGAAATCTTAATATGCTTAATATCTCGAAATTTACTCACATGTTTCATAAAAAGAAGTATTTTCCTATAATTCATTCATTTTAATATATTAATATACACTTTAATGAGCAATATATTGATTAAGGGTCATATTATGAGTAAAACGAGAATATAATTGCATAGGATTGTTCTAGACTTTAATATGAGCATGTGGTTAAAATTTGATGGCTTTTGGAGTTGGTTTGACCCCTAAAAACTATTTAATACGCTTTTAATATAGTGTAAATTAAAATGGTGAATAATAACCCACCTTCATACCTCACACTTAATATGGGCTAATAAAACTTGAAAATGCATGCTATTAGTGAGTGGAGGACTTTTAGACTCCAAATCTCGAATTTGGGAACCAAGGGTTGCTTATAAAAGCAACACATAATTATTTGCCCAAGCATTATATTAATATATGTTTTAATATTTAAAATAATTTTTTGGTGGCCAAGAGTTGGGTGAAATGAAAATCCAATTATATAGTATGAATCTAGACGTCATTAGAAAATTGGGGTCAAAATGTTAGGCCATTTGGAGTTTGTTTGACCACCCAAATGCATTAAACAAGTTTTTAATAAAGTGTGATATAAAATCAATCAATACATCAGTTATACACATCATTTAAGCCAAAGTTGGCGTTAAATGAGTGTCACACAAGCATGGGCCATGCAGGTCTACTGTGGATGCAGATCCAATGGCTATTGTTTATCCCGATCACGATCTAAGGGCCAATAGTTCATCTTCCACCTCCGACAGTTACACGTAGAACTGACCTAGACTCCTCAGCTTCGATCTCCTCGTATACTTGATCGTTTTGTGAGATTTCTTCTCCGTTCACTTCATCTCCTCCTCCCAGTTTGTTTGAGCCATTACCCATCCAACGAGGTTCAATGTAGCCTAAATGCCAAGGGGCGCCAGCCAAGGCTTCTCACCTCCACCTTCGCTTCGGCTCCACGGACATCCCCACCTATAAATAACACCCCCCACAGCTTCGTCGTCCCCCTAGCAACCTTTCTATCCACTCCATTTGGTCCAAAGATGTGCATCTAGCTGATGGTGTGGAGCTCTAGCTGCTGACCTTACGGCACCTCTCCCCGAAGCTGGAGTGCTCGTGCGTTGAAATTTGTTGGCTAGGTGAGTTCGTCGTTCAATTCTCTTCGTTTCGAGTACGTGCACGACGATTTTGGTCAACAAACGTGGAAACGCCCAAATGGGAAAGTTGCTCTCTCACGGCCATGGCTGGCTCGTGAGGAAGAATAAGACCCTGACGATTTTTATGGTTATACCCTCGTGCGCCCCCTCTTTGCTGCTTTGAGGCTAGGGGCATATCGGTCATCTGTTTCCCAATAGTATTTTGATTTTTCGGATTGGTCAGTTTTGTTTAATTCATAGAAAATTCATCCTTTGTCAGAAAAATATAAATAAATAGTCGTTGGAAAGTATTTTTCGAGTATAATCCAATTTAGTAGTTTGTAAAGCCTAATTATAAATGATTTTTCGAAGTTTTCCTAAGATACTCGTTTGATGATTTAAATGTTCTAAAATGCATAAGTAATTCATTTTAAGTCTAATTTGTAAAATAAAATATGTTTTTCTAATCACTAAAGTCTAAGTAATGTCTTGGTCTATGTTTTGGATCTCAATTCGAAGGTTTTCCTAAAAAGGTTTAAAAATGGGTTTTTCTTTATATTGTTTAAAAATGGGTTTTTCTTTATATCTTTATGGTTAACACATCCTAATACATTATAATGTTTGCAACTAGGGAAAAATGGAATGGTGATACAATCAACTTGGTAAAGTTTGTGTTAATGGATCAAACTAAGGTATGTGAACAATATTTATATATGTGAATCCTATCAAAGTGGAATGTGAATGTATATGTGCAAATTACCTATCCTTCAGTTGGGCTCTTATCCAACCCTACCTTAAAGATGTGCTAGCCTTGTTATCCTTCAAAATTACTTTATTTGGCTCTTCACTTAATTGATGCTTTTGTTTCCATTATGACTCATTAATTTGGATTATGTGAACCTTGCTATTGCCTATGTTGGCTCATCTTTTTGAAATGCTTGGAAACATTGTATATTGTTGTTGCTTATGTTGGCTCCTTTATTTCTTGGGTTTTATTCCCAATACTATGATGCAAATATTACTTTTATATTTTTCACTACTGCCAAGTGTACTATTAAGCATGATGTATTTTAGGCCAAATGACAATGTAGTGTACATGAGTACAAACCACCCATAGGGCACTGAGGTTTTATTCCTTCTTGTCGGGCACTAGGGTTTTAGTCCCCCTGCCATTTTATATATTAGGCACTGGGGTTTTAGTCCCCCTACCACTTTTTATATGCACTGGGGTTTTAGCCCCCCTTCCACTGGTGAGGTCCAATAGGTGCCTCACCCTACATTGAGATGACTTTGTGTCTTAATATATTCATGCTATGTGATTATTATTGTGGTGATTGTTTATGGTAGTTTTCTCTCTCTTATACATGTACTTGCCTCATTTCTTTTAAAATCTCTTATTGTAGAGAATCTTTTATATTACAATGCTTTATATTATTTAGTTGTCCTATTTCTCTTGAATAACACATACTTTTATCCTTCTCTTGCTGGATGACCCCAACCAACCAGGCTAGGATCAGAGTGCACATGGAAGCTTGGTGAACCTAAGGCTAAGGATAGGACAAGAAGAAAAGGAACATATAGCTTGCATGATCATAGTTGCTTTTATATATTAAGTTGTTTTGTTTGGAGACAATATTGGCTTAGTCTAAGTCTTCCTCTACCTAGATCCTATGTTTTGTATAAAGTTGTACTTCCTTTATGAAAATTTTGTAATGTACTCTTTATACATTTTGAATAAAGTCAAGTTTTAATTCTTCCACTGCCACATATTTGATGTATTTATTTATCATGTTTAATAGTAGAGAATATGTCTTTACTGCATGGTATCAGAGCATCAAGGTAGTCGGATTCTTGACTAATTCAAAATTGTCTCCTAGATAGAACCCTTAACATATATAGTTCCTTTAGTTAGTTTTTCACCTTAGAGTTGACCTATGATGAAAGTTTGATTGAGGAACATAATAATTTCATATTAAAAATAAAATTTGTCAACTTTTTGGTGAATTGTCTACTGAGAAGCTACTAGAGCAATAAGTTGAAGTGATGGTGTCTAGAAAGGGTCAGAGCTTGGGGGCTGGGAATATTTTCCTCCTCCCCACTAGCTTGGTAACGAGGACTCCTGAGCTCATATGACCTGGCCTGGCCTGATCTGATACAGACAGCTCGAAATAGTCTATCTTTGAGCATGTTGCCTAATTATTGAATACCTTAGGAAAACAATAAGTGATGATTTGATCTCTTACACAAAAATCATCCTTGAATACCTTATACTCCTATGTTTAGGGTTTAGTGTACCCTATGTTACACCCTGAAGCTTGGTTAGTAAATCCTTTTAGTGTTGAGTTTTATGTACCCTTTTACCCTTATCTTAGTTTGACTTAGATCCAACGACTATTGTTTGTCCCGATCATGATCCAAGGGCCAAGAGTTCATCTTCCACCTCTGACAGTTACACGTAGAACTGGCCTAGACTCCTCAGCTTCGATCTCCTCGTATACTAGATCGTTTTGCGAGATTTCTTCTCCGTTCGCTTCATCTCCTCCTCCAGGCTCATTTGAGACATTGCCCATCCAGCGAGGTGCGGTGTAGCCTAAACGCCAAGGGGCGCCGGCCAAGGCTTCTCACCTCCACCTTCGCTTCGGCTCCACGGACATCCCCACCTATAAATAACACCCCCCACAACTTCGTCGTCCCCCTAGCAACCTTTCTATCCACTCAATTTGGTCCAAAGACGTGCATCTAGCCGACGGTGTGGATCTCTAGCTGCTGGCCTTGTGGCACCTCTCCCCGGAGCTGGAATGCTCGTGCGTCGAAATTTGTTGGCTAGGTGAGTTCGTCGTTCGATTTTCTTCATTTCGAGTACCTGCACGACGATTTTGGTCAAGAAACGTGGAAACGCACAAATGGGCAAGTTTCTCTCTCACAACCATGGCTGGCTCGTGAGGAAGAAGAAGACCCTCGGGCTTTTTATGGTTTTACCCTCGCGCTTGCTGCTTTGATGCTAGGGGCATATCGGTCATTTGTTTCCCAATGGTATTTTGATTTTTCGGATTGGTCAGTTTTGTTTAATTCATAGCAAATTCATCCTTTGTGGGAAAAATATAAATAAATAGTGGTTGGAAAGTATTTTTCGAGTAGAATCCAATTTAGTAGTATTTGAATCCTGATTCTAAATGATTTTTCGAAGTTTCCCTAAGATACTCGTTTGATGATTTAAATGTTCTAAAATGCATAAGTAATTCATTTTAATCCAATTTGTAAAATAAAATATTTTTTTCTAATCACTAAAGTCTAAGTAATGTCTTGGTCTATGTTTTGGATCTCAATTCGAAGGTTTTCCTAAAAAGTTTTAAAAATGGGTTTTTCGTTATTTCTTTATGGTTAACACATCCTAATACATTATAATGTTTGCAACTAGGGAAAAATGGAATGGCGATACAATCAACTTGGTAAAGTTTGTGTTAATGCATAAAACTAAGGTATGTGAATCATATTTATATATGTGAATCCTATCAAAGGTGAATGTGAATGTATATGTGCAAATTACCTATCCTTCAGTTGGGCTCTTATCCAACCCAACCTTAAAGATGTGCTAGCCTTGTTATCCTTCAAAATTACTTTATTTGGCTCTTCACTTAATTGTTGCTTTTGTTTCCATTATGACTCATTCATTTGGATTATGTTAACCTTTCTATTGCCTATGTTGGCTCATTTTTTTGAAATACTTGGAAACATTGTATATTGTTGTTGCTTATGTTGGCTCCTTTATTTCTTGGGTTTTATTCCCAATGCTATGATGCAAATGTTACTTTTATATTTTTCACTACTGCCAAGTGTACTATTAAGCATGATGTATTTTAGGCCAAATGACAATGTAGTGTACATGAGTACAAACCACCCACAGGGCACTGAGGTTTTAGTCCTCCTGCCAGGCACTGGGGTTTTAATCCCCCTGCCATTTTATATATTAGGCACTGGGGTTTTAGTCCCCCTGCCACTTTTTATAGGCACTGGGGTTTTAGTCCCCTGCCACTGGTGAGGTCTGGTAGGTGCCTCACCCTTCATCGAGATGACTTTGTGTCTTAATATATTCATGCTATGTGATTATTATTGAGGTGATTGTTTATGGCAGTTTTCTCTCTCTTATACATGTACTTGCCTCATTTCTTTTGAAGTATCTTATTGTAGAGAATCTTTTATATTACAATGCTTTAGATTATTTAATTGTCCTCTCTTGAATAACACATACTTTTATCCTTCTCTTGCTGGATGACCCCAACCTTCTAGGCTAGGATCAGAGTGCGCATGGAAGCTTGGTGAACCTAAGGCTAAGGATAGGACAAGAAGAAAAGGAACATATAGCTTGCATGATCATAGTTGCTTTTATATATTAAGTTGTTTTGTTTGGAGACAATATTGTCTTAGTCTATGTAACATCCCTGACCTGGGTTATGAGTTAACCCTAGATGTTTTGCCTAAATATGTAATTAAATCCTTGTGATTAACTTTGGGCATGTAATTAAGTTTCTCAGAAACATATATTTCAGTTTTTGCTCCTTTTTATATAAGGTTGTAGCATTGTTTTGTAATACAGGGACCTATATGAAAATTACCCAGTTAGAAGGGTTAACTTGCAATTGCACATGTTGAGATGTTCCTCTGATGTTGAGACATCATGAGAATGATGATGGTAAGGTTTGAGGGATTTCCCAAGCTTGGGCACCAAGGTGCAGCTGTGGAAGCAATCCCGGTGCTTGAAAACCCTAAATTGGAGAAAAGTGCAATTTACCCAATTTGAGGGGTGCAACTTGTAAAATACATCATCTAAAATATCTTTTAAGACTCTTGTCATCATTTAGAGAAGAAATGATGAAAGGTCACTTCAATTGAATAATCATATAATGAAAAACACCTTTATGATTGAATAATCAAGGTGTATGTGATATAGCCCTTTTATGTGTATGCTTAACTAATAGGTTGATCTTCTTTGCCCTCATTTCTTGACCTTAGAAGAAGGTTTGTCCTTAGAATTAATATGAAGGGACGAGCATTGAAGGATGGAGGGACTTAGTTGAAAATATGGATAACTTATGAGCTTATGTCGAAAATCTCACCCCAAGTATATATACTCTCCACCTCTCTAAGCAAGGGAACTTTCCCTTCGTTTCCTTCACTGTTCTATTCAACCAAACCGACTAAAGAAGAGCTGTGGAGCTCAGGAGGACGACCAAGGAGTGCAAGGTAGGTTTGAATCCTCCTTTTTTCTTAAGTTCATGGTTAGAACTCGGATTCAAGGTCAAATTGATGGCTAGCTCACATAGCTCTACCTTTCTAGCCATCTCTACTCGACTTTCCCAGGAGGTTTCACCTTGGCCGACCTGTGGAAGCTCAAGGACGCCATTAAACGCTTGGAGCTCAAAAGCTTGGAGCTCAAGGAGCAAGCTTTAGGTGGGTTTTATAACTCTAAACCTATGCTTTGTTATATACATCTCGTTTATGCTTTTAGATGATAGTTCTTCTTCTTCTCTACCTTCCTTTGCTACCTTGCAAGAAAATCCGTGAGAAATCCTTGCTGTCCCTGATCTAGGAGATGAGGACGTTATTTCTGAAGTTAATCCACTACTTTTCAATTTACCAAACGGTCTCCACCAAGTGCTCACACGGTTTGCAAAACCGTTTGGTGAGCAAACGGTCTCAAGACCGTGTAAGGGCAAACGGTCTTCAAGACCATTTGGCCGCATTGACCGAGCATGGAACGTATAAAAATTCTGTTCATAATTATGTAGGCTAATCACCCACAAAATTTGAGGTGATAACTCCAAAGGAATCGTGAGATATGGCCTTTTTATCAACAACTTTAATTGAATTTACTCCTGATTTCCAATCTGTTGAAATCGCCCTTTTTGGGAAAACGGTCTCAAGACCGTGTAAGAACGTTGACCAAGCATTGAACGTATTAGATTACTGTTCAAAATAATGTTGATTAACAACTCACCAAATTTTATGGACTAACTCCAAACGGGCTAAGATTTGAAGGGTGATTACTAGGGCAAACACTAATTGAAATCAGTACTGAAATCTCAATGGATAACTTAGTGTTTTTGTGGTTGATTGACCTAAACGGTCTCAAGACCGTTTGGGGATCAACCAAACGGTCTCAAGACCGTGTGGTGACAACCCAAGACCGTTTGGAGGTCTAGGGTTAAGATAATTTGATCAATTGAAAGCCCAATTGCAATAAGTTATCGAATTAATTAAAATACTGATTTGAGACTCAATCAAGGTTCAACCCCTATCAAATCACATTAGATTTTGATGAAATCTTGGGAAAACGGTCTCAAGACCGTGTGGAGTTCATCCACACGATATCAAGACCGTTTGGGCCAAGTTTGGGCCCAATTGGAGCTCAATTGAAGGGTTCAACCTTGTCTTGATTCACATTGTTGAGTGTTGATGGTTGAACGTTGATGGACCTTAATTGAACCAACTTCAACCCTAATTGGATAACAATTGAGGGTCAATTGAGTGACCAATTGGTTAAAGATAACCCTAATTGTCTCAATTGGTAAGTGGTTAGCAATCTTGAGACCAATGGATGGCTTCAACATAGGAACCCTAATCGAATTTACCCTTTGGATCACCTTGGAGGTCTATACGATCTTGAGTTTTTGAGGGAACTCGACCTCAAGACCGTGTGAGGTCTCTCGACCTCAAGACCGTGTGAGGTCTCTCGACCTCAAGACCGTGTGAGGTCTCTCGACCTCAAGACTGTGTGAGGTCTCTCGACCTCAATACCGTGTGAGGTCTCTCGACCTCAAGACCGTGTGAGGTCTCTCGACCTCAAGACCGTGTGAGGTCTCTCGACCTCAAGACCGTGTGAGGTCTCTCGACCTCAAGACCGTGTGAGGTCTCTCCACCTCAAGACCGACTGAGGTCTCTTGACCTCAAGACCCAATGAGGGTAAACGGTCTTGAATGTTTTACGGTCTTGAAGTTAACCCAAGCTCAAACGGTCTACAAAGCTTAAACGGTTTGCAACCTTATGCGATCTCAAGATCGTATAAAGGTTGAAGGTGTGAAACCTAACAAAGACTTTTGAGGATAAGTCTGCCTTATGCCTTGAAGGCTTAATTAGTTTGATGATTGTTCAAACTAAACCCTAATGATACCAAGAGATATCAAGGGACCAGTGATTAGTAAATTAACCCATGATGATGATCAATGTGTAATTTACCATAATACCCTTGAAAGGTTCAAATTGAGTGAAACCTTGTTCTAATCAAACCCTAATCACTCAACAGTGGTGATTTGGTCTATGTTAATCAAAGTGGACTTCACCCCAACCTGATCTAGAATGGTGCTATCACCATCTACTAGTATGAGGAGAGAGAAAGTACCTTAGAGAGAGAAAGTACCTTAAGAGAGAGAAAGTACCCTCATATGATGGAAAGTCAAGTAAAGAACCTTCAATACACATGAATGTGCATGATTAGAGTATGATACACCTATGTGAGATCATGGAAACCCTAATTATGATATATGATGAATCTTAAGCTAATCTGAGAGCATCAATGATGATGTTCCTCATACATGATGATGTCGTGAGTTCAATTCACCATGTGATATGAATACTAAACCCTAATTCAAGGGTAATGACATGTGATGTGAATAGTAAACCCTAATTCAAAGGTGATGACATGTTATATGAGTATTAAACTCTATTTGATAAGGATCAAAGAACTTATCTCTTATGACAAGAATGGAAAGTATAACCATTGCTTTGAATTACCTTTATTAGTTGAATTAACCATGCATGTTATGATATGGAGGTGATCATATCCAGGTATGGATGATGATACTATATTCATTAAAGGCATATTGATAGCCTTATGAATAAGTAAAGTATCTTAATGCCTTGACAGTGTATTCTGTGATAATAATGGGCTGTGAGAGCCATGAATACCATCAAGTTCATGCTTTAGAGATGACTTGTGATGAGTATAATGAGAAATGATGATTGATGTGAGTTACGTTTGTTGCATTTAGTATTCTACTTTCATAGCTGTTATGCTACTGTTATTATTTGAAGAACAATGTATGATGTAAAAGAATACTGAATGTACCTAACTAATCAAGTGAAATGTAGAGCCCTGATCATAGATCCATCATTGTCAGAGATCAAATGATGGTGAAATAGGTTTTCCTATGAGAATTCTTGGATCACATACTGTTGAGTATGTGGGGTATATGGATGTGAGGAACCTTACATCCCAGTGTAGGAATTTGATGTAGATGTATAATGCATCAATCTTTCACTATAATCCCATACCGTATCAGTGGATGGTAAACATGAAACCTCCTGATGACGAAGAAAACACAGATATCCGTATCAGTGGAAGATAAACATGAAATCTCCTGATGACGAAGAGAGTACAGAACGCCACTATAACTCTAAAATAGTGAAGGACCAGATTACCCTGGTGAGCTATAATGGTAGAGACACAAGATGTCCTACAAGTGATCCTCTTACTGAGTGAGGAAGGTGAAGGGCATGAGAATCCAGCTCTTTCGATGACCTAGTATGATACCGAGGCACTTAACAGTGATTGGTTGGAATATGAGTGGTAAACCTCATCTCCACAGGGCATAAAAGTAATGTTTGAAAAACATACTCTACAGCGTAGTATACCTGTTAGAGATAACTACGAGTTAGTTGATTGATGTTACACTGTATAGTACATATGTTCTTCATGCTTGATAAATGTTGAACTCTTGTTTACAACTGCATCTGCTATTGAATACTTTGTAAGCTTTTACTGCTTAAGTTATTCATTGATATTATAATAAAGCTTCTGGCGGAGAGTTATAACTCTCGCTGGGACAATTATGTACAATTGTCTCACCCCATAGACTTCAACTTTTTAGGTGGACGTCAAGGACGGAGGAACAGGCCTATAGGTGACCAGTCCCAGCAGCAGCAGCACCAGGAACAGCAGTAAATCTCAGGTGGAGATTTAGCCTGCCATGTGGTGCAGTTAGAGTCAGTCCTATGTGTCCTCTGTACTCTCAGGTCTTGGAGTCTTTTGTTATGAGTTCTTGAGATTTTGTATCTTGATGTATATCATTACTCAAGAAGTAATTATCATGAGATGTAAACAGTTTATCTCTTGTTATGAAAGAAGTTTTCAGGATTCAAGCTCTTGTCTCGAAAAGTTTTAATTTCCCGTGATTTTTGTCTTCCACTATTTATCGAATCGCTTCCGCTAAGTTTAAATCGTGACTATATCGTGGTTTGGAGATCAGAGTCCACAATTAGTGGTATCAGAGCTCTAGGTCTGTTGAGTCTACAGAGGCATAGGACTTAGGATGTCGAGTCTATCTTTAGTACTCTTTCCCTATCGAATAGAATCTTCTACTCCTCAGGAGAAGAAGATACATAAGGATGGCTGAGCCTCATGATGAGTATGTGGCAGAGAGTAGTGCTAGTGCACCTCAAGGTGGTGCAAGGGTTCCAGAAATAGAACAGCCTGCACCTGAGTCACCAAGAGAACCACCCCTGTTTGACCCAGCCGACATGGGTAACCCAACAGTTTAGACGACGTTTGGGCAGTTTATGACTGCCATGACACACATCACCAACATGATGCCCATGTCTGCACCTAGGGCACCTGCCCAACCCGAAGGACAAGGTATCAGTAAGACTTTCAAGTGACTTCATCGTGTCGGAGCTACCGAGTACTTTGGGACTGTTGACCCCGCAGATGCTGATCTGTGGTTAACAGAGTTGGAGAAGGCTTTCAGGATTCTTATTATCCCAGAGGCTGAGAAGGTTAGACATGTTGTCTATCTTCTCAAAGGCAGTGCTGGTCACTGGTGGAACATGGAAGAGCAGAAGAGACCTGGAATAGAGTTCTCGTGGGAAGAGTTTCATTGGGAATTTATCAATAGATATTTTCCAAAGACCTTCCTAGATGAGAAGATCTCTCAGTTTGAGAGACTAAGGCCGGGTATGATGAACATTAGCGAGTATGAAGCTAAGTTCATGGAATTGCTATGGTTCTGTCCGCACATGGCTGCCACAGATGAGGAAAGAATCAAGAGATTCGAGAAGGGTTTGAATACTGATATGTCAACCCCTGTGTCTGCCTTAGAAAACCGAGAGAGATTCTCTACCTTCGTTGAGTCAGTCTGAAGGATAGAGAGGTCTGTGGTTGAGAAGAGGCAAACCCAGAAAGGATATCCACAGTTCCAGGGTTCTTCATCTAGGGATTTCAAGAAACCTTGATTCTCTGCACCTAACCCTCCACCACCCAGATCGAGTTCGCAAACTCAATGGTCACCAAGCAGAGGTAGAGGACGGAGTCAACCACTTCAAGGAACTCACAGTTCTGCATCAATGTCAGTTATTGGACCACCCCAACCACAATAACAGGAGAGGAGATGCTACAACTGTGGTAAAGTGGGACACTTGATGAAGGATTGCCGTTCTAGGCCTGTCAGTGTGACACAACAACCTCTGAGTCAGAATCAACAAGGATCTCAGAGTAGGCAACATCAAGGAGCAGCTCGAGGACGTGGACAAGCGTCTCAAGATGGATCATCGGCACCACCACAACACCAGGCGACAGCGAGGTTCTATGCTATGAACCCACCTGAAGCAGTGGTCAATCCACGGGTAGTGGCAGGTCAGATGAAACTTTTATATTCTGATATGTCTACATCCTGTGTTGTATCTGTTCTAATTGACCCGGGTGCTACACACTCTTTTATCACTCGTAGAGTGATTCGTGACTGCAATGTGACTGTTAGTCATAGAGCAGATAGTTTGTTGTTGGAGACTCCGTTGAGTGGGTCTGCCGTTTTGTAGGAGGTATGCTCTCCCTGCATCCTCTTCTTTTCTGACCATCGCATTCAAGTGGATCTTATACCACTTGATATGAAGGGATTTGATATAACCCTCGAGATGGATACCTTGGAAAGGTATAGAGTTGTCTTGGATTGTGAGTCCAAGATGGCTGTGTTTGCTGATGAAAGCAACACATGGATCTTTCAAGGTGAGAGAAAGATTCTGCCCACCTGTCTTGTATCAGCTATGGTTGCTGATAAGATGTTGAGGCAAGGATGTTATGCATTCTTAGCCCATGTGGTAGATGTTACCAAGGAAAGTTCCAATCCTGCTGAAGTTCCCATAGTCAGGGAATTCGAGGATGTGTTTCCTGAAGAACTTCCTGGTATACCACCACCTCGGGAGATTGATTTTGAAATCAATTTGATTCCATATACGAAATCCATAGCCCAGACTCCGTATAGAATGGCGCCTGCCGAGATGGCAGAACTCAAGAAACAGCTTCAAGAGTTACTTGAGAAGGGTTTTATCCGACCGAGCACTTCACCTTGGGGTGCTCCGGTCTTGTTTGTTAAAAAGAAAGATGGGTCAATGCGGTTGTGCATCGACTACAGACAACTCAATAAAGTAACAATAAAGAATAAGTACCCTCTGCCGAGGATTGATGATCTCTTTGACCAGTTGCGTGGTGCAACCGTCTTTTCCAAGATAGACTTGAGGTCTGGATATCATCAACTTCGTATTAAGGATAGTGACATATCCAAGTCTACCTTTAGGACAAGGTATGGTCACTATGAGTTCACGGTTATGTCATTTGGACTAACCAATGCACCAGCTGCATTTATGGAACTCATGAATAGAGTTTTTCGACCTTTCCTTGAACAGTGTGTTGTCATCTTCATAGATGACATTCTGATCTATAGTAAGGATGCTCAGCAGCATGAGCAGCATCTTCGCCAAGCTTTGACCTTGCTAAGAGAACACAAGCTATATGCTAAGTTTAGCAAGTGTGAGTTCTGGCTGCCGGAGGTATCTTTTCTTGGGCACGTGATATCTGCCTCGGGAATTTGTGTTGACCCTACAAAGGTAGAATCTGTTCTAAAGTGGGAACAACCGAAGACACCGACGGAGATTCGAAGTTTCTTGGGGTTAGCTGGCTATTATCGAAGGTTCATTAAGAACTTTAGTTCTATAGCCTTACCTTTGACCAAGTTGACCCGGAAAGATGTTCCTTTTTCTTGGAGTGATAAGTGTCAACAGTCTTTCCAGTTGTTGAAGGAGAGGTTGACAAGTGCACCTGTGCTTGTACTACCTGAACAAGGAAAAGGATATGTAGTTTTCTGTGATGCTTCCAAGAATGGACTAGGATGTGTGTTGATGCAGGATAAACAAGTGATTTCTTTTGCTTCCCGACAGCTTAAGAAACACGAGGAGAATTATCCAACACACGATCTGGAGTTAGCTGTTGTGGTTCATGCCTTGAAGATCTAGAGACATTATCTCTACGGAGAAACATTCCATATTTTCACAGACCACAAGAACCTTAAGTATATCTTCTCTCAGCATGAGCTTAACATGAGGCAACGTCGTTGGATGGAGTTAATCAAGGACTACGATTGTATAATTGATTACCATCCGAGCAAGGCCAATGTTGTTGCAGATGCCTTGAGTAGGAAATCAGCAACATCAACCATGGATAGAGCACAACTAAACTCTTTAGTATGCTCTAAGAGAGATATGCTTATCTCTTTAAGGCAAGACAATGTACAGTTGAAAGTGTCATTGTTAGCCGGGTTGTTGGCTGAGATGCATATTAAACCTACCCTTAGAGAGCAGATTAAGTAAGCACAGCAAGGTGATGTTGCAATTCAGCAGATTAGATCGGAGTATGGTAATGAGAAGCGAGATGGTTTCCATGACTCAGATGATCATGTAGCTTGTTATAATGAAAGAATGATAGTACCGGATGTGGATAACTTGAGGAAGTTAGTCCTGGAAGAAGCTCATTCTTCCATGTATGTTATGCATCCAGGGAGCACCAAGATGTATCGGAATTTGAAAGATCTGTATTGGTGGCCTGGAATGAAGAAAGATGTTGCAGAGTTTGTTCTGAGGTGTCCTGTGTGTCAGAGAGTTAAAGCTGAACACTAGAAACCTGCAGGGACAATGCAACCTTTACCCATACCACAGTGGAAGTGGGACCATGTGACCATGGACTTTGTTGTTGGCCTACCCAGGACAAGAAAAGGACATGATTCCATATGGGTAGTTGTTGATAGGTTGACTAAGACAGCACATTTCTTACATGTCAAAACAACCTATTCTGCGGAAAGGTTATCACAGTTGTATGTGCAAGAGATAGTGCGTTTGCACGGAGTTCCTATCACTATAGTTTCTGACAGAGGTCCCCAGTTTACAAGTCATTTTTGGGAACAGTTACACAGAGCCTTAGGCACCAAGCTAAGGTTTAGTACGGCCTTTCATCCACAGACTGATGGACAGTCAGAAAGGACCATACAAACCTTAGAAGACCTGTTGAGAGCATGTGCTCTCCAGTTTACCAGAAGTTGGGATCTACACCTAAGCTTGATAGAATTTGCCTATAACAATAGTTATCAACATAGTATTGATATGGCACCTTATGAAGCCTTGTATGGTAGACGATGTAGATCGCCTTTGTGTTGGTATGAGACTGGTGAGCATCAGTTGTTAGGTCATGATCTTGTGCAGCAGACCACAGAGAAGATTAAGGTAATACAACAACAGATTAAGACTGCACAGGATAGGCAGAAATCTTATGCTGACAAGCGTCGTAGACCCTTAGAGTTCCAGGTTGGAGACAGAGTGTATCTCAAGGTCTCGCCTTGGAAAGGGGTCCTTCGTTTTGGAAGGAAAGGGAAGTTAGCTCCTAGATTTATGGGGCATTATCCAATCATTGAACGGATTGGAAAGGTAGAATATAGACTAGAGCTGCCACCAGAGTTATAGAGGTTACATCCTGTGTTTCACATTTCTATGCTGAAGAAATGTCACCCAGACACTGAGTCACTTCTACAACCTATGGAGGTAGAATTGAATGATGATATATCCTATGAGGAGGGACCAGTGTCAATCCTTGATAATAGAATTAAAAGGTTAAAGAAGAAAGATATAAGTCTTGTGAAAGTCCTCTGGAATCACCGTGGTGTTGAAGAAGCCACTTGGGAACTAGAGGATGAGATGAGAAGGAAGTATCCTGCCCTTTTCTCTTAATATGTCTTATCGATTTCGAGGACGAAATCCTTGTAAGGGGTGGATAATTTGTAACATCCCTGACCTGGGTTATGAGTTAACCCTAGATGTTTTGCCTAAATATGTAATTAAATCCTTGTGATTAACTTTGGGCATGTAATTAAGTTTCTCAGAAACATATATTTCAGTTTTTGCTCCTTTTTATATAAGGTTGTAGCATTGTTTTATAATACAGGGACCTATGTGCAAATTACCCAGTTAGAAGGGTTAACTTGCACTTGCACATGTTGAGATGTTCCTCTGATGTTGACACATCATGAGAATGATGATGGTAAGGTTTGAGGGATTTCCCAAGCTTGGGCACCAAGGTGCACCTGTGGAAGCAATCCCGGTGCTTGAAAACCCTAAATTGGAGAAAAGTGCAATGTACCCAATTTGAGGGGTGCAACTTGTAAAATACATCATCTAAAATATCTTTTAAGACTCTTGTCATCATTTAGAGAAGAAATGATGAAAGGTCACTTCAATTGAATAATCATATAATGAAAAACACCTTTATGATTGAATAATCAAGGTGTATGTGATATAGCCCTTTTATGTGTATGCTTAACTAATAGGTTGATCTTCTTTGCCCTCATTTCTTGACCTTAGAAGAAGTTTTGTCCTTAGAATTAATATGAAGGGACGCGAATTGAAGGATGGAGGGACTTAGTTGAAAATATGGAGAACTTATGAGCTTATGTCGAAAATCTCACCCCAAGTATATATACTCTCCACCTCTCTAAGCAAGGGAACTTTCCCTTCGTTTCCTTCACTGTTCTATTCAACCAAACCGACTAAAGAAGATCTGTGGAGCTCAGGAGGACGACCAAGGAGTGCAAGGTAGGTTTGAATCCTCCCTTTTGCTTAAGTTCATGGTTAGAACTCGGATTCAAGGTCAAATTGATGGCTAGCTCACATAATTCTACCTTTCTAGCCATCTCTTCTCGAATTTCCCTGGAGGTTTCACCTTGTCCGACCAGTGGAAGCTCAAGGACGCCATTAAAAGCTTGGAGTTCGAAAGCTTGGAGCTCAAGGAGCAAGCTTTAGGCGGGTTTTATAACTCTAAACCTATGCTTTGTTATATACATCTCGTTTATGCTTTTAGATGATAGTTCTTCTTCTTCTCTACCTTCCTTTGCTACCTTGCAAGCAAATCCTTGAGAAATCCTTTGTGTCCCTGAGCTAGGAGATGAGGACGTTATTTCCAAAGTTAATCCACTACTTTTCACTTTACCAAACGGTCTCCACCAAGTGCTCACACGGTTTGCAAAACCGTTTGGTGAGCAAACGGTCTCAAGACCGTGTAAGGGCAAACGGTCTTCAAGACCATTTGGCCGTGTTGACTGAGCGTGGACCATAAAAAAAATCTGTTCATAATTATGTAGTCTAATCACCCACAAACTTTTAGGTGATAACTCCAAAGGAATCATGAGATATGGCCTTTTTAATCAACAACTTTAATTGAATTTACTCCTGATTTCCAATCTGTTGAAATCACCCTTTTTGGGCAAATGGTCTCAAGACCGTGTAAGAACGTTGACCAAACATTGACCTGAGATTACTGTTCAAAATAATGTTGATTAACAACTCACCAAATTTTATGGACTAATTCCAAACGGTCTAAGAGTTGAAGGGTGATTACTAGGGCAAACACTAATTGAAATCAGTACTGAAATCTCAATGGATAACTTAGTGTTTTTGGGGTTGATTGACCTAAACGGTCTCAAGACCGTTTGGGGATCAACCAAACAGTCTCAAGACCGTGTGGTGACAACCCAAGACCGTTTGGAGGTCTAGGGTTAAGGTAATTTGATCAATTGAAAGCCCAATTGCAATAGGTTATCGAATTAATTAAAATACTGATTTGAGACTCAATCAAGGTTCAACCCCTATCAAATCACATTAGATTTTGATGAAATCTTGGGCAAACGGTCTCAAGACCGTGTGGAGTTCATCCACATGATCTCAAGACCGTTTGGGCCAAGTTTGGGCCCAATTGCAGCTCAATTGAAGGGTTCAACCTTGTGTGGATTCACATTGTTGAGTGTTGATGGTTGAACGTTGATGGACCTTAATTGAACCAACTTCAACCCTAATTGGATAACAATTGAGGGTCAATTGAGTGACCAATTGGTTAAAGATAACCCTAATTGTCTCAATTGGTAAGTAGTTAGCAATCTTGAGACCAATGGATGGCTTCAACATAGGAACCCTAATCGAATTTACCCTTTGGATCACCTTGGAGGTCTATACGATCTTGAGTTTTTGACGGCACTCGACCTCAAGACCGTGTGAGGTCTCTCGACCTCAAGGCTGTAAGGACCCTGACCTACGTTTAGGGTTTACCCTATTTGTTTTGCTTGATCTTGGTGCTTTGGTGCTTGCTAATCACCTTTAGTGGTGATTAGGGTTTGGTTGTGCTTTGTTGAGAGTTCGAGGGGCTACTTGCAAATAACCCAAGTTTAGGGTTTTGTGGGCAAGTTTTCCATCTTGTGAGATGTTTTTCCTCTTTGCTTCCTCTAGGGTTGAGAGGAAGGCTTGGGCTTGTTGTTTGAGTCCTTTGGGCCTGAGTTGAGCTTGTTTGGGCCTTGGAGTTCCTTGTTTGGGCTTGCTTGAGCCTTGTGTCGCCCATGGCAGGTGGTGTGTCGCCCAGTTGCTTGGTGTGTCGCCCAGTAGCTCTTGTTGTGTCACCCAGATGGCTTGGCTTGGTTGATGGACACATGGTGCACATCTTGGACAAGTGCCTTATGGCTTGCATGAGAGGTGGCTTGAGTTGGTGGACATGTGTCCCTTGGGTGGGCGACACATAGCATGGTTGTACCTTGGTTTCTCCTCCCCTTCTTCCTATATAGGTAGATCTTCTCCTTGCCTTGGTCTCCTTTGGTCCTTTGGTCTCCCTTCAACCCTTGGTGCACGACATCCCTCTCCATCTTGCTTGTGTTGGCCGATACACTTCCTTGGAGCTGAAGTGGTGGCCGATACACCTTCCTGGAGCAGCCTGGTGGACGATAGCTTTGGACCTTGGAGTGCATCTTCTTCCTTGAAGCTTGGAGCTTAAGGCGGGTTGCATAGTTTCTAACCCTAACTCTTTTACCTCTAGCTTTGATCTTGTTATATGTTAGTAGTCTAGCTTAGTTCCTTGCTTGTACATCTTGCTTATGTACCTTAGTGGCCGATATCCCTCTCTAGGGTTTAGGGTTCCTTGTATACCTTGCTTTTTAGGGTTTGTGCTCTTTGTGTTGGAGGTTGAAGATGACCTAGGGTTGGGCGATAACCCTTTCTAGTGGGTGTGTTGGGCGACACACTTGCCCTTAAGTTGAACGATATGGTGATCTAGGGTTTGAGTTCCTTGTGTTGGAGGTCGATAGTGACCTAGGTTGGGCGATAGGGTGCTCTCTCTGGTGGCCGATATGGTTCCTTGGTGGATGATATGTTGTGTCCTTGAGGTTGGCCGATACCCTTGCCCATGTGTTGGACGATAGGGTGAGCTAGGGTTTGTTGGCCGATACGATGAGTAACCTTGGGTTGAGCAACACCTTTGTCTCTGAGTTGGCCGACATGGTCCCCTTTGTTCTTGTGTTGGCCGACATGGTCCCCTTTGTTCTTGTGTTGGCCGACATGGTCCCCTTTGTTCTTGTGTTGGTCGACATGGTGACCATGTTGGGCGACATGGCACCAGTGGTGGACGATAGGATGAGTCCTTGTGGGTGGCCGATACCCTTGCCCATGAGTGGCCGATAGGGTTAATGGCCGATAACCCTAATGGCCGACACCATGGTGGGCGATACCCTAATGGCTGATAGCCATGTTGGGAGATACCCTACCCTATGTGCATGAGTGTGATGGTCGATAGGGTTAGTAGAGTGTGTTGGCCGATACGGTAGTAGTGGGGGATGGTCGATAGGGTTAGTGAGGTTGGCCGATACCCATGTTGGATGATAGGTTTTAGATGAGGGTTGTGAGGCTATAGTGAGGGTATGAGTTCCTTTGGTGATAATCTCTTTTGTGGTGGAAGAGGATGCTTATGCATAAACCAAATAAAACGATGGTGGTGTTTGGGTTATCAACAATGTAATATGTTGCCTTGCAAATAATAAGGATGCTAATGGTAGTAACAATGATGTTAGCCCTCATGTAATAGATGGATGATGTGACCCTTATGCTTAATTATTAACGATAATGAGAATGATGATAGTTACACTCGTAGGTTGTTTTATGATAATAAAGTTGGTAATAATGATGCTAAGTGACAGTTATATTAAAGGTTGCCTCATGATAAAGATGACAATAGTTGGTGGCAATAGTAATGACCTTGTTAATAATAGTGTTGGTTCTGTATACTTAACATAATTTCTATATACTTTGATTGCTTGTATAACCTTGAGATTGAGAGTAAGCATCAGTATGGTTTGATTAATGATGTACTTAACATACTCGGTTACCAAATAAGTGTAAAAATTGGTAATTAGATTATCTTGAATGATCTTTCATGATAGCGAGCATATGCCTTATGTTAAATCTACGATTATTTTGTACTCTAACCTTGCAGGTGATGTTTTAGCCATGAAAGGGCTATGTGACATATGTAATGAGTAACATTGCTTTGATAATTACTCTATAAGAGTATGCATGTGATATGTATGTCCCATCATGATGAGGTGAGCCTTAAGAGACAATGGCAGTGCATGATGAAGGGTTGAGACCCTATGGTATGTGATGATCCTTGAGATGGATCTAGATGGTTGGCAAGAGGCCAAGTGATAACATGTGATGCTGGATCCTTAAGATGGATCAGGTTGATATGAATAGATCATAATATAATGTTCTTTACTTTTTCTTATACCTTGCATGTCATACAACTTGGTTGAATCTTGCAATCCATCTAAAAGATACTAATTAAGCACAGTGAAATACATCATGTAGTTTGCCCTGGCCATAGATCCATCATCGTCAGGACTTGGTGATGGTGAAACAGGTTTTCCTACGGGTTAACCTGGAAGCACATATTGTTGAATATGTGTAGGTTGCTCCTAGCCTGAAAATGAGGAGGTAAGAGTGTAACTTCGGTTGCAGACTCAGATATGTGTGTAGAGCATGGTGAATAGGCCCATGGCTCAGGATATGTGATGTATGGAGCATGAATGCGTTCATGGCTAAGAGCACGGTGATCAGGCCCGTGGCTCAGTTTTACTAGTGCCGTGATCTGTACCAAGGCGGGCTAGAGAATGGGTAGCCTATGGAGCTAACCTTGTGGCTTAGACCACTTCAGCATGTGACTGCGGTCCTGCTTGTGTTGTACTCATGTACTGAGCATGAGGTGGGAAGTCGTGGAGTCCGGCTCTTCCATTGACCTTGTATGGCACCGTCTTGGGTTTCGTAACCGAAGGTTGGATTTGAACGGTACGGTTCAAATCCTCAGGGCATAATAAAATGTAATACAGCCGTTTAGTATTTACTAGTCATATCAAATACAAAACATTGGTTGAGGCCTTGTTTGTGTAATATTCCGTTATACCTTACAGGTCATGTGGTAATCTACCTTATCTTGATAATCAGGTTATATGGCATTATACCCTGTTCTAATAATCCTGTTACATGTTGATATATCTCATCTTGATAGTCATGTTCCTTTGAAAGACATCTGGTTTTACGCTTTAGTACAGCTGGTATGCTTGCCGGTAAGAATGATCTTGCTATATATATATATATATATAACTGCTTCTGATATATCTGCTCATGTTATAATTGTTGTTATAGTTTCTCTTGCTGAGGTTCTATGGTTGCGGTGGGGAGCTATGTTTCCCGCTGGGACAATTGTTCAATTGTCTCAATCCGCTGGTTTACACCCTTTTTAGGTGGTCGAGGTAGACGTGGTCGTGGTTGTGGTGTTGCGGACGAGCAGCTTGAGGAGCAGTAGAAGGCAAGCGATGGACATGCTGCTGTTTTGGATGTTTTTTAGTAGAGTCTAGAGTCATCCCTGTACTCTCAGGTCCTTGGCAGTGTTTTGACAATGTTTCACGAAGATCGTTCGATGATATCTGTATATCCTGTTGTTGGCCGGATGTGGGCCTTTATGTATATATGAATAGGTGGTGAACTCATGTGATGGATGGACAGCTGTTCCTGAGCTGTGGACACGTGTCAGATCTTGTGTATGTACATATTTATATGACATGTTTCTGTGCAGGATGAGGACTGGAAAGTAATAGTTTCACAGTTTATCAGTTTTCCGCAATCGGTTTTAATTAACCCGTGTTTTTGATAATCTGTGGTTATGGTGTTTTCCGCACGTTTTCGCGTAACACCTCGTTATCTGTGTGATAATGGGATGTGTTGCCACAAAGCTTGGTATCAAAGCTTTAGGTTCGCTAAGTCTACAGGGGTCTAGGACTAGGTTGAGCCTGTTCTTATGAGTTCTCCAGGTTATCTTACAAAAATCTTCTGCCCTCAGCAGAAGAAAAGCCAAGATGTCTGGAAACCACGAAGAACATGCTCCTGAGCATAGTGATGCTGCATCGGTTGATGGAGCAGATGGACGGGCACATGAAGATTGGGTGCCTGAGGTCCCCCAACCAGACCCAGCCATACTTGAACACCCTGCCTACCAACAGCTTATGGGGCAGTTAATGGCTACGATGAATCTCATGGTTGAGCGATTACCAGTGCCTCCTCCGCGAGCACAGGTTCCCCATGGAGAAACATCGGGTATTGGGAAGACCTTTGAGTGGCTTCGCCGAGTCAGAGCTTCGGATTATGCTGGAACGGCTGATCCAGCGGATGCAGATCTGTGGCTGACGTGTCTTGAAAAGGCTTTCCAGATCCTCGACATCCCCGAAGCAGACAAAGTAAAGCATGTTGTCTACCTTTTGAAGGGTAGTGCTGGTCACTGGTGGACCAT
Organism: Alisma plantago-aquatica; assembly: GCA_963693085.1. Lineage (NCBI taxonomy): Eukaryota > Viridiplantae > Streptophyta > Magnoliopsida > Alismatales > Alismataceae > Alisma > Alisma plantago-aquatica. The sequence goes on along the minus strand of OY856412.1, from coordinate 341,236,937 downwards.
CGAGGAAGAGAAGCGGCCTGGTGAGGTGATCTGTTGGGAAGTGTTTCGGCGCGAGTTCGTCACCAGATACTTTCCGAAGACGTACCTAGATGAGAAGATCAGTCAGTTTGAGAAGTTGCGGCAAGGAACAATGAACATCACCGAGTATGAAGCTAAGTTTATGGATCTGTTGAGGTTATGTCCTCACATGGCGGCGACAGATGATGAACAGATCAGACGTTTCGAGAAGGGTTTGAGTGCTGAGTTGACAACCCTTGTGTCTGCGCTGGAAAATCGAGAGCGGTTTGCTACGTTTGTGGAATCAGTTCAACGGATCGAGAGGACAGTAAGGGAGAAAAGAGAGTCGGTGTCTCCTAAAAGACCTGCTCAGTTTCAAGGACGAAGGTTTGGTGGCTTCAAGAAACCCAGGTTTTCAGCACTGTCAGTGATGAGAAGTGTCGGTGTACCATCTCAGTGGTCTCTGAGTAAGGGAAAAGGTTATGTTTCTTCACCATCTAAGGCGCACAGCTCATCTTCGGTGGCAGTGACAGGGCCATCTAGGCCACGAGTTGACAATAGAGCATGTCATCTCTGTGGACAAGTCAGGCATTGGAAGTTCAATTGCCCAAATAGAGATGTTGAAGTGACGCAGCAACCGAGGCAGAGTTTCCAGAAGTATGAAAGACCACAGCCCAGTGGTAGCAGAGGACGAGGATGCGGTCAAGCGTCTCAAGCTGGATCGTCTGCTCAAGGGAGTAGAGGTCGTGGACAACAAGCTACGGCTCGATTCTATGCCATGAATCAGCCGGAGGCGATAGTCAACCCGCGATTGGTGACAGGTCAGATGGAGTTATTTCATTCTGATATGTCTTCTTCTTGCTTTATATCTGTTCTGGTTGACCCGGGTGCTACACACTCTTTTATCACCTATATTATGCTTGAAAACGGTCATCTACCTATTAGTTGTAAGAAGGATAGCTTGTTATTAGAAACCCCTCTTGATGGTTCCTCTTTGCTTCGAAAAGAGTGTCCATCTTGTGTTTTGTCTTTTTCGGGACACAACATTCAGGTGGATCTCATACCACTTGATATGCATGGTTTCGATGTTATCCTTGGGGTGGATACCTTAGAGAAGTATAAGGTTGTCTTGGACTGTGGTTCCAAGCAGGCGGTGTTTGATGTTGCTGGAGAGAAGTGGATCTTCCAGGGAAATAGGAAGATTCTTCCGACGTGTCTGGTGTCAGCTATGGTGGCAGATAGGTTGTTACGACAAGGATGTGAGGCGTTCTTAGCTCACGTTGTGGATACCGTTGTGGATACCAAGGCGAAAGGCCTTAACCTTGAAGAAGTGTCAGTGGTCCGAGAGTTTGCAGATGTGTTTCCCGAGGAGTTTCCTGGTGTTCCTCCACCCCGAGAGATCGATTTTGAGATCAATCTGGTTCCGGGAACGTAGCCGATTGCACAGACACCTTATAGGATGGATCCAGCAGAGATGGTAGAGTTGAAGAAGCAGTTACAAGAGTTGTTGGAGAAAGGTTTCATCAGACCGAGCACGTCACCTTAGGGTGCTCCCGTGTTGTTTGTTAAGAAGAAGGATTGTTCGATGTGGTTGTGTATAGACTACCGACAGTTGAACAAGGTCACAATCAAGAATAAGTACCCGTTGCCGAGGATAGATGACCTGTTCGATCAGTTGCGTTGTGCTACAGTGTTTTCGAAGATCGATCTACGGTCTGGATATCATCAGTTGAGGATAAATGCGGATGACATACCAAAGTCAGCCTTTAGGACGAGGTATGGTCATTTTGAGTTTGTGGTTATGCCGTTTGGATTAACCAATGCACCTGCTGCTTTCATGGACCTGATGAATAGAGTGTTTCGTCCGTTCTTAGATCAGTTTGTTGTAGTTTTTATAGACGACATCTTGATCTATAGTCGGAACCGGCTAGAGCATGAGCAACATCTTCGTCAAGCGTTGACTCTCCTTCGTCAACATCAGTTGTATGCTAAGTTTAGTAAGTGTGAGTTCTGGTTGGATGAAGTGACTTTCTTAGGTCATGTGATATCTGCTGAAGGAGTCAAAGTAGATCCGAAGAAAGTGGAATCCGTTGCAGATTGGGAACAACCGAAGACGCCGACGGAAGTTCGTAGTTTCCTTCGCCTAGCAGGATACTACCGGAGGTTTATCAAGGACTTCAGTTCGATAGCTCTACCAATGACGAAGTTGACCAGGAAGGATGTACCTTTTGTTTGGAATGATCGATGTCAGCAAGCTTTCCAAAGTTTGAAGGAAAAGCTAACCAGTGCTCCAGTGTTGATCTTGCCAGAATCTGGAAAAGGCTATGTTGTTTTCTGTGATGCGTCCAAGAAAGGTTTGGGTTGTGTGCTGATGTAGGAAGATCATGTGGTTTCTTTTGCTTCGCGAAAGCTTAAGAAACACGAGGAGAACTATCTGACCCATGACTTGGAGCTGGCAGCAGTGGTTCATGCGTTAAAGGTTTGGAGACACTATCTTTATGGGGAAGTGTGTCAGATCTTTACAGATCACAAGAATCTGAACTACATCTTCTCACAGCAAGAGTTGATCATGCGACAGCGTCGGTGGATGGAGTTGATCAATGATTATGATTGCACTATCGAGTATCATCCTGGTAAGGCGAATGTGGTAGCAGACGCGCTTAGCAGAAAGTCTTCTACTCCCAAGAAGGCACAGATGAGTTCTTTGGTATGCCATAGGCGGGACATGTTAGTCTCCTTACGGCAGATGAACGTACAGATGGAGGTTTCCTCATTAGCTGGACTTTTAGTACATATGCAAATCAAGCCCACGTTGAGACAGCAGATCAAGGATGCACAACAAACGGATGATACAGTACAGCTAATCAGATCAGAGTTTGGCAGCGAAAAGCGTGATGGGTTCCATGAGTCCGAGGATGGAGTGGTTTGCTATCATAATAGGATGGTGGTTCCAGATGCTGATAATCTGAGGAAGTTGGTGCTCGAGGAAGCACACACGTCGATGTATGCTATGCATCCAGGCGTCACCAAAATGTATCATAGTCTGAAGGACTTGTACTGGTGGCCCGGCTTGAAGAAAGATGTAGCTGAGTTTGTGGCTAGGTGTGCGGTGTGTCAGCAAGTCAAGGCTGAGCATCAAAAGCCGGAAGGTACGTTGTAACCTTTGCCTATACCACAGTGGAAATGGGATCATATAACCATGGATTTCGTAGTTGGTCTACCCAGGACAACTAGGAATCATGATTCCACTTGGGTGATAGTGGACAGATTAACGAAGTCTGCCCATTTCATACCTGTGAAGACCACGTATACAGCTGAAAAGCTCGCTCGAGTATATGTGAACGAGATAGTTCGTTTGCATGGTGTGCCAACAACGATAGTTTCTGATAGAGGTCCTCAGTTTACAAGTCGTTTTTGGGAACAGTTGCACAGGGCGATGGGAACGCAGTTGAAGTTCAGTACCACTTTCCACCCGCAGAAAAATGGACAGTCTGAGAGGACTATTCAGACTTTGGAGGATCTTCTTCGTGCTTGTGTTTTGTAGTTCCTAGGCAGTTGGGATGTACATCTCAGTTTGATAGAGTTTGCCTACAACAATAGCTATCAGCGGAGCATTGACATGGCTCCCTATGAGGCTTTGTATGGGAGGAAGTGCAGATCTCCTTTGTGTTGGTATGAATCAGGTGAATATCAGCTTTTGGGCCCTGAGTTAGTACAGCAAATGACAGAAAAGATCAAGGTGATACAACAACAGTTGAAAGTGGCACAAGACATGTAGAAGTCTTATGCAGACAATCGCCGACGACCCTTGGAGTTCCAGGTGGAAGACAAGGTGTATCTTAAAGTCTCTCCGTGGAAAGGTGTGCTGAGGTTTGGACGGAAGGGTATGTTAGCTCCCAGATATATGGGGCCTTACCCAGTCTTAGCACGTGTTAGCAAGGTGGCTTATGAGTTAGAGTTGCCTCCAGAGTTGCACAGGTTACATCCAGTGTTCCATGTCAGTATGCTGAAGAAAAGTCATCCGGATACAGGAACAGTGATACAACCAGTTGAAGTTGAGCTTGACAAAGATGTGACTTATGAAGAGGGTCCTATGATGATCCTTAACAGAAGAGTCAAGAAGTTGAAGAGAAAGGATTTGGTTCTTGTAAAGGTCCTTTGGCATCACCGTGGCGTTGAGGAAGCCACGTGGGAGCTTGAGGAAGAGATGAGGAGGAAGTATCCCTCGCTTTTCTCTTCTGATTTCGGGGACGAAATCCTTTTGTAGAGGTTTATGGCTGTAAGGACCCTGACCTGCGTTTAGGGTTTACCCTGTTTGTTTTGCTTAATTTTGGTGCTTTGGTGCTTGCTAATCACCTTTAGTGGTGATTAGGGTTTGGTTGTGTTTTGTTGAGAGTTCGAGGGGCTACTTGCAAATAACCCAAGTTTAGGGTTTTGTGGGCAAGTTTGCCATCTTGTGAGATGTTTTTCCTCTTTGCTTCCTCTAGGGTTGAGAGGAAGGCTTGGGCTTGTTGTTTGAGTCCTTTGGGCCTGAGTTGAGCTTGTTTGGGCCTTGGAGTTCCTTGTTTGGGCTTGCTTGAGCCTTGTGTCGCCCAGGGCAGGTGGTGTGTCGCCCAGTTGCTTGGTGTGTCGCCCAGTAGCTCTTGTTGTGTCGCCCAGATGGCTTGGCTTGGTTGATGGACACATGGTGCACATCTTGGACAAGTACCTTATGGCTTGCATGAGAGGTGTCTTGAGTTGGTGGACATGTGTCCCTTGGGTGGGCGACACATAGCATGGTTGTACCTTGGTTTCTCCTCCCCTTCTTCCTATATAGGTAGCTCTTCTCCTTGCCTTAGTCTCCTTTGGTCCTTTGGTCTCCCCTCCACCCTTGGTGCACGATATCCCTCTCCATCTTGCTTGTGTTGGCCGATACACTTCCTTGGAGCTGAAGTGGTGGCCGATACACCTTCCTGGAGCAGCCTGGAGGACGATAGCTTTGGACCTTGGAGTGCATCTTCTTCCTTGAAGCTTGGAGCTTAAGGCGGGTTGCATAGTTTCTAACCCTAACTCTTTTACCTATAGCTTTGATCTTGTTATATGTTAGTAGTCTAGCTTAGTTCCTTGCTTGTACATCTTTCTTATGTACCTTATTGGCCGATATCCCTCTCTAGGGTTTAGGGTTCCTTGTATACCTTGCTTTTTAGGGTTTGTGCTCTTTGTGTTGGAGGTTGAAGATGACCTAGGGTTGGGCGATAACCCTTCCTTGTGGGTGTGTTGGGCGACACACTTGCCCTTAAGTTGAACGATATGGTGATCTAGGGTTTGAGTTCCTTGTGTTGGAGGTCGATAGTGACCTAGGTTGGGCAATAGGGTGCTCTCTCTGGTGGCCGATATGGTTCCTTGGTTGATGATATGTTGTGTCCTTGAGGTTGGCCGATACCCTTGCCCATGTGCTGGACGATAGGGTGAGCTAGGGTTTGTTGGCCGATATGATGAGTAACCTTGGGTTGAGCAACACCTTTGTCTCTGAGTTGGCCGACATGGTCCCCTTTGTTCTTGTGTTGTCCGACATGGTCCCCTTTGTTCTTGTGTTGGCCGACATGGTCCCCTTTGTTCTTGTGTTAGTCGACATGGTGACCATGTTGGGCGACATGGCACCTTGGGTGGACGATAGGATGAGTCCTTGTGGGTGGCCGATACCCTTGCCCATGAGTGGCCGATAGGGTTAATGGCCGATAGCCCTAATGGCCGACACCATGGTGGGCGATACCCTAATGGCCGATAGCCATGTTGGGCGATACCCTACCCTATGTGCATGAGTGTGATGGTCGATAGGGTTAGTAGAGTGTGTTGGCCGATAGGGTAGTAGTGGGTGATGGTCGATAGGGTTAGTGAGGTTGGCCGATACCCATGTTGGATGATAGGTTTTAGATGAGGGTTGTGAGGCTATAGTGAGGGTATGAGTTCCTTTGGTGATAATCTCTTTTGTGGTGGAAGAGGATGCTTATGCATAAACCAAATAAAACGATGGTGGTGTTTGGGTTATCAACAATGTAATATGTTGCCTTGCAAATAATAAGGATGCTAATGGTAGTAACAATGATGTTAGCCCTCATGTAATAGATGGATGATGTGACCCTTATGCTTAATTATTAACGATAATGAGAATGATGATAGTTACACTCGTACGTTGTTTTATGATAATAAAGTTGGTAATATTGATGCTAAGTGACAGTTATATTAAAGGTTGGCTCATGATAAAGATGACAATAGTTGGTGGCAATAGTAATGACCTTGTTAATAATAGTGTTGGTTCTGTATACTTAACATAATTTCTATATACTTTGATTGCTTGTATAACCTTGAGATTGAGAGTAAGCATCAATATGGTCTGATTAATGATGTACTTAACATACTCGGTTACCAAATAAGTGTAAAAATTGATAATTAGATTATCTTGAATGATCTTTCATGATAGCGAGCATATGCCTTATGTTAAATCTACGATTATTGTGTACTCTAACCTTCCAGGTGATGTTTTAGCCATGAAAGGGCTATGTGACATATGTAATGAGTAACATTGCTTTGATAATTACTCTATAAGAGTATGCATGTGATATGTCTGTCCCATGATGATGAGGTGAGCCTTAAGAGACAATGGCAATGCATGATGAAGGGTTGAGACCCTGTGGTATGTGATGATCCTTGAGATGGATCTGGATGGTTGGAAAGAGGCCAAGTGATAACATGTGATGTTGGATCCTTAAGATGGATCAGGTTGATATGAATAGATCATAATATAATGTTATTTACTTTCTGTTATACCTTGCATGTCATACAACTTGGTTGAATCTTGCAATCCATCTAAAAGATACTAATTAAGCACAGTGAAATACATCATGTAGTTTGCCCTGGCCATGGATCCATCATCGTCAGGACTTGGTGATGGTGAAACAGGTATTCCTACGGGTTAACCTGGAAGCACATATTGTTGAATATGTGTAGGTTGCTCCTAGCCTGAAAATGAGGAGGTAAGAGTGTAACTTCGGTTGCAGACTCATATATGTGTGTAGAGCATGGTGAACAGGCCCATGGCTCAGGAAATGTGATGGATGGAGCATGAATGTGTTCATGGCTCAAAGCACGGTGATCAGGCCCGTGGCTCAGTTTTACTAGCGTCGTGACCTGTACCAAGGCGGGCTAGAGAATGGGTAGCCTATGGAGCTAACCATGTGGGTTAGACCACTTCAGCATGTGACTGCGGTCCTGCTTGTGTTGTACTCATGTACTGACCATGAGGTGGGAGGTCGTGGAGTCCGGCTCTTCCATTGACCGTGTATGGCACCGTCTTGGGTTTCGTAACCGAAGGTTGGATTTGAACGGTACGGTTCAAATCCTCAGGGCATAATAAAATGTAATACAGCCGTTTAGTATTTACTAGTCATATCAAATACGAAACATTGGTTGAGGCCTTGTTTGTGTAATATTCCGTTATACCTTGCAGGTCATGTGGTAATGTACCTTATCTTGATAATCAGGTTATATGGCATTATACCCTGTTCTAATAATCCTGTTACATGTTGATATATCTCATCTTGATAGTCATGTTCCTTTGAAAGGCATCTGGTTTTACGCTTTAGTACAGCTGGTATGTTTGCCGGTAAGAATGATCTTGCTATATATATATATATATAACTACTTCTGATATATCTTCTCATGTTATAATTGCTGTTATAGTTTCTCTTGCTGAGGTTCTATGGTTGCGGTGGGGAGCTATGTTTCCCGCTGGGACAATTGTTCAATTGTCTCACTCCGCTGGTTTACACCCTTTTTAGGTGGTCGAGGTAGACGTGGTCATGGTTGTGGTGTTGCGGACGAGCAGCTTGAGGAGAAGTAGAAGGCAAGCGATGGACATGCTGCTGTTTTGGATGTTTTGTAGTAGAGTCTAGAGTCATCCCTGTACTCTCAGGTCCTTGGCAGTGTTTTGACGATGTTTCACGAAGATCGTTCGATGATATCTGTATATCCTGCTGTTGGCCGGATGTGGGCCTTTATGTATATATGAACAGGTGGTGAACTCATGTGATGGATGGACAGCTGTTCCTGAGCTGTGGACACGTGTCAGATCTTGTGTATGTACATATTTATATGACATGTTTCTGCAAAGGATGAGGACTGGAAAGTAATAGTTTCACAGTTTATCAGTTTTCCGCAATCGGTTTTAATTAACCCGTGTTTTTGATAATCTGTGGTTATGGTGTTTTCCGCACGTTTTCGCGTAACACCTCATTATCTGTGTGATAATGGGATGTGTTGCCACAAAGACCGTGTGAGGTCTCTCGACCTCAAGACCGTGTGAGGTCTCTCGACCTCAAGACCGTGTGAGGTCTCTCGACCTCAAGACCGTGTGAGGTCTCTCGACCTCAAGACCGTGTGAGGTCTCTCAACCTCAAGACCGAATGAGGTCTCTCGACCTCAAGACCCAATGAGGGTAAACGGTCTTGAATGTTTTACGGTCTTGAAGTTAACCCAAGCTCAAACGGTCTACAAAGCTTAAACGGTTTGCAACCTTATGCGATCTCAAGATCGTATAAAGGTTGAAGGTGTGAAACCTAACAAAGACTTTTGAGGATAAGTCTGCCTTATGCCTTGAAGGCTTAATTAGTTTGATGATTGTTCAAACTAAACCCTAATGATACCAAGAGACATCAAGGGTCCAGTGATTAGTAAATTAACCCATGATGATGATCAATGTGTAATTTACCATAATACCCTTGAAAGGTTCAAATTGAGTGAAACCTTGTTCTAATCAAACCCTAATCACTCAACAGTGGTGATTTGGTCTATGTTAATCAAAGTGCACTTCACCCCAACCTGATCTAGAATGGTTCTATCACCATCTACTAGTATGATGAGAGAGAAAGTACCTTAGAGAGAGAAAGTACCTTAAGAGAGAGAAAGTACCCTCATATGATGGAAAGTCAAGTAAAGAACCTTCAATACACATGAATGTGCCTGATTAGAGTATGATACACCTATGTGAGATCATGGAAACCCTAATTATGATATATGATGAATCTTAAGCTAATCTGAGAGCATCAATGATGATGTTCCTCATACATGATGATGTCGTGAGTTCAATTCACCATGTGATATGAATAGTAAACCCTAATTCAAGGGTAATGACATGTGATGTGAATAGTAAACCCTAATTCAAAGGTGATGACATGTTATATGAGTATTAAACTCTATTTGATAAGGATCAAAGAACTTAGCTCTTATGACAAGAATGGAAAGTATAACCATTGCTTTGAATTACCTTTATTAGTTGAATTAACCATGCAGGTTATGATATGGAGGTGATCATATCCAGGTATGGATGATGATACTATATTCATTAAAGGCATATTGATAGCCTTATGAATAAGTAAAGTATCTTGATTCCTTGACAGTGTATTCTGTGATAATAATGGGCTGTGAGAGCCATGAATACCATCAAGGTCATGCTTTAGAGATGACTTGTGATGAGTATAATGAGAAATGATGATTGATGTGAGTTAGGTTTGTTGCATTTAGTATTCTACTTTCATAGCTGTTATGCTATTGTTATTGTTTGAAGAACAATGTATGATGTAAAAGAATACTGAATGTACCTAACTAATCAAGTGAAATGTAGAGCCCTGATCATAGATCCATCATTGTCAGAGATCAAATGATGGTGAAACAGGTTTTCCTACGAGAATTCCTGGATCACATACTGTTGAGTATGTGGGGTATATGGATGTGTAGAACCTTACATCCTAGTGTAGGAATTTGATGTAGATGTATAATCCATCAATCCTTCACTATAATCCCATACCGTATCAGTGGATGGTAAACATGAAACCTCCTGATGACGAAGAAAACACAGATATCCGTATCAGTGGAAGATAAACATGAAATCTCCTGATGACGAAGAGAGTACAGAACGCCACTGTAACTCTAAAATAATGAAGGACCAGATTACCCTGGTGAGCTATAATGGTATAGACACAAGATGTCCTACAAGTGATCCTCTTACTGACTGAGGAAGGTGAAGGTCATGAGAATCCGGCTCTTTCGATGACCTAGTATGATACCGAGGCACTTAACAGTGATTGGTTGGAATATGAGTGGTAAACCTCATCTCCACAGGGCATAAAAGTAATGTTTGAAAAACATACTCTATAGCGTAGTATACCTGTTAGAGATAACTACGAGTTAGTTGATTGATGTTACACTGTATAGTGCATATGTTCTTAATGCTTGATAAATGTTGAACTCTTGTTTACAACTGCATCTGCTATTGAATACTTTGTAAGCTTTTAATGCTTAAGTTATTCATTGATATTATAATAAAGCTTCAGGCGGAGAGTTATAACTCTCGCTGGGACAATTATGTACAATTGTCTCACCCCGTAGACTTCAACTTTTTAGGTGGACGTCGAGGATGGAGGAACAAGCCTACAGGTGACCAGTCCCAGCAGCAGCAGCACCAGGAACAGCAGTAAATCTCAGGTGGAGATTTAGCCTGCCATGTGGTGCAGTTAGAGTCAGTCCTATGTGTCCTATGTACTCTCAGGTCTTGGAGTCTTTTGTTATGAGTTCTTGAGATTTTGTATCTTGATGTATATCATTACTCAAGAAGTAATTATCATGAGATGTAAACAGTTTATCTCTTGTTATGAAAGAAGTTTTAAGGATTCAAGCTCTTGTCTCAAAAAGTTTTAATTTCCCGTGATTTTTGTCTTCCGCTGTTTATCGAATCGCTTCCGCTAAGTTTAAATCGTGACTATATCGTGGTTTGGAGATCAGAGCCCACAGTCTAAGTCTTCCTCTACCTAGATCCTATGTTTTGTATAAATTTGTACTTCCTTTATGGAAATTTTGTAATGTACTCTTTATACATTTTGAATAAAGTCAAGTTTTAATTCTTCCACTTCCACATATTTGATGTATTTGTTTATCATGTTTAATAGTAGAGACTTGGTCTTTATGCTGCTGAAGCATGAAGAGTGCAACTGGGGCGCGTTCTTCTTGACACACGTGTTGGTCGTAAAGAGGAGTACGCGGATGGCTCCTATCCACTTTGGAGGGCTAATCTCACCATTGGATGTCTATCTTGGGTTGGATATCTTGCATCCTACTCCCCTTTCCAACAGGAGCAAGGTCAACCTCCAGCATCTGCACCGCTCCAACCTCCTCCTGCTTCATGATGGCTTAGCATATGCACATTGCCATGTTAATCACGAATATCAAGAGTGTTCGCTTCCAGACCACGTCTTCAACATCGGGGGCACTCAGCATTTTAGGTGGCCCATCATAGCCATTGATGACTCGGATGAAGACAGCGGCAATGACGAAAATGATAATGACGTCGATGAGCATGAAGAGGAAGAGGAGGCTTTCACTCCTCTTCGGGCACGAGTAGCACCCCAAAAGCATCCCCACTTGCACCCGGGTGAATCTTCATCCTCACAGCCTCTACCACCTCTGCCCTCTCATCAAGGAGAGGATGCCTACTCCATGCAAGGGATGTACTCGATGTTGCAGGAGATTCATCAGACGCATCAATAGCATACAACTTCATACGTCGGTATTCAGGATACAACGAACCGATTGTTAGATAACCGGAGGGCCATTTTCGAGAATGAGCACCTCCTCCTCGACAACCAAAAAAACATCCACGGCAGGTTGCACAAGATGGAGATGCAGCAGCAACCCTTCTATGACAATTACTGGAGCCAAAATTATTTTGGGGGGTATCCACAACCTCCACCAATGCCCCAATATGATCCGAGCCTCCAGGGGCAGTACCCATCTTGGGACCCCTCAGCCCCACAATACTCGCCTCCTCCTGAAGAATGATTAGTATCACTGTTCCACCTTTTAAGGTTGTTTTTGACTATGAGGCCATAGTCGAATTCAAGCTTAGGGGGGAGTTGGAACAATTTATATCCTTTAGTTTTTAGTTTTTAGTTTTTATTGCTTTGTGTTTTGTCATTTTTTTCTCTTAGTTATCTCGTTTTTCATAGGATCCACACTCTATCTAGTGTAATTGTGGATGTCTAATGTCATGTGTCATCTCGTTACTTGTACATGGAAATTAGGGGTAAATTTGAAAATTTTTATTGCTTTTGCAAGCTTGTGTTGTTTAACTTTGAGCACATAACTTAAGGAAATAATTGGGTTTGTCAACTCTAAAATAGGAAATCACAACTGTACATTCCTATGATTCATGAAAAGTGGACGGAACTGGTTGTTTGAGCCTAAACTGACCAAATGATAATGAGACCTTAATTTGAAATAAGAGAGAGAAACCATTTTCAAATATTTTCTAAAGATTCAGTCAATTAATCTAAAGGTTCAGTCAATTAATCTTGTGAACTATCCACCACTTTGTTTTCATACCCCACCATAAGAACTGGAAGCACATTACAGTTTTCATCTCTTTGATTTCATCCCATGTAGATAGGTCTTGCATTGCAACTATTTTCAAATATTTTTGCATGAAAATAAAAAAATATACTAGTTATACATGCACATTATCCTTAGGTGTGTGTCATTTAGTTGCATAACTATCATATTGTAGTTGCATTCACATTTTTGTGGATATTGTACATCATGCATCTTATGTCTTCTGAACATATAAGGTGATGAACTTGTTCCATACCTTCTGAATGCTTCAAATGTATAAGTTATGCAGCAATAAGTGAGCCTGACTAATAATTCCTTGTCAGCTATGAAAATAAAGGCTTGAAAAAAAATAAAAGTTAAAAAAAAGACAAAAAAAAGAGTATTGAGAAGTAGGAATGAGAGGGAGAAAGGAACCTGTTCTCACTTGCATACTAAGAAGAATAAGCACATGGTGTAGTTTCTTAGATATTCCATGTAGTTTCTTAGATATTCCATCTCACCATGAGACAGAATGATAGTGCATGAATCATTCGACCCAAATGTAGGCATTAGGGCATTTTCATTTGCATATGCATCATTTAGGTCATTATGGTTTTTGTGCATTTTTAAACCATATAATGCTTCCATTTCTTCCACAAGCCACCCATTCCATCCACCTGTTGCTCGAATTGGTAGGCCACCGTAATTTTCTCCTCACTTGTTAATATCAGGACAGATGCTTCCATGTAGATGGTAGTTAGGGCGAGCAACGTAGATAGGAGATCACAAGATGCACCAAGCCTGGACTGGAGGATTTTATTATGTTAACTGCATTATGTGATAGTGTTCATCAATTTTGAGGTAGATATCTTTTACGGATGATTATTGTCACCTTTAGGGTAATTATCATTCTGTGGTTAGTGATGGCCGGAATGTGAATGTCTGGCAGGGATCATATGGTGCAGTCTGTTGTGATAATCTATTCTTTAGTTGACCCTCAGAATTCTATTCTAGAGTTTTGTTGCTCGAGGACGAGCAATGTTCAAGCTTAGGGGAGTTTGATGTGATGATTTTGATTCACATTTGTAGACTTGTTTTACTAGTGTTTTATGTGTTTATTGGTCATTTTTGTGGTTAATATTTCATAATTCACTTATTTTAGTCTATGATCCCTCTCAGTGTCAAATCTGTCTTATTTTATTGTTTTGAGCATAAATGATTACAATAATAGGTTTGATCTCGACTGATGTGGTTTCATTTTGCAATTTTAGGAAAAACACATATCTGCAGCTGTTGATACCATCAACAACAGTCAATACTATTGACACAGCCACAGGCAGGCAGCCGTAACGAGCAGCGCAAAGTCGATACAATCGAGTGGGAAGTCGATGGTAGTGAGTTACCATCAGGTTGCCAGCAACCAGCCAGTCGATACTATCGACCCCAAAGTTGATCCTATCGACATGTGTAGCTTCAGCGATAGAAAAGGGATAAAACTGACGCTAAAGGAAGTTTATACCATCGACCCGCGTCGATGGTATCGATCCAGCATCAGGCGCAACAACAGAAAAGAAAGAAGGCTTGCCGATATCGCGATGGGTCGATACCATTGACCCGCTTCGATGGTATCGACACCGTCAGATTAAAGTTTGTTTCAGATCGACTCTAATCCAATGGTGGTGATATTTTTGCAACCTAACTCGGTGATTATACCTAATGAAGGCGGCCAAGAGTAGGGTATCAAGTCATTAGCCACGGCAGATGTCCCGAGAAGGTGTGGAGAGAAGAACGGAGCCCAGAAGCACGCCTCAGCCATTTCGGAAGCCGAAGAAGATGTTTTCCACCGCTGAAAGGCTGTGGATCATGCATTCTATGCCAAGGAACGATTGGATCTTCTCCGTTCAGGGGTTTCATCACTTATTCACATTTTTCTCCATGTTTCCCCTTTCTTCAACCATGTCTTTCTGTGAGATGAACATGTGGGGCTAATCCCCTTTATCTTTAGGACCGGGAGTAGCCCGGGGAAGCATTGTATGACGTTTTTATCATAGTAATTCATAATTCTCAATTATATTGTTATGCTTGATCACCATAATGATAATCTAATGCCTTTAATTACTTTGAAAGAAGAATTAACGGTTGAAAAGAGACAAAATTCACATTAATTAACAAATCCCTTGAACAAGGTGATGTACGGTTAATGGTGGAAACCCAGAGGTCGATTTTAATGCACCTAGTTTAGGGTATAGGTTACTACGATGGTGGAACCGACCTAGACTTAGGTAGTGAATTGTACCATGACAGTGGATAATTCTGACTACAGGCCACTACCCAGATTGAGAGATGAACATGTTTAACTATGTGGAAATTCATACAATGAAAACCCACGGTGAAACCACAACCCTAAGGATCTCTATTTGAATTGATTAAACTAAACACTTAATCGATTTCTTTGCTTTATTTTGTTTTCTTTTATTCCACAACAACTTTCATACCTTTTTATTGGTCTAGCGGATTGTGAGTAGTTAGTTGTAGTCTACCGATAATTTAGTGTCCCTAAGTTCGACTCTGGCCTCATAAGGGACTATACTACATTGACACGTGCACTTGTGTTATACACACGGTAAAATTGTGTCAGAAATGCATATATGGTTAACCATATACATGAATAATGATGATAATGTAAAATTGTTGGTTAATCTTGTGATGAATTCTCTAGTAAATGATGCAATTTAGTATGAACAACGAAATATGATCATATGAATGAAACATGTTACATGAGGTGTTAATCTTAGTGCTTAATAAAGATGAAAGATATAGTTTGACAGTTAGCACAACATAACAATTATGACACCTTGATATGATCTACATGGATAAAGTGGGTTAACTTTAGTTAACTCCCACCTAAAAGGCATATGTTAATGTTGAACATGTTCTAATAATTATCTCAATAAAATGTTGATGACACCTAGAGTATGGCTCAATTTTGAGGACAAAATTTCTTTTAAGTTGTATGTAACGACCCCGTCCCCCGGTAACCCCCAATTAAGGGAGACCCGAAGGTCAGAGCCGTTATTCAATTAACAGGATCGAAGGTTTGGCAAATAATCAATAATAATTATGAAATTCTACTAACTAATTGGAATTTGGTATAAAATTAAAACTTTACTTACCTTTGAAAAACTTTGGAAGTCTATCTATCCATAGCTGGAATCTACTCTATCTAATCCTCCTTGCACTTTATGTTTTATTTTCACAATGTGTCACTTTACCGTTTGTTCATTTCAGGGTTGTACCTAAAATGCCGACAAACAAAACTTCAGTCTGTATATAGAAATATACTGGTATGTGGGGACAACCAAAAGTTTGCACATATGGATAACAATCTAATTATCACAATCAAGTTAATTAACCAACCAATTTACAATTTCCAGTATGACATTCTCCACCGCTTTTACCCTAACACTGGCATACCCACCTTAGGGTTTCCTTTGCTAATGACTTATGGCCACCTTCCCAATCCCGAGCTTGGTGCCTAGGTTCACCACTCATGGTGCCCTCTAGCCATGCAATATCATAGGCCACCTTCTCATTCCCGAGCTTGGTGCCTGGGGTCACCACTCAAGGTGTCCATTGGTCTACCCATATGGGCCTGACCTTTGGCATCATCCATCAGGGTGGCATGTAGGTGCGAGAATACATACTTCTACTATTAATGTGATAATCATAGTGACTTTATGATTTTCAAATATGAACATCCAAACTTTTTAGTTGCAGTCAATGTGATGAAACATTCGGAAATCTTCATGAAACTATAGTGGTTATTCATAAGCGTAACCACATACCTGATTTGTAGAATCAACAACTCCAAGCAATCAAGTATTCTAAAGTAAATCAAGCAAGCACAATTCAATCCTAAAATTTTCATCCAATATTCTCTATCATCGATCATGGTATTCAAGTCTAAAAGACCTAATCGTGCCCTAGGGTTACTAGCCCCCTTTTAAGGTTTCGACCATAATTAGGGTTTCATTTCCTTTTTACCACTTTTATTTAACTTTTATCAAAATATCCATCTCACCCTAATTATCTTGTCTTATTTTCCATTAAGATCCTTATGATCAGGTTTGGACCACAAAACCCTAATTTTTGGAGTACTATACCTTTTCTTCCCTTTTCCTCACTTTAGAGTTTCTAAGGGTTTTAATTACAACATTAGGTTTAAAACCCTAATTCTTGCAATTCCATCATTAAAACAGGTTAAAATCTAACTTTATCATCAACGAGTTAACCATGCTTGAATTAACTTAATTTCAATATTAAATGTATCCTTGATTAACAATTAGGGTTTCTATCTACAAATTAACACCCTTTTCATCAAAATAATACACTTTTGTTAAAATAAGCATATTTAGGCTTTCAAACCATTTTTAACGTATTCCTCATATTTTTCTAAGAATCTTTCATATTTTAACTTTATTCATCTGAGATTCCTAGCAGAAGTTATGATTACTTTTTAGAAAAATGTGGGCCGTTTGATTGATGATCCTATGGACCCAGATGGATCCAACGATCCTGATCGCACGCTCCCCAACCACAAATGAAAATAAGTAAAGGACAACTATGCCCTTACCTTCATTCTCTGGTGCCAGGGGCAGGGAGGTCTTTTCCTCCTTTCTCCTTCAACCTCGCGACGGACTTCCTGTGCGCAGAACGTCACCTGTTCCCGGTCAACTGCATCGTTGACCCTGGGCTCTAGGCCATCGGCGACTGATATAATACAGCCTCAGCTCCGCCGGGACCTGCCGAGGTCAATGGGATACCTGGATGTGTCGGTGGTGCACCAGGTAGCGAGACTGAAGAAGCTTTACTTCAACAGGGTGTGCGGTCTGGCCAAGCTTCTTGGCGGAGGCTTGTCCACAAATCTATTGCTCTCCTCGACTTGCTCCATCGTCGCGGACTCACAGGGGTGCTCTAGGGCTATGCACAAGGTGTGTCGCTCCCCCTATATATATATATATATATATATATATATATATATATATATATATATATATATATAGGTTGGCCTACGGCTGTCAAGAAGCCCCAAATTGGGCAATTTTCCTAGAGGCAACGAAACCCATGGAAACTAGGTGTAGATCGACTCGGTTTTGATCCCCCAGATTCTTTGGAAATATCCCCGAGATTGCTTATGCACTCAAGTGCAAGAAAATTGCTGATCGTATTGCTCCCCCTTTCCTAATCTATCTGGGGTAGAACGCAACCACATTACCCTTGGATTCTGATCCAATGGTTGATGCGCCACACGAGGAAAAAAAGAAATCTGCCCAATTAAAATAAATTGTGACATTTATTGATTTCCTCCACACATGAGGAAAACTTCCAAAAATCATATCCCACGAACCGCTTACACGTTTGATCCCAAATTTTGAGGGAAGCTTAGTAAGAACTTAACCTTTCATTATGCCAAATTTGAATCCATGATCTAAATAAATCGGGTCCCTTTCTTTAGTTGCAAGTTATTACTCATTTATGTATATTTCTCATCTATTTTCTCTTTCCTTTGCTATTAAGTTTTTATTCTGAGTTCCTTGATCCTCAAGGAACCTTAATGGCTCGAAATCCCATCTTGGTAATATACCTTAGCCTTTTACTTATCTTTTATCCATTATTTCCCATATCTTGTTTATTTCTTATTAAAATATATCTTTTGAGGATTTCTCTTTATCTTTCTTTTTATTTTCCTCATTGGTATTTCTTTTATTATTAGGAATCCTTGGGATACGAAATTCCACAAAGGATAACTCAATTATACCTCTTTTCACTTGTTTTCCACATATTACCATTATTTTCAATTTATTTCTCGATAAGGAAATATTTAATTGATCTTTTCTTTTATTATTGTGTTCTCTATGCCACCTTGGACTCCTTGGAACCCAAGGAACCCAAGAGGCACGGAATTCCTCTTTGGATTTGCATTCTAGAGGTTTCCACACTTTTCCTTTTTCTCTATTTTCTTATTTACTCGATAATAGTCGAATTTCTTTTATCCTTTCCTTGTTATTGGGCCCAATAGCCAATAAAGCCCACAAATAAATCAACAAGGCTATTTCAAACGAAAATCATGCATTCATTCATTATTTGATCACTTATCTTTAATATGAGAAAGTACATTTCTCAGCAAATGAACCCAAATTTGGGGTTGTAACATCCTTCCCCTCTTATGAAAATTTTGCCCTCAAAATTCCATCTAGCAAGCAATCAAATAGAATAAGCCTATCACATGTCCATAATGGCTCCCATGTGGCTTCACCCTTTTCCATGGTGCTTCCCAAGAACCTTCATCATCTCATATTCTTCCATCTGAGTTCTTTCTTACCTTGGTATAACATACCCTCATAGGTGACTCAAGACACTTCAGCCTCTCAAAAGTTGAATAGGTTCATGGCTCAACACATGGCTTGGATACCTCACATAATGCTATAGATTAGACTCATGCTACACATTACTCATCATGTTATCCTAAGGGGTAAGGCTAAACACAACCATCTCCACCAATCCATCTCAAATGGACCCATATATCAGGGACTCAGCTTTCTCAACTGTAGCTTAGAGGGGTCAGATTCTCACATTATATTCTCCCACAATGAACTGCATGTCAGTCTGCTTGGCATCAGCTCATGACTCATGTCACCACTAGGCTCTCTCTCTCAGCCATTGCACGATCAAAGCGACTTCATCTGCACACATTGTGGTTTTTTTCTGACCTTCACAAGGCCTCCTTCACCAACATCATCTTAATGAAGTGGTGACCGACACAACCTCCTTCTAGAATTTCTTTCATCTCGATAAGGGCTATGGTAGTTAACGTCACATCTTAAGAATTGTCTCTTTGTATCACCTTGAATGAGCACTCATGCTCTCATCAGACCCTTTAGTATGGATTATACTAATCATTAGTAAGGGGTGATAAACAATACTACCCTCGAGTTCTTCATGTACCCACTCCCACCTTTTGGAAGGGAACCTTTAGATCAAACTCAAAGACCTTCGAACTCGCATCATGATATAGTTGAACCATCTCTCTCTCATATGTAGTTCAACCAGAAACTATCCCTTGACAGTAGTCTTTTCTTTCTCATGTCATCTAGGTAAGGCGATCTACCATAACCCATTTTTCATATTGACCTTCCTTAGTCTAGGGGAGACTTACAACATCCAAAGTGATGAACTCCCATTCCCTCTCGGGAACTCTTTATACTTTATATTCATGCATTGGGTTACTGGTGCTCGTCCTTCACTTCCTAACTTGCATGGCCACATGCTACATGCAATTTCATATTAATCATCCCAACTACTATTATCACTTACTATCTTTGTAGTATCATGGTGTTTGGTGATCTTAAACCATGATTTCCTGTACGTCATGATTCCTCAAGATCGACTCCTTATAACCATAAACCACTCTCATCAGGGTTTTTATTACCTTACTATCCAAAGAAGTGTATCTGAGGTTCTATCACCATCCTTTTACTATAACAAGGAATAAACTGCCTAACCGAACAACCATTAACTTGTTGTTACATCTGTTTGTTAACAAAAACACATCGTCTTTCCAAACTTAGGGTTAGTCAAACAACCTCAACTTCTTCTAGCTTCCAACTAAACTTGACAAATATATCTCAACCAGAGCATTCATTACCACTTCTTATCCTTAGGTTTTAGGTAATGTTGAAGACATACACTTTCGTGTATTTCAATTATCGCCTCACCTCAAACTCTATGTCTATCTTCATCAAGAAACTCTAAGCTCATCCTCATGGTGATCAAACTCAACCTTGTTTGATTCATAGCTCGTGATAAAAACATCCTCACCAAATGATTTCCTTAATACCCTTAGTGTTTTTAAACCATCTATGTATCACTCTCTCCACAAGGGTATGTTATCATCTTTGTCCTCATGCCTTGTAGAACGTTCCAACTCGCATCATCTTTATCTTTGGTGTATGGCATGCGTACTGTCCTATCTCTCACTCTCATAACAAGAGGAAATAAGCATATGGCTGCATTCCTAATATAGAGTTCTTCATGTTGCAAGAATAGATATGGTACATCCCACCTTGCCAGGACACCTTCAACCTAAGTTAGAACGTGAAACTTATGTCTCTACATTACTAACCTCATGATATCAAAATTTCTTCCATGGAAAACTAGTCTCGAACTTACTTGGTCCAAGCACAATCCTTGGTCATCCCCTCTAGGTCTATAGGGTGCCGGCACCTTGGGGTCATCCCTCTTGCTTTATGCATCCAGAGAGTGCCCTACTCATCTGCCCTTTGGGTCCCATGAGTTCATTAAGGCGATTAACCTCCTAACTCATGGCCCTCAGATGATGATAGTTGTTACCTCCCGACCCTATGGTCATGTGCAACTAGGAAATTAGGTAACTCCTACTTCCATCAGTCTTATCCCTACCTGACCCTAGGGTAGAATTAGGATTCCATTATAGTGCATGCTCAACTTAGAACCTTACCCAATCCTTCATCATCTCTCTCTGCATTCATGACTGACTTTCATCCCTTCATAGGGGTCATGGCAACCATCCTACCTTGGTCAGGCCCCATACCGGTTACCTCCATGGTACACATCCACATGCATATAGAGATGGCTATCTGTGGGTCTACAGGTTCATTCTTACACCATGTACTTTTACCTAGCTTCTCAAAATCCTATGAAACCCCTTTAGGTTACCTCAAAACCAACCAAACTGGTAAACACCTAACCAAAGGGTCCCTCTCCCAGGATGGGAGGAAACTACACCTTGATAACAAAGGTCGCAAGCTCCTTAGGGTTTACAGTCATAGGAGCATGCCTAACCCAGAGCTATTAAGGCACAAGCAGACTACTTATTAAATCATGCTAGGTCATACTTGTTCTCTTTCCTTAGTTGTGATGGGTTCGTCAAACATGCCCTTAACTTAAGGGGTTTCCTTTTACTCTACACATGAGAAGTACCATGCTCAAAACTATGGAGACTCAAATCTCATCATGAGCATTGGGTACACTATTTCCCCTCTTAGGCCTAGGAGCCCTAGGTTCAACTTTGGGGTTTCCACTGTATACTCAAACTCTTAACCATGAATCAAGCATGTATAAGGCATGACATCCACTCGAACAACACATCCAGAGTTGTGTCTTCTTCAAAGACAACCAACTAGGCATACATTCTCACAACTGGTTACTCACACCTCCTCAAGGTCTAAGGCACTCTTTATCTCAACCAA
The DNA here is from genome assembly GCA_963693085.1 of Alisma plantago-aquatica. NCBI lineage: Eukaryota > Viridiplantae > Streptophyta > Magnoliopsida > Alismatales > Alismataceae > Alisma > Alisma plantago-aquatica. Next base: position 341,215,257 of record OY856412.1, on the reverse strand, counting down.
CAGGTAGTCACTTATACCATAGGTACCAGAAGCATCATCCTCTCTCTAGGGTTTGGTTCCTCTAAAGATAGCCAAGATATCACCAGCCTCCAGGGGTCAAGAATAAGGCAACCCCTATCATCCACTTAGGTCACATCATCCTCAATCCTCCGTTGTTCCTCATATCTCATAATCTAATCTTCCAACCCTCTTGCTTGGTTCCTTCTTTCTCTTTCTATAGCCAACTCCACATCCAACCTTACTACTAGAGGTTCTCTCTCCATGAAGTATCAAGCTCACAGGCATACCTCTACGTGGGTGAAGTCTAGGTTCAAACTTATGTTTGTTCAAGATCATCCACCGCCCCTTATGCTTATCTCATAAGCCATCCATTTTGTCCATGTGGCCTCGGTTGAAACTTACTGCTCGTATTACTGATGTACTCTGGGTTAGTACTATGCTATGCATATGGGGTTTCCATTCTACACTAATCTCCTCATTGAAGGAGATATCCTTCACTCCAACATGAACAACCCGAATCCAGGTTTGGGGTTGCCAAAGGTACTCGGTCTTCAAATTCTCATGGCTCATATGGCATCCAAGGCATGTCTATCCAAACACCTGGTCTACCATGACATCTAAGTCATCTCTCTTTATCCTTCACTTAGGGTTAGGATTTACATCATCCTCAAAGGATGTGCTTGGTCTCTACCTGTAATGGAGGTCTCTACCTCCAAGCCTAACTCTCTCTACTCATCCTCCTACCAAGGAGGTCTATCCTCAGGTCTCTCCTGAGGGTAATGACAACTCATGTCATACGACCTAAGCATGTATCTTTTCCTTTGCGCTTATTCTATTAAGCTTATGTCCATGACATCTTATTTACATGCTTTTTATTAATTTGGTGGAGGATTCCTTAATCCTTATCAACCTTACCCCTACCTCAAGAGGGTGAGGAGAAGAGAGGAAACCCTAATCCTTAAAGTCCTTAATATAATTTTGAGTTGAGAAGGGATGAACAAGATGAGAGAGTCCTAAAGGTATCTTATTTCAAATCATACCCTAAGACTTTGGCCAGACAGTCACACGGATCCGGGAGTCCTCGTATTCCAACTAGCGGTGCGGAGGAAAATATTGCCAGCGCCCGGTCGTGATCCTTTTCTAGACACCTCTGTCTTTCGGATAGTCCTCTAATAACTCCCTTGGGTTCTACAAAATTTGTAAAATTTAATAATTATTAAATATTAATTGAGGAACCTATGCTCTGATACCAATTGTAATGACCCCATCTCCCGGTAACCCCCAATTAAGGGAGACCAGAAGGTCAGAGCCGTTATTCAATTAACAAGATCAAAGGTTTGACAAATAATAAATAATAATTATGAAATTCTACTAACTAATTGGAATTTGGTATAAAATTAAAACTTTGCTTACCTTTGAAAAACTTTGGAAGTCTATCTATCCAGAGCTGGAATCTACTCTACCTAATCCTCCTTGCACTTTATGTTTTATTTTCACAATGTGTCACTTTACCGTTTGTTCATTTCAGGGTTGTACCTAAAACGCCGACAAACAAAACGTCGGTCAGTATATCAAAATATACTGGTATGTGGGGACAACCAAAAGTTTGCACATATGGATAACAATCTAATTATCACAATCAAGTTAATTAACCAGCCAATTTACATTTTGCAGGATGACATTCTCCACTGATTTTGCCCTAACCCTGGCATACCCACCTTAGGGTTTCCTTTGCTAATGACTTATGGCCACCTTCTCAATCCCGAGTTTGGTGCCTAGGGTCACCACTCATGGTGCCCTTTAGCCATGCAATATCATAGGCCACCTTCTCATTCTTGAGCTTGGTGCCTGGGGTCACCACTCAAGGTGTCCATTGGTCTACCCATCTGGGCCTGACCTTTGGCATCATCCATCAGGGTGGCATGTAGGTGAGAGAATACATACTTCTACTATTAATGTGATAATCATAGTGACTTTATGATTTTCAAATATGAACATCCAAACTATTTAGTTGCAGTCAATGCGATGAAACATTCAGAAATCTTCGTGAAACTAAATTGGTTATTCATAAGCGTAACCACATACCTAATTTGCAGAATCAACAACTCCAAGCAATCAAGTATTCCAAAGTAAATCAAGCAAGCACAATTCAATCCTAAAATTTTCATCCAATATTCTCTATCATCGATCATGGTATTCAAGTCTAAAAGACCTAATCTTGCCCTAGGGTTACTAGCCCCCTTTTAAGGTTTCGACCATAATTAGGGTTTCATTTCCTTTTTACCACTTTTATTTCACTTTTATCAAAATATCCATCACACCCTAATTATCTTGTCTTATTTTCCATTAAGATCCTTATGATCAGGTTTGGACCACAAAACCCTAATTTCCGGAATACTATACCTTTTCTTCCCTTTTCCTCACTTTAGAGTTTCTAAGGGTTTTAATTACAACATTAGGTGTAAAACCCTAATTCTTGCAATTCCATCATTAAAATAGGTTAAAATCTAACTTTATCATCACTGAGTTAACCATGCTTGAATTAACTTAATTTCAATATTAAATCTATCCTTGATTAACAATTAGGGTTTCTATTTACAAATTAACACCCTTTTCATCAAAATAATACACTTTTGTTAAAATAAGCATATTTAGGCTTTCAAACCATTTTTAACTTATTCCTCGTATTTTTCAAAGCATGTTTCATATTTTAACTTTATTCATCTGAGCTTCCTAGCAGAAGTTATGATTTTGCAAAGAAAATTACTTTTCTGATTTATCAATTACTTTTTAGAAAAATGTGGGCCGTTTGATTGATGATCCTATGGACCCGGATGGATCCAACGATCCTGATTGCACACTCCCCTACCGCAAATGAAAATAAGTAAAGAACAACTATGCCGTTACCTTCATTCTCTAGCGCCAGGGGCAGGGAGGTCTTTTCCTCCTTTCTCCTTCAACCTCACCACGGACTTCCTGTGCGCAGAACGTCACCCATTCCCGGTCAACTACATCGTTGACACTGGGCTCTAGGCCATCGGTGACTGAGATAAGACACCCTCAGCTCCGCCGGGACCTACCGAGGTCGATGGGATACCTGGATGCGTCGGTGGTGCACCAGGTAGCCAGGCCGAAGAAGCTTTACTTCAATAGGGGGTGCGGTCTGGCCAAGCTTCTTGGCGGAGGCTTGTCCACAAATCGATTTCTCTCCTCGACTTGCTCCATCACCGTAGACTCACAGGGGTGCTCTAGGGCTATGAACAAGGTGTGTCTCTCCCCCTATATATATAGGTTCGCCTACGGCTGTCAAGAAGCCCCAAATTGGGCAAATTGCCTAGAGGCAACGAAACCCATGGAAACTAGGGGTAGATCGACTCGGTTTGATCCCCCAGATTCTTTGGAAATATCCCCTAGATTGCTTATGCACTCAAGTGCAAGAAAATCACTGATCGTATTGCTCCTCCTTTCCTAATCTGTCTGGGGTAGAAGGAAACCACATTACCCTTGGATTCTGATCCAATGGTTAATGCGCCACACGAGGAACAAAATAAATCTGCCCAATTAAAATAAATTGTGACATTTATTGATTTCCTCCAAACATTAGGAAAACTTCCAAAAATCGTATCCCTCAAACCGCTTACACGTTTGATCCCAATTTTTTAGGGAAGCTTAGTAATAACTTAACCTTTCATTATGCCAAATTTGGACCCATTATCTAAATAAATCGGGTCCCTTTCTTTAGTTGCAAGTTATTACTCATGTATGTATATTTCTCATCTATTTTCTCTTTCCTTTGCTATTAAATTATTATTCCGAGTTCCTTGATCCTCAAGGAACCTTAATGGCTCGAAATCCCATCTTGGGAATATACCTTAGCCTTTTACTTATCTTTTATCCATTATTTCCCATATCTTGTTTATTTCTTATTAAAATATATCTTTTGAGGATTTCTCTTTATCTTTCTTTTTATTTTCCTCATTGGTATTTATTTTATTATTAGGAATCCTTGGGATACGAAATTCCATAAAGGATAACTCAATTATACCTCTTTTTACTTGTTTTCCGCATATTACCATTATTTTCAATTTATTTCTCGATAAGGAAATATTTAATTGATCTTTTCTTTTATTATTGTATTCTCTATGCCACCTTGGACTCCTTGGAACAAAAGGAACCCAAGAGGCACGAAATTCCTCTTTGGATTTGCCTTCTAGAGGTTTCCACACTTTTCCTTTTTCTCTATTTTCTTATTTACTCAATAATAGTGGAATTTCTTTTATCCTTTCCTTGTTATTAGGCCCAATAGCCAATAAAGCCCACAAATAAATCAACAAGGCTATTTCAAACGAAAATCATTCATTCATTCATTATTTGTTCACTTATCTTTAATATGAGAAATTACAGTTCTCAGCAAATGAACCCAAAATTGGGGTTGTAACATTGTATGTGTTGTGAAGGACTGGATTTTGGCTTAGTTTTGAGGACGAAATTTGTTTTAAGGTGTGTAGGATGTGATGGAGTGGACTTTTGAAATCCTAAAATGTCCAATGACATAAGTGAATTCATTCATGTCGATTTCTTTTGAAGAGTCTGAGTACTTAGATAAAGTATAGATGTTATTTGGTGTTGACATCATGATTATGATTCATAAATTTGTGACTTTTGGAGTATTTATTTGAACAGTCAAATAAGTGAGCGTTTGCACTAGAGATGTAAGGGATATTTCTTGGATGATAGTAAAGGTATGGTTAAAGTTTGGTGGCAATCAGAGTTTCCTAGATGGAGTTATTTAGGATTGAAATAGACTAAATGAATAATTTTTGACATATGTAGGATCAATATTTCATATTAAAGGCATACACTCTAATCAATGTTGTGTCATGCTCCCTGTTATAAGGGGTTAGCCATGGATTCACCAAAGTGAATGCTCCATCTCAGTCATTGATGAGGAACGAATGACTGTGATTTTGTCTTCTATCTAGCAGCAGTTACGATCAACCTTTGGGTAGGGCTCTCCCACAATGCCCAACACCCTCATCGTGGAGTGAGGAGGTATGATAATAGAATGGTTGATCTCAGCTCGTTTTGATGGGTACCAGAACCCCTCATTTGAGGCTAAAAGGTAAGAGCCCTGAGAGAACATAAAACAACTTCATCCCCCTTCTTCTTTACACTGTACAGACTAGATAAGGGAGAACGCGAGAGGGAATTAGAGCATGAAAGAGGCTCTGTGATTCCAATGAGGAGGATGTGACAACCTCAATTTTCTCTCTCCTATATTTTACTACTCCTCTCTCATCAATTATCTCTTACTCAATTTATATTAGCTTCATAATTGGATAGTTGTGTTGTTCCAATTTTGGCCACTACGAGGATCAATTTCACAATGTGGGGTGCTATTTTGCACTTTTGAACTAAAGAACCATGCTATACCATCACGGTATATTGAACCATTTATATATGATATTCATACTCTATAATGTATTTCATGTTATTGAGGATTCAATTGTGTTTCCAACAATGCAAGAATCACCACAATCAGACCTCGCAAGCTCTAGTTATGATGTTTTAAAGATTGGGTGTTTCAACCCTTTTGCTTTTCTGGTTCTTTTTCTCCAGGTCGGCCTACATGGGCCCAATCAGACTTTTAGGCCCAACTTCTTGCCTAGTCTCTCCCATCCCCCCTTCCTCTCTGGGAACCAATCGGCGGTACATGAACACTTCTTGACACCGCCAGTTGGGTGATGAAAGGGAACGGAAGACAACAACCGAACCCTTGCCGCCTTGTCCAAGTTATAAGCCCCCCCCTCGAATTCTAACCGTAGCCTGCCTTGTTTCCTATTTCCTTTTTCCTAGTTTTAACCCAGCCACCAACGTGATCTGAAAGGGTTCCCTCTTCCAATTTCCTTTCTACTTTTGCCTCACAAGCATCACCCCCCTGTTTCTTCCTACTGTCACCCATGCCAAACCCAAGAGGAAGGGTGCCACCGCTCCTCACCTCACGAAGACTAGTAGACGACGTCGGTGTCCACAAACCTCGGAAGCTCATGTGGCAACGACAGTGGCTGCACCGGCCACTTCTCTGCTGCTCGGCAATGGGTACAACAAGGGGCATAGATGGTCGACGTTGGGGAGTCTGTGGTCTCCTCTCTATCCACCGCCCCAAGATCTGTTGCACGTGGACCACCACCACCATCGCCCCAGACAGCTGGGAGCTGAGGTCGAGCTCCATGTGGGGTTCACCAGGATGATGGGGAGGGGACGACTCCCCTGTTTCTGCTCTGTTCGAAACAGAGGTCCCGATGAAATGAGGCAAAGAGGGGGAAGACGCCGCTTGGGCTTGGACCAGCAAGGCCGGAGGCCCAACACCCATGGGCGGCCAAGGCCCAGTCAAGGGATAGACCAAATTTCTAGCTAAAATAAGGTATTGTTCCCCTTTTTAAGAACAAATCTTTGAATATGATAACCCCTAGACACTAAGTCCAAAATGAACAAACCTATATATCAAATCTATCAACTCGAAAAGATCTACAACATGAGAATGGTTTCAGACCCTGAATCTTCTTCTAAATCTCTGATAATGCTAGATATGTGATCTTTGACTTCTTTGACAATGCTTAATGCATAATTGTGATGAATATTGAATATTTGATGTATACCTACCCTCTTAACCTTGAAGTCAATAACTTTTGTACATATTGAGTTTAATGGGAGTCATCATTATCCATATTGCTCATAAATTACTCCTTTTTGTGTACATATGTGCCTAGTGCAGACTTTAATGATGAACCTTGCCTTAAAATTTCTAATCTTGTTGCAAATGGACAACCACCTAATCTTGTTATATGTTTCTTATGACCTAATGTTTCTGATCTAAATCATCTTTTAGATCTAGACCTCTTGACTCGATGAATCATGATCTAGGGTGCCCTATTGTGAGTCTTTTGACCCTAGAATACATGTAAATGCCTTAAACATTGAGATGATCATAGAAAGTGCATAGAATATCAAAATGATATGAAACTTGAACAACACTCTTATGATGATCGCTAAAACATTAAGAAATCACTAATCATGTAATTAACCAACATTGAACCTAACTTGGCCAAAACCCTAAAATTAAGATAATTAGGGTTAATGATAAGAATCTAATGTGTATATGCAATCTTATTCTTAATCAGGTTTGGCATATGGCTAGATGGTGAAGGATATGTTAGGTTATGAAATCTCAGAATCAGGTATGGGCCTTATCTAGTTATATGACTACCACTTTCTTTCTTGAAAAGACATATATTGTATGCTTGCTTGTTTATTTGCTCAAATATTGCCATGTAGTATTGCTATGTCTTACTCGATGTTTGCCTCGTCAGTTTTATAACATGAACACATATATAGATAGAACTCCATTATAATATTGTTGATAAAGGGTTAACTCTTGGTTACATCCTTGAGGTCCCTCTCGTATAAAAGGGTTAGCTAAGCTTGAGCACCCTTACGGACCCTTCCGACGGGAAGATGGTCAAAGGCCTTAAACATGCTTGATATTGTTGGTATAATTGAGTGAAATGACATAAAATATGGTTTTGCATTTGTTAAACAATTAACATGTTTATTCTTGTTCGTTTAGTCTTAAAATGTTTTCAAAATTATGCAAAGCTTATACATATATGTATCTTTCTTCCCATACTCAACACCTTATGTGTTGACCCATTTCTCGTATGTTGTTTTTAGGTTCAGAGATAGCTAGAAAGATGCAGGGCTTGGTGAGCTATGCTAGGTGTTACTACAAAAAATATATGTTTTAACTACAATTATTCTAACTACATATATTACGTTTATAGTTGAATGATATATTCACTACAAATTGTAATATTGTAAACAAAATAAATATAGTTATTTTTAATAACTACATATTGACTACAAATTTCAACAAATACAAATTTTATAATATTACAACTCCTCTCCCCCCTCTCACTCTCTTTCGCGTTTAAAAAGTATGCCCAAAATACAAATTTTAAGCACGCCGACTCCCCTATTTCAGATTGGCACGATGAGTATTCCCTCTCCTTCCCAAATCATGCCACAATCAGATTTTGATGCCCCCAAATCCTGAACTCCTTTTGTTACTCATGTCCAGTGGAGGTCCATAGTCTTCATACCCCAAGCACCCGTCCGATCACACACATGTATCTTCCCTCCTCAAGAACCCTATCAATCAACCTCTCACCCACTCCCCCACCCTAAACCCCATTTTGGGCCCTTCCTAATATTCACCTCCTATTTCCATTCGAGTTCCAACATTGAAGGAAGGATCACAAGGAAGTCGAGATTCTCCTGCACGCCGTGTAAGCTATCTTCAAGCATCTGAAGACACATTGTATGTAGCAGCTCACTCTCCTATGAAATAAATAGAAGCCATGGTTTCCCCTCTTACTTTTAGAGATGGCTTTCTTTATCACTATGTTCCTATACAGCCACTACAATTTGAGTGAGTCTAGTTGCTCTGATATCTTTCACAATCTTACTTTATTAGTTTGGAATGCAAAAGATATAGTTTCCTTACATTGAGAAACAAGCCAACTATATTCCAATAGCTGATTAGGTACCTCTTTTTCCTACCATTAATAAATTAGAATTTTCAAAAGATGCCTTATAATATCTAGCGCCAATGCTTTAAATAAAAATGACATGTATGATTACTTTATGCTTTCTCTAGAACATTAGCATGGAAACCATTGACTTGTACCTGTAATCTTGTAGTTTGATGTGTCAGGAACCTAGATGGAATATTTGTGTTACTAGCCGTAATGTAATTCAAATATTCACGTTGCAACTGACTATAGTAAGTCTTCTCAATATCAATGCTAGTTTGATCAACAAAGCAACTATTACGCTCACCTTGTAAGCATGTTGAAATGGAAATGAGTGTCTTCTGACAGGGTACTGGTATCTGACACTAAGGTGGAGTTATAAGAACACAACCCATGAATATATTTGGGGAGACAATCCCTACAAGTTCCACGAATATGTCACCATCTATTCTTAATAAATTGCCAATCCTAAATCCAACACAATAAAATCATAGCAAAACAATTCTTTGATAATTTGTTGTGATATAAAATTCCATAAACTCATGTTACAAGCTTACTGAACTTTTGACAATCCTCTAAATTAATAAAATCTGATTAGTACTCATTTTGTTCTTTAGTCTCACATGTCCTGCTTAAAGTGAATTGGATGATGAATGGTTTAAGGTTGTATACATTTGTTTACTAGAATTGCAAATTTTGTGATATACAAAATAAGTCTATTAGTATGAGGACCACGTTTTATCTAATGAAACACATGCTCAAAATGCCTTTAGAAAACCCAAACATGAAGAAACTAACTTTTTTTGTAATTTTCCATCTACTGGCTAAGCGTTCTTAGTTAAATTGACCTCATTCTGATTTTCAACCATGCCAATAACTTCTACTTCTAAAGAATCCTCTTGAAAATATGTTGTGGAGTAAATGGTTTTATTTGAAGCATATCTTGAAAGTTTTTCAAATAAAAAACTTACTACAATAGATTAATGCCATCAATCATTTTTTTCACTATTCTAAATTGGGGCCATGGTTTTCCATGTGACAACTAGATTTTCTCAAGTAGTTCACTATAATTTTATTAGACTAATTATGGGTGCTAGAAGTTTAAATCTTGACATTTCCTAATAATTTGATTGGTGGCTATGCAGTTATGCTTTTATTCCCATTCTACTATCCTTGATGTAACTCTAGCATGCAGGCCATAAAAAGAGCTAAAATCTATCCAGACCCATGAATTAGGTAATTTACATATTGTTAGCGTCGAAATTAGTGACAATTTTTCTTATGGCACTCTCATTTGTTTGGAGTAGCTTTTCAAGACGTGTCGTCTTACTTATTTTGATCGGGCAAGTAAAAATATTCTAATTTTGAAATCTAAAGGTTGAAATGGTCTTAAATATTGGTTGTTACTTCCTAATGTTAGAAGCTTGCATGTTAGAACACAACTTATGACTGAATAAGGTGGAACCTATAAATATATGAATTGTTTATATTGTGGGTTATTATAGGAAAAATTTAGTGAAATGTAACTTATTTACTATGTGATTTTATCGTCCATGTGGTTTTCATTCATAGGAAGATATCACACTTGGGGATTGGATTTCTCCAACTGAGGCCTTAGAGGAATTTAGGGAAGGAATTATTCCATGTGTTGAATCATGCAAGTGTAAATAAATATCTAAATCACAATATATATATCAAGTGAAACTTTGTGTTCACAATTCATCATTGGTTTTGACAATTACAGTTTTCCAAGAGACTGCCTGCCGATATATCTTCATTCTTTAGGTGCTATTTCTATATTTGGTTACTATTTGTCACTTCTTATTCATGTATGCACAAATAAGTTTGATTGTTCCTATCTACTAATAACATACTGGATCCATTATTCATCAATTATCTCCCTCCTTTATCAATGAATAGTCCAATTAGCATTTCTGTTTCCAAGGCTACCACAATAGAGGTTTCCAGAGGATTGTCTGTAGTACACATGTAAGAACTAAATCATTTCTTACCATCCCTATTTATTTCTAAGGTGAGCCTATTTTTTCTTATTTGGTGACAACCTTTATTTTCAAATGATTTAATCAATCATAAATCATAATTTTTTCTTTGAAAACCATATATGATTTTATGTTGCTCTAGTTAGGAAGATGGTCGAAAGATGCAAGTTAAACCAACTACATAAGTAGTACATAAACAATTCTCTATGTGCGTAAGTGTTATTTAGCTTTGTTATTTTCTTGCTATATATATTCGAGATTCAGATTAATTTAATGCTCAACAATTTTACCAATTTTAATAATGACTATATTGTTTGAGCATCAGCAACATTAGCACACATAGGCTAGAACTATTTTGATTGAGTGCTATATGTTGGCTAAGTTCTTTTTTAATAAAAACATTACTTTATAGCTTTCTAAAAGCTCTCAACAAATTTTCTAGTTGATGGGAGATGGATTTAAGCATGAGACCTAGCCCTTCACATTTTATTTGAGAATTTGACCTAATCCACACAACTAGAACTATGTGGGTGTTAGTTTCTGGTGTCTTGTTGGTGTTTTCAATCAGAACAAATAAGTCCTTCTCTTAGACTAAGGTAGAGTGATGACATGGGGAGGAGAAGATTTTGGAGCACTTGGCAAGACACCAGGATTCTCTTGATGCAAAGATCTATAGACTTGTAGTCATAATTCATAGGTTTTTCATTTGAATTCTCATCACTAGTACTATTCTCATCATTTTTCTCCTCATCCAATATGATTGAGCATTCCAGTAGAGCATCAATAACTGTTGTGATAGAAAATTTGCATCATCATTAGTGTATATAATCTTCATCATAATATCATATTTGTTCAACTTATATTAATAAGGATCCTTTTGGATTTGGCAAAAATAACTACTAAAGTGATAATTTGAATGATGAATCTGAGCTAGAACTAATATTAATGGAGATATATTTGAGAATGAGTTAGCATCCTTAGTTTGTTCTAGCCAAAGTGGTAATGCTTCTCATTTTCATATGGAGCATACTGAAAAAGCATATGGTCATGGCACAAATGCCCTCCCAATAGAGATGGTGTACACAGTAGAGCATTCCCTAGGACTAGGATTGGAAAACAATGAGGTGTCTTCTATATCATCATATTTTAGAATACCACTAGGCCTCTTTTATCCTTTTCTTTTGGGTAAGTCTTCCTTTTGCAATTACCTATGTTTAGTTAGCTGGACTAACATGTAAATAGACTATTTCTTCTCTACACTTGTTTTTAAGAGTAAAACTATTACTGCTATTGTACCAAAAGGTATCATGAACTTCTACTGGAAGAACTGATCAAGAATCTTACTTTCCTAAGAAAAGGATATGGATTCATTATATTCAGTAATTTGTCAATCCTTGCAGCCAACTCAACAACACACATTGCATTGACAACAATGTCATTAGCTAAATACATATTTGATGAGTTGTCTCCACATAATTAGAAAAGAAATCCGTTTTTTATCATAAAAAAATCCAAATGATCAAATTGAAATATAGAATCTTCTAATCCAATGTGTTTATAATCAAAAGGATCCCTTCATTATTCAATGCACTAGAAACTTTAATGTGGTCATGCCCACTCAAAATAGGTCATAGTATATAAAATGTGTAATAAAAGAATTTTATGCTGACAAGAATTTTATGTTCTTCTTGTGATGTGTGCTGCATCAAAACTACTGTAGAATGTGTTTGTGAAGACATTGTCACAGAACTAAAAATCTGAATTCAAATGGTCTTCATAACCACATTTCTCTAGACAAATAGATGCAAGTAAAGTAAACCATGGGTTGCTTATTGTTTATGTTTTGTCATACTTTCACTACAAAAAGTATATGGAATTTTGAATTAATTATTGGTTTCATAAAGCTATTGGTAACATGATTCAATATATAGTCATATATTCTCTAAATTTTCTATTCATTGTTGGTTAATACCTTGCAGGGAGTGTTGCTAGTGGACATATATTGGATGCTTCATCGACCTGATACAAAATTGTGTTTGTCAAGTCATGAACTTTTCCTATAGGGAAGTTCATGTGAAATGTTATTTAGCCTATTCACAAGCACAATATCCAAAAGGTCTTAAGATTCTATATGCTTTAGCAACCTACCGCACTATTGCTTCCTGGTTGTACCTCGTGCTCTAATCTCTTCTAAAGGAATGCAAACTATATATTTTCAGTATCTCAACTAACATATAGAGAAAAGGAAAAACAATTGTAGAAGAAATGTTTGAATCAGATTGAAAAAAGCTGAGTTATATTCCTTCTACAAAACTTCTGCTCTCTCACCAACAATTAAGGTACCACCTTAAGACTCATTTATTAAGTCTTGTATTGCAGTCATGACTAAAAATGTTTACTTTTTGCTAATAGAAAAGTAAACTGACTTGGGTTTTGTTGATTTTTTATACCATTTTAATGGACATATTAATCATATATAGGGAACCACTAACAATGAGTACATGTTGCAATGAGAAATCAAAGTGAACCACTAGGTCCATAAGTAAATGAAAACCTGCAATGTTTGGCTTCTGCTATTAGTCCACTCAATAACTACCATCAGTGCAGTAATTTCTCTGGGATCGTAGTATAGAGGTGAACCCTTCCATGAATTCATGATGATTAGGTAATACACAAAAATATTTCTATCAATTACATAGAAGTTTGCCCTGATATAAGTCATGTGACAGAACATAAAATTTTAATTTATGATTCAACAATTCATTTTCTCTATCATATCAAGTTTCATATGGTGTGAAAACATTTGACCAGTCTCCATTAGCATTGTCATAGAGCCTCAATACCATAGGTGCCACTACCATTAAGGCTACAGAGCTGAAGTAATAGGTATCAGTGGTATGGCTCAAATTATTTCTTAGATGAACAATGAATTCAACACATAATCTTCAGGATCCCCATCCACTATCTATTAGTTCGTAGCCATATTTAGGGATATACCTCATGACATTTTATTTCCTTTGATACAGAATGAATCTCTAGGATGTCCAACCATCATTCCATGATGACAAGTTAGTTTATAATTTTAGACATGTACTCTAATAGAGTGATGGAATTAGAAAATTACTAGCCAAAGTTGTTAGTTGTAATATTATGAACTTCTTTAGTAGATGGCTTCAACTTTTCTCATCCTAGACACAACACTAGCATATGTATATGAGGGACATAGTGTAGGACAATATGCCAAACTTCTTGAGAAAGTTGTAAGATTTACTGACATCCAATTCTAGTTTCTCTTATTTTTAGAAATATTTTATCTACCTCAAAAGAAAATGTGATCAGGAGTAGAAAATAAAATATGTGATCTAGGATGAAGGTTAAGGTGGGATTGTGAGGAGTCTAAGCCTCATAATCCAATAAAATGCCTAATTCCACACCTACACTATATGTCATCTATATATATAATACCATGCATAATGAACCAATCTCAACTTTTTGATGCTTATTTGTAGATGTGACAATATCCTTTCGAGGACTAATACTAATGTTGGCATCTCCTATTTTCCATGTTTTATGAAAACCATTCGTATTTTATCTATTTCACATTTTTGTTTTACAAAGTTTTCCTTTGTTTTCTTTTCTTTAAGTCATATACATTTTGAATATCTATAGAAAGTTATATTTTCCCTTGGTCCCGAAAATTAGGCTTACATGTTATTATCAATACTTTCTTGGAAGTTTTTTGCATGGTCTGTGGCAATAGTTGGTCTTGGCATCCTGTTCCTAAATCTTGGATAAGCAAACATGGGGAATAAAATGCTCTGAATTATATGTGTTGGAATTTTGGACCTTCATTCTTTGATATACTTCTAAGACTGTGGACTGTCTAACATAAGTTACCAGGCCTAAAAAATGTGAAGGTCAATCTACTTATGATGATTGGTAGCTACAAGCGATGATCGATAGCCATACAGATGGACAAGCCTAGATAACAATCCTCATGTACGCATTCTTAACATTTTACTGATGGTTTTTCTATATACTTGCACATACATATGTACTAGTCATTTAGAATCAGGAACATGTTTTAGCTAATGAAATGCATGCTCATGATTCCTTTAGGTAATCCAAACATGTATAAACTATTCTTTTTGTAATTTTCCTTCAACTACTAAGAAATTGTGGTTAAATTGACCTCATTCTTATTTTCAACCATCTCAATAACTTCTACTTAAAATTTCCTCTTAAAAAAATGTACTGGAATAAATGGTTATATTTGAAGAATATTTCTTGCAAGTGTTTCAAATAGAAAGCTCAATACAACAACTTTTAAATTGGGGCCATGGTTTTCCATGTGACAACTAGATTTGCTCAAGTGATCCATTATAGTTTTATTACACTACTTCATAGGATCTAGAAGTGTAAAGCTTGACATTTCCTAATACATTGATTGATGACTATGTGGTTATACTCTTATCCTCATTCCACTACTCCTCGATGCAGTTGTAGCATGCATGTCATAGAAAGACCAAAAATCTATTCAGATCCATGAATTAGGTAATTTACCTACAATTAGCCTCAAAACCAGTGACAATTGCACAGAAGGCACTATCATTTTTTCTAAAGTAATTTTTAAAGAAGTTCCATCATAATTATGTTGATCGGGAAACTAATAAATATTCTAAATTTTATAATCTTATGGGTACAAATGGTCTTGAATATTAGTCATTACTTGTCAATGAAGCTTGCATGTTAGAACACAACTTGGGGACGTACAAATATATCCATTTTTATGATGTCCCTTATTCTTAAAAAAATAATTGACCTGTAACTTATTTACTGTGCGAATTTATCCTCTAGGTGGGTTTCATTCTTAGGAAGATAACACACATCGGGGACTGGATTTCTCCAACCTAGGCTTTCGATGAATTTAGGGAAGGCATTATCCTATGTTGAAGAATCACAATATATATCAAGAGACTACCTACTGGTATATCTTCATTATTTAGGTGTTATTGATATATCTTGTCACTAGTTGTCACTTGTTCTTCAAGTATGCACAAAGAAACTAATTATGTCTGTCGAATAATTACATATGGCTTTAGTTTGAAACTTACTTATTCATGTATTCTGATGAACTTAGAAAATACTTATTGACTTTGCTGCACTCTACCTTTACCCTCTTGCTCCTAAGTACTAAAGGTGGTCTCTTCCAACTTGATGTTGTGTGTTCAACTTGATGTCAATTATCTTTCAATTTATTCCATGACTCTATTTGTTGATTTGCCATCAGGAACTTGCATTTGTTGGATAGGCGTTAGTGGAAATTCATATTCATAAAGGAATGCACCTACTAAATCCATGTCATGACGTTCACATTCAAACAACTCAGACACATGTTGAGAAAAGTCACTTTGAAGAAAAATTACAGGTTCAACAAGTCAACAAAATGTATCCATGACAATTAGGTAATATTGGAGATATTATTTATATGCCAAACTAAACCACTTTAAGTGATCCATTTCATTTCCTAAATATAGAAATTCCCTACTCTTATGTTGGATCATGATAAAAAAGAACTATATTTCTTGATTTCAAAAATGAAGAATTTTCAAAAAAAAGTTATCTGGCCACGATATACATGCCTAATTATGAAGATGACATAAAAAACTAGTCCACTCTCATACACCAATATTGACTTAGGACTGACCTAGAAAGTCAACTAAATGATTACACTTAGATCATTTGGTAATAAAATTCTTAGAATTCATAATCAATAATTTGGAAAGTTTCTAGACAAGATCCATAATCATATGATCCAAATGTTAGACCACGGACCCTATAGTCAGTCACCTTGTTAATTCCAAAATGGTCACAACCATCCACACCTAGTTGAATGTAGTAAACCTCATAAAATGTATATGCTTCATCACACCTCAATATGTATTTGTATTTTCTTTGTTTATATTAACTTTGCCAATCCGTAACATCATCCTTGGTATTGTCATTATAGATATATTGTGTTATTGTGTAATTTACTTGTTAGTTTACTATTTTACTTTTAGTCCCATATTTCTCACTTGTACTTATGTCTCTACTCTCAGTAGCTATATTAGAGACTATCTTGTAGCATGTTTTACTCACTGAATAAACAAATTCCTTTCCCACTAGATGGTATCAAGAGAATGCCTCTTTTTCCCCACCCACCCATCCACAGTGATGTAAGAAAACCACCACCCTCGACGCAGACCCCGCCCCTCCCCTCCTTTTGCCGTCACCGCCCCCCCCAACCCTTCCCCACTCGCTACCCCACCCTCCAACCGCCGCCCACCCCTCCTACCCGCCACTCCCCTTCCTATCTCGCCACTGCCTCCCCTCCCCATCCTCCTTTGTCCCATCGCCACCCCCCCACAACTTCCACCCTCCAAGCCTCCTCCCCTTCAGCTCCTCCTCTTCCCATCCCTGCCCCGACTGCCACTGGTTTTTACCCGTCCTCTTCCTCTACATCTAGGTGATCTTTGTATCCAAGTTAGGACATCCACTGGTCATCTAAGTTGAGAGTATTTCGTCTCACCATCTTCTCTACCTATGCCTCATGAATGAACATTGATCTTTCCTCATGACGGCATAGGTTTCTCTCTATATATGCATATTCTGCCCTATACGACTTTTCTGATCTGACTCGTCAGATCCCTGTTGTTGTTATCTGCCCCTTCGTGGGTCTCTGATCTAATCTACTGCTAAGCCAACTACTGCCTCTGCCATGGCCATATTTGTGCCTCCCCATTCTCTGTGTGTCACCACGGTGAAGCTTGACGGTGGCTCCAACTATCATCTGTGGTCAGTGTAATTTGTTCTATATGTCAAAGCACAAGGACAATATCATCATATTACGTCTGAGCCTCCTGCAATTCCTACTACTGATGCAGATGACAAAACCAAACAAAGCTATGCACAATGGTCCAAGAATGACTCCGGTGTCATGTCTTGGATCCTCAATAGTACAAAGCCTCATATTAGCCAATCACTTCTATGCCTTCATGATGTTGATGCTATGTGGGATCAACTGTCCCACGTCTACTCTCATCAGGAGAATCCCAAGTGAGTTTTTGAAATTTTCAAAAACTTGGCTAAAAAGGAGACCCACAATGCTTCTGAAGCCCCGGTCGAACCAAATCCTGAGTTTGTGGTTGATCCACCATCCACTGAGGTATTTTATGACCTGGATCTTCCTATCAGTTTATGCAAAGGTGTTCGAACATGTTCTAAGCATCCTATGAGTAATTTATGTTCATCTGACAATCTTTGTGGTAGCTTTTCTTGCTTCAATTCTATTTTGTCTGTTGTGACAATTCCTAAATCAGTCAAAGAGGCCCTTCGCATTCCTGCCTGGAAACATGCTATGGAACAAGAAATGCATGCACTCTGTGATCGTCAGACCTGGGATCAGGTTGATCGTCCCTCTTCATGCTAAACCATTGGTTGTCGCTGGATATTTAATAGTAAATATCAACCGGATGGTACCATTGAACGTCTGAAATCCAGATTAGTTGCAACAGGTTACACACAGACATATGTGGTTGACTACTTTGAGACCTTTTCACCAGTTGCACGTCTGAATTCTGTTCATATTTTGATTTCTATTGCTATAAATAAAGACTGGCCTCTGTATCAACTTGATGTCAAAAACACTATTCTCTATGGGGATTTTCAGGAAGAGGTATACATGGAGCAACCGCCGGGATTTGTTGCCCAGGGGGAGTCTGCCTTCAAAATATGTCAACTCTGAAAGGCCATCTATGGTCATAAGAAGAGCCCGTGTGCCCGGTTTGATAAACTCAGTCAGATCTTAATTACTTTTGGCTTTCAACGATCACAATCTGATCATTCTGTATTTATTCATAACTCAGCAACATCGCTTGTTATTCTGATTGTATATGTAGATGATATTGTTTTATCTGGCAGTGATAATGCGGGTATCCAGGAAACCAAACATTATTTGGCACAACACTTCATCACCAAGGATCTTGGCAAACTGCGATATTTTCTAGGTATTAAAGTTGCCTGATAATCTGTAGGAATTTGTCTTTCACAAAGAAAATATGATCTGGATTTATTGCAGAAAACTGGCATGTTGGGATGCAAGCCAGCCAATACTCCTCTAGATCCCAACATGGATTGGGATGATGATATCTCTCCACCTTATGATGATCGTCACCAGTTCCAGAGGCTGGTAGGAAAGCTTATCTACCTAACGGTCACTAGGGATGACCTAGCAGCTGTTTCAGGATTCATAAGTCAGTACCTTGATAAACCCTGACAATGCCACAGGAACGCTATGTGTCACACCCTACGATATCTTAAAAGATCGGCAGGGAATACCTTGATAAACCCCAACAATGCCACTGGGACGCTATGTTTCACATCCTACGATATCTTAAAAGCTCGCTAGGGAAAGGTCTTCTGTATAAAAAGCATGGCCATTGCAATCTATGTGGATTTTCTGATTCTGACTATGTAGGGAATCGATCTGATCGAAAGTCCACTTATAGATATTGTAGCTTTGTGGGAGGAAGCCTAGTCACCTGGAAAAACAAACAACAAATTGTGGTTGCTAGATCCAGTGTCGAGGCCGAATATAGAGCCATGGCTCATACTGCATGTGAGCTTCTGTGGGTCCGTAGCCTTCTTCAAGAGTTTAAAATTACTTACTCTAGTCCCATTCATATGTTCTGTGACAACAAAGCCTCGATTTTTATTGCGAGCAACCCCATGTTTCATGAACGCACGAAGCATATTGAGGTGGATTGCCATTTTTTTTGGGAGAAAGTTCTATCTGGACATATCTGCACTCCATATATTGGCACTGACAAGTAGCTTGTGGATATCTTCACCAAGATCTTGCCTAAAGCTCGGTTTCATACTCTGATTGACAAGTTAAGCTTGTTTGACATCTACGCTCCAGCTTCGGGGAGTATAGATATACTGTGTTACTGTGTTATTTACTTGATGGTTTATTGTTTTACTTTTAGTCCCATATTGCTCATGTAACATCCTAGGATTTGAGGCCTCATATAAGTTGATCTTAAAAGGAATGATTGGACTAGCCATATCACCAAGGTGCACCTCCTTTTCCAGGAGCCCATCACTAAAGAAGTCCATAGTTAAGTGTGCTCAGCTTAGAGTAGTACTGGGATGGGTGACCTGTCGGGAAGTTGATTCTGGCATGCGCGTGAGTGAGGACAAAGCACATAATTAAGGCTAGTGGTGGTTTGTGGGGATAGTAATCATTCCTGAAACTCTATTTGAGCCATGGACATTGGGACCAAGTGTTACAAATGGTATCAGAGCCAATTCCCCTCCAGTAGGTGGGACCCACATGGACATGGCATGCCAATCTTGAGCCATGTGGTCCAGGAATGTAGGAAAGGGTTGTCCATGGTTGACATAGCCACCCTTACGCTGGTATTCTGTGATCGGGAGCTAGGTGTCCATGGGCCATTGTGGGTTTGTACTGAAATGGGGTCAGATTATGAGGCCATATACTTGAAACTTGACGAGGACGTCAAGAGTCTAAGTGGGGGAGATTGTAACATCCCAGGATTTGAGGCCTCAGATAAGTTGATCTTAAAAGGAATGATTGGACTACCCATATCACCAAGGTGCACCTCCTTTTCCGGGAGCCCATCACTAAAGAACTCCATAGTTAAGCATGCTCAACTTGGAGTAGTATTGGGATGGGTGATCTGTCGGGATGTTGATCCTAGCATGCGCGTGAGTGAGGACAAAGTGCATAGTTAAGGCTAGTGGTGGTCTGTGGGGACAATCATCATACCTGAAACTCTACTTGAGCTGTGGACATTGGGCCCAAGTGTTACAACTCACTTATACTTATGTCTCTACTCTTAGTAGCTATATTAGAGACTATCTTGTAACCTATTTTACTCACTGAATAAACAAATTTATTTCCCTCTAAAGTCATTGCTTACTTTGAGAGCCCACCATGATTATTATTAAATAAATAATCAGCTGCTTCTTTTTATTACCTTTGTCGTGTTGTTAGTCTGAAGATGAACTACAATATGGATTTCAGGGCTGTCAAGTTTGTGTATTGTTTGTTTTTATCGAGGTTTATATGTCCAATTAACTATGCTATCATCGTCCCAACAATTTTTGATGTGTTCATATTTTTGTGTTTCTTTCTGGGTTGGCACTTCTGGGCGTAGGTACCTCTATTTCTCATTGACATAGGAATCTAAAGATGGAATCCAGTGGGATGCTCCTGGCTTAGGTACCTCTATTACAACACTATAAAATATGAATCTAGGTTTGTGTGGCTGATGGTAAGGGCTATGAATGTGGAGTTATGTGAAAGGTGGTTTTGAATGGCAAAGGTATTTGGTAATGTGGCGAGAGAGGTGGTGGTGAGAGATGGCTGTAAATATGGAGTTATGTGAAAGCAGTGATGGATGTGGCTTTGAATGTGGGTTGTGAATTGGTTGGTATGTTGGAGGTTGGATGGTACTAGACCAATGGTTCATGTAGTCATGTGTCTTCCCTCCCTTCCTCTTATAGAAGTAGTTTTTTTTCAGAGTGTGGGGCTCATGTTTTACAGGCATCAGGCGGGAGAGAGGAAATGAACTTCAATGTTTGTAGCAGGAAATAGGTTTTGGCTTATGGGATATATGGATGGTGGGTGACATTGCTCTACCACATCGGGAGTTGGTGATCAACGGTGGGGCTAGCAAACAATGGTGTTGTTGGATGATGCCAAGACGAGGGATCCCAATCATAGTTGACATTTGTTCTGATTGGCAACTGGGCGTGAGTGAGATGAGGAATCTGAGGGTGGGGAGCAATATCATAAGGTTGGAGACCACTTGAGAATTTATGCATTAGTAGAACAAAAACCAACTCCACCAAATAACAATATTTGCAAGCTTTAGGAATCTACATAATATTCTTATATACGCCAAGGTAGACTAAAAAGGACAATTGGAATAGGAGTTAATATCCTGATATATCAAGAATCCCTTTCACTCTTCCCATCTATTGCTGCCTATCCTTTGGTGATAAAAATAGGCATTAATAATAATCACTCTCCTAGAAATAGAATAAGTTACTTTGGTTGATTTGAGTACCTTGAAGGATTTTATTTATTGCACTACCTAATTTCTCATGAGCACACAGGTAATTTATCCATTACACAACACTTTGTAAATCATCTTCAGTAGGAATGCGGTAAGAAGAGCCAGTGACATGGGTGCAACCCACTTAGCAGTCCAATTGTCCCTTTCTCTATTGATGTGTTTTGAAATGACCTCACAATGTTTTTTTATTATCTAAGTGTTTCTTGGGCGGTATCTTAATGTTTTATTTACATATTGACATTTTTCTTTTTTCCCCATGGAGTATTCATCTCTGTCCACAAGACCATGAAAAGTCATCTCACAACAATTTATTTTCTCTTGTTACTATCAATACTTTTTTTATCAGTTTGCACCACTCACGTGATGTGTTCCACTTCTGGTTGGTTCCGTTTATAAAATCCAGTCTAAACATATCGGTCTAGGAATTTGTAATGTGCATGTGATGTTAGTTTAAAAACCTAGAATTACAATTTCTACTCAGCTCGGTTGTGATGGTGGCCATGACTTAGAGGGTTATATGATCTTGTGATTGTACCTCCTTTTCCTTTCACTTTCTCCCCTCTCTACATTGTGATGATGTGATAGTATCTAGTTTTGTTTTAATGATATGTGTGCAGAATGATTTATCCAGAAGATCTCAGTTGGAACAACTCTTGACCGTGTGAACTCACAAGCCAAATAGTCATATTTCTCTAGTAGAGGCCATCCCAGTTGAATGTGTCTACTTAGTTTCTCATGGGGAACCAAAACTTTGCATCCCTTTACCTCAGGGATCAACAAACAGTTTTTGTTGACAAGTCCCTATTTTATCCTTCACTGAATGTTGTGTGTGAGTTTGGCTTGGTAGGGGAATGGGGCTATTTATGATGTTTTTATAATAATATAAATTACATTTTTGTTGTTTATAGATATCAAGAATTTGTCAATGGATACATACACTAGTTTATTTCTTATAGAAACTATTGGTGAGAAAATTTACTAGTTTTTACTGGTTTATACAAGTCTTTTACATGTAATAGTTAATACTAGCTTTTTAAATCATTAAAGTTACATTTGGTTTTTTGTATTCAACTACAAACTCTAGATAATGATTTTTCTAGTCTAACATATCTTGAACTCCCTCCTTGCAATTCCATATTATAGATAACAGTCAGATACCCTTCAAAACAAAGCCATAAGCTATCTTCCATTTGTTTTCGGCTAAAGGTTTGGTATGTTCTTGACGGATCATTTACCTAGAATATTTTTTCATATTGTTATAGATGCCTTAATCATGCATAGAACATGTTGGCACAACCATTATTTCAGTATAAGAAAACTGCCAAAATCCAACAATTTTTATCATATATCTATGATAGTGTTGTCTTAAACTAAAATGATGGTTCATATAGTATTTTGTCTTGGTGAATTGATAAGATGATACATTTTCAGGGCTTCATGTTATATTTTATGTCCTTTGCAGGTGAATGATTAATGATTTGAATTTTCAATTTTTTTTTGGAGAGGATAAAATATTACTATAAACTCAAAAGTATAGGGAGTACATCAAAATCCCATATAATGTACATGGTTCACTCAACAAAACCCCATTGTCTATGGACCATGATGTCCAAGTTAGCCCCAAGCATAGGTCTGGCTTCAATCGCCCTACCTTAGTTATGTACAATATTTTCAAAAAGCTCAAACATGTCCGTGTGTTTCTTCCCATGTAGTCTACTATTGCGCTCCTGCTAAGAAAACTAACAAATCACAGACAAACACCCACCCACAAAACACCTTTTGCTGACGTTGTTCATCATGTTACTCAAGATACAAATGCAAGAATTAAGCAAGGATGTGGGGGGTTGCCACCCCACCCCAACTTTAGAGAAGTCCTACCACATAGATATCTCATATAGGGACACCCAAAAAATAGATGACAATGGCTCTCAACTTCCTTCTCGCATAGCAGATAGATGGTCATCGGTCTCAAACCCCACTTGTTTAACCGATCAAATGTCAGGAGACAAATGAGGATGGCCCTGTAAGCACAATAACTCCACTTGGGAGTATGGAAATTATTCCAGAATAGAGGATCCCAGGGAACTTGTGCCATACGTTCAGGCTTAACGATCCAAGGCTTGGTTGTTGGATCACGAAGCTACCAGCCAGCTATAGAGTCAACATACTCCTCCACCATGTCGAGCCATGATCTACACATTTCCGTCCACACTCTTGATGCGTTGGCATTGCTAGAGCGAGGAACATCACCGTATCTATCGTGCATCCATATGCTCCAGTAAGAATCATTGCACCTGAGGAAATGGTCAATCCTAGCCAGCATCACAACTTCAGTAATGTCAATGACATTAGGAACATTCGGCCCTCCCCCCTTAAAACCTCTGGCTATGTTTGACCAGGCAACAAAATGAATCTTGCCACCCCAAATGAAGGACCCGCATATTCTATTGAACTGGTTAAGAACAAAGCTCGGGATCTCAGCCTGCCTACACCAAAAATGGATCTTACCCGCAAGAACTATTGTAACTAGAACCAATCTACCTGCAACAGAAATTTTTACCCCATTCAACTTCACCACAAAGTCTCTAACATTATCAATACAAGATCTGTAGTCATCACTTGTAGCCTTGCCGCCACTAAGAGGTATCCCCAAATATATTGTTGGGAAGGTACCATCGTCTAGGCCAATGGTTTCCTTGAGACGACCTCACCTACTTTCACAAGACCTAGACAGAAACACCCTTGATTTGAGTGTGCTCATAAAGAGTTTCGTCAGCCTGCCAAACTCAACCATGATCTTCTTAAAATTCCTGAATACAAAGGTTAGCAACAAAGAAGATCAAAATATCATCAACGAAGATCATGTGCGTCATAACTTTCTCCCCACCCCGACGGTAGGTGGTTATATCCCCTCTCTGGGTAGCATCCTCCATAATATTGGAAAACAACTCCATGACAAGCGTGAACAACAGGGGGGAGAGATGGTCCCCCTGTCTCAGGCCATTTGCAACAGTAAAATATCCAAAGGGGCAGCCATTAATTAACACAGAGAAGGAAGTAGTTGTAACACACTCCCTCATCAGATGATTCCATTTGTCCGAGAAGCCTATAGCATGTAGAATATCCCATAGGGTATCCCACCAGACATTGTCATGTGCTTTGGCCAGGTCGATTTTCACACAGGCTTTACGGGAGGTGTTCTTCACTTTGAAGTCAAGAAGGAACTCTGAAGCAAGGAGAGCATTGTCCGATATTGACCGTCCTTTAATGAAAGCCGGCTGGTTAGGAGATATGATATCTGGTAGTATCACCTTCAACCTTCTTGCTAATAGTTTGGAGATAATTTTTTATAAGACCGAGAAACAAGCAATTTCCCTTAAGTCAGCCATCGAGTTAACCATTTGTTTCTTAGGAATAAGCCTAAAAAAGGAATGGTTGATGCATCTGACCATGTTCCCACCCACCTGGCGGCTCTGCAAATATCATCTTTTATGGTGTTCCACATGGCTTGGAAAAACATTGCGTTGAAACCATTAGAGCCAGGGGCTTTAGAAGAGCCGATGGAGAAGAGTGCTTCTTTAATCTCAATCTTTGTGGCAGGGCTGCATAGGCAACGATTCATATTAGGAGTGACCCTAGCCACCGGGAGGGTGCAAGCCAGTTGAATCTCATAATCAGATTTGTTATAAAGAGTTTCATAAAAATTTGCAGCTTCAGTGCCCACTTCAGCAGGTGAATTGGTGGCTGAACCATCAGCTCTTATTAGCGTATGAATGGCGTCCCTCATAAAATTCATTTTTACTACAGTGTGGTACGTCTTGGTGTTTCTATCTCCATCATGAATCCATTTCAGTCTGCTTCTCTGCCAGAAAGAGATCTCTTCAGCTTTCTCAATCTGATGTAGATTCTATTCCGCCCTCTCCTCCTCGAGAATGGCTTGCTCTTGCATAGGATTAAATCTGAGGTTCTTGGCAGCTTTGTTGTAATTGGTCCTAGCAAGAAAGACCATATTGTGGATCTCATACAGCCCTCTTGTCCAGGCCTTAAGAGCCGCCTTGACTAATTTTAACTTCTCAGCAACAATATATAAAGGGTTCCCCTTTACCTCTTTAGACCACACCTCCTTGATGGTATGCTCACACCCTAGCCAATCCAACCACCAGTTGTAAAAATGAAAAGGCTTCACCTTGTTTGCCTCATTATTCAGCCAAATGATGAATGCATATTCATCTCTTATTTTTGCTTCATTTAGAATAATTAATTAGAACTTTTTTGTTAATTTTAGCTCATTCAAAAATAAATAGCACTTTAATCTTCTTGATATACTTTTTCTGAATTCTTATGATATTTTTCTTAATTTTTAGGAATTATCTAAGTAAATCGAGAAAATAAAAGATGAAGATATGAGGCTTTCAAATATTCCCGCAGTGCCTGAGATACTCGTCACCAAAATAGTCATATCTTTTGCGTCTATAGTCGTAATTTCAAGATAAAGCATGGAATGAAAAGAGAATTTTATTGGCTATAAAAAACACATATTTTGTGGCAATTGTGGTGTTTATTACGCTGCGAAATTAACCGGTGAAAGTAGCATTACGTTTTTCCGCAGAGTCTGATTTTAATATATACCTTTCACCAAAATTGGTATAACTCCCACATCCGAAGGCGGAATTTATTGTGCAAGTATGCGTTGGAAAGATAATTCAATTATCTACAGGAAAACTATATTTTGGGACCGCTTCTGAATTTTTGACTGGCCCAAAAATGCGTTTGAAATTGCTGCTGCGGGAATTTGCATTGAAGAGAGTTACATGGTCAAGACAATTAAAGTCTATCAAATTCCTATTGATCAAATCTTAAAAATTCAAAAAGATAGCTCCCTCTCTTTTTTCCCCCTCTTTTTTTTGGATAGCCTACCCCTCATTCTCCTATAAAAGGAAGGGCACTTCCTCCTCCCAAGATCATCTTGGATTTCTTGTATTTGGGATTCTGAAGCAAATCGTCTTGTAATCATTCTCTTATTATGCAATAAAGTATATCTTAATTCAAGCATAGCTCTTTCATTCTTGTTCTTGTCTTTTATCTCCGCCCTAGTTTTAATCTTCTTCTTTCCGTTCTTTAATTCGGGAGCAAGGAACAAAGAAATAAGCCATTTCATCGTCTCTAGCATAAGGATTAATTTCCTGATTTCTGGGCTAGACTATGGCTTCATTTCTTTCTTCCTCCGTCTCCCCTTTCTCCATGTGTGGGTAGTCTTTTATCGGGGTAAGGGTAATAATCCCTTAGCCATGGTTTTAATGACTTCTTCTTAAATGATTAGATGGTTATCGATTTTAATTGATTGATTGATCTTCGGATCGCATGTTAATCCGGATGGATATGACCATGGAAATATGGATTTAGAACAATAAAATTGATTACATAGACGTTTTGATATGACTGTGGATTTTTGTCTCCTAGGATGATAAACTAGGAAGCATGAGCACAAGACCAATGGGCTCATGTGGAGTTTCTCTTTTGTGAGTTCTTAATTCGCAAGCCTTCATCGAATCGTCGTTTAAGTTTTATTTGTTATCACCTAGGCCAAGGTGGTGAAAACCCCTACGAGCCTCAAATTCCTTCTCTTGATTTAATCACCGCATCCTTTCCTTGTTTTAACTCTTAGTCTTCCATTCATATAGTTTTATTGTGTTAACAATCTTTTTATTATTACCTTGTGCATGTTAATTCTTGTTAAGTGTTTTTCTTCTTACATTAGTGTAATCAATCAACCCTCAACTGGACTTTACTTTCTTCTCTAATAAAAAGAAAAATACCAAAAACAAATAATAAAGTTATTCAAATCTTTGGGTTCTAAGAACAATCTCTAAATAGTTGTCATGTGGGATCGACCCTTCTATACTACCCTTAAAATCGGAAGTAAAAAAGGTCTAAACTCTAGGATTAACCATCTTAGTGATTGATATTGCAAAACGACGAGTATCAATTTGGCGCCGTTGCCGGGGACAATAGATTGTTTTCTCGAACCCCCAAAAATCTTTTGAAAAACTTTTTTTATTTTTTTATGCCTTCCGAGTAACATTCCGGAAGTGCTACTCTTCTTTTTGCCGAGTTTCCATTCCGGTAGTCCTATTTTTTCTGCACACGATTAACAACTTGATTTGTGCATGTGACGCTCACCGAACGCCAATTCCGCGGGGCAATTTTTTAATCTAGAACCAGAGAGGCTAAGGATGATTTTAATAGATGATGATGATGATGATTATATCATCTTCAATCAAGTAGAACCAACTCCAGTACCTAAAGCTCCACCGATCACTTCCATTGTGGATGTTAATCTAGTTGATTCTAATGGCCAATCTACTTCATTGGAACTCTTTCTCTATAATGAACCGCCACCCTTAGAAGAAGTCCAATGTGATATAGTTGAGATTCCACACAACCTTGATCAGGAAATGGATAGGTGTTTTAAAGAAATTCAGGATGTTGTAAATGAAGACTTTGTTTAGCTAGGGCTATAGCTGTATGGGGCCATGACTATCCATATAAGTCAGAAAATGAGTGGATGGAGGCCTATGTTGATAAATTCATGAATCAAGAATATTTTAACAAAATGGTTAAAGATTGGTGGGCTCAAAGAATGTCCCAACAACCTAAGACTCCAACACCCTTCTCAGTTGTAGGCCCATATTTGGATGTTTGCAATAATCATCCCATCTTGGTTGAGCCTATTGTGACCAATGTACCATCACCTCCCCAACATGCACTGATGGATTCTTTTGAAAGGCTTCCTCATCAAGAGCACTATGACCTCACTCAACCACCTCTTTTTCCACATCTGGTTGAACCTGATGAGGTGATTCTACCACTGCAAAAACCTTACATTACACCGTTATATTGTGAGGTGATCCCTTCTGAGCCCATTGAGTTGGGCACTTGTCCTATAAAGGAATCAGATCTCCCCTTCAGCAAAGTAAAGGATCCAATTGATTCCATAGACATCCATGTTGATGAGATCTTTTATGAAGAAGAGATGGAGAACTCCCCAATAGAGATGGAACAACCTAGATTGATCATTTTTGATAATTATGACGACAATTATGCCATTTGTGAGTCTTCCACACCAAATCCACTGGCTTCCATTTATGGGGTAAAGGATCCAGACGCACCTTGTTGCATAATCCACTAAGAAGACATACATCCCCATATGATTGTTTACTCGGCTAACAAACCAGCTCTTCTTATACAGGCACCCTCTTCACCACATGTAGATCCAGGCGGCAAAAAGATACTCGAGCCAGATTCTTCGTCCGATCTTCCATATCCGACACTACATTTGTTACCCAACTAGCACCTGCCAATCCCCCCCAATCTACATTCATCTCCAACACTACTTTCACTATTGAAGGAAGATATGTGGATCCTACTCGAAGGACTACGAGGTGATACACAACATCATTCAGAAAACCTTTTTAGGCTTCCGTGACTACCCATCCATTGGTAGTACCATGAAGCTCCTCTATTCAGAACTCCAGCCATCATCGACATTCCATTCAGATGGACATATTTTGAGCTACCAGGACCTCCTGGTGAACCCAACAAATTTCTTCCCTCCATCTCGGGTTTGGGTTTTTCTCGGGACAAGCAAAAATCTAAGTTCGGGGTGGAGGTGGGTGGTATGATTCTATTCCACCCCCTTATCTTTTTATTTTTGCATTATTTCCATTTTTTTATTTTACATATAGTTGCTTTGTTCATGGCCATTATCTAGTCGGCCATATTTTTATTACTTTTGTTGCAAAATGGCCTTTATCTAGTCGGCCTTGATATGATCATTTGTCAAAATACTCCCCTTAATGATGTAACTACCTTGCAACTTAAATTTTGAAACTTTCATGACTAGAAATCCTCGTGTCACTTAGGACCTCAAATAATAATCACTCCTTGGAAAAGATGGCAAGCCATAGAGGACTGATAGGATTCAAGAGTGATGCTTTTTTATCATGTACAATTTGTATAAATTTTCTTGATTTTTCGCATGATTAGGTAATAGTTGAACCAATGCATGGTACTCTAAAAAAAAGTTGCACAAGAACAACCTCTTCTACTCTTCTTCCACCACTTCCAAATCTTTCCATTTGTCAAAAACAAAAAAATCTTGAAAATTCAAAAGGATAGCTCCCTCTCTTTATTCCACCTCTTTTTTTAGATAGCCTACCCCTCCTTCTCCTATAAAAGGAAGGACACTTCCTCCTCCCAAGATCATCTTGGATTTCTTGTATTTGGGATTCAGAAGCAAATCGTCTTGTAATCATTCTCTTATTATGCAATAAAGTATATCTTAGTTCAAGCATAGCTCTTTCATTCTTATTCTTGTCTTTTCTCTCCACCTTAGTTTTAATCTTCTTCTTTCCGTCCTTTAATTCGGGAGCAAGGAACAAAGAACTAAGCGATTTCATCGTCTCTAGCATAAGGATTAATTTCTTGATTTCTGGGCTAGACTATGGCTTCATTTCTTTCTTCCTCCGTCTCCCCTTTCTCCATGTGTGAGTAGTCTTTTATCGGGGCAAGGGGAATAACCCCTTAGCCATGGTTTTAATGACTTCTTCTTAAATGATTAGATGGTAATCGATTTTAATTGATTGATTGATCTTCGGATCGCATGTTAATTTGGATGGATATGACCATGGAAATCTGGATTTAGAACAACAAAATCGATTACATAGACGTTTTGATATGACCGTGGATTTTCATCTCTTAGGATGATAAACTAGGAAGCATGAGCACCAAGACAAATGGGATCATGTGGAGTTTCTCTTTTGTGAGTTTTTAATTCGCAAGCCTTCATCGAATCGTCGTTTAAGATTTAGTTGTTATCACCTAGGCCAAGGTGGTGAAAACCCCTACGAGCCTCAAATTCCTTCTCTTGATTTAATCACCGCATCCTTTGTTTGTTTTAACTCTTAGTCTTCCATTCATATAGTTTGCTTGTGTTAACAATTTTTTTATTATTCCCTTGTGCATGTTAATTCTTGTTAAGTGCTTTTCTTCTTACATTAGTGTAATCAATCAACCCTCAACTGGACTTTACTTTCTGCTCTAATAAAAAGAAAAATACCAAAAACAAATAATAAAGTTCTTCAAATCATTGGGTTCTAAGAACAATCTCTAAATAGTTGTCATGTGGGATCAACCCTTCTATACTACCCTTAAAACCGGAAGTAAAAAAGGTTTAAACTCTAGGATTAACCATCTTAGTGATTGATATTGCAAAATGATGAGTATCACCAAACTACAAAAATGGCATGGTCAATATTAGGATGTTCACCAAGTGTAATGTTGGGCATAGGAAAAATGTCCAGCCATTCACTGTTGACAATCGCACGGTCCAAATGACTAGCTATCCTTCTTTTAATAACTCTTTTGTTTTGCCATGTAATGAACCCAACATTCAGATTCAACTCAATCAAACTGGCTGCAGTGATAGCGTCATTGAATCTCGCCAAGCAAGAGGCTAGAATAGGGAGGCCACCCACCTTCTCACTAGCTTTCCTAATGTGGTTAAAATCACCAATAAAGATCTGTGGTAACTCCCTTTGGTTAGCATTAGCAAGCGTCTCCCATAATCTTCACCTACACACCACTGAATTATCTCCATAGACAGCATACATGACAATGTGAAGTCCACCTTGGTTGATGCAGCTGGCCGTGACAAACTGATCCATAGCAAAAATAACCTATACATCCCAGACCAGGGGGTTCCACCCAATATCAATCATGTTGCCTTCCACCTGTTCTAGATTTGTTGCTTCTCCCCAGCCAATAGGGAAGAGACCACTGACCCTCTCAGCCACATTCTGCCTGATCCTAGTCTCCAAGCAAACAACAAGGGTCGCTGATAACACCAACTTTTGTGATGTTTTTGCCCTTTATTGTGTTGTCAAAACTGCCCTTTTCTGCTATTTTCCACTCTTTTATTAGTACTTTCGCAATAATTGGCCAAACAACACTCTTAATCCAATATTTCCATCTTTTGCAGAGTTTTTCCTCTTTTTGGTACAATAAGGCCGTCCCGGCCCACAAATAAGTCCAAGTCTGCATCGGCCTTCCTGACGCCCGATATGACCTTTGCCCGACAGGGTGGAGCGACACAACGACGCACGACAAGGGGATGCCACACAAGAGGAAACTGACAGACGACACGTCTTTTACCCGACAGGGAGCCAAGACCGTCACGACAACACCAGCTTGTCGCGTGACACAGGCCACCCACCGACGGGCACCGCCCGTCACGAGACCGATAGCCGACACCCCGTGCTGAGCGATACCTGTATCGGCCATCCACCGACCCGCGAATAAGGATGACATGTGGCGCTTCGAGCACAATAACTTCACCCAACCGCTGCCTATAAATAGCAGCTACAGGGAGCTGAAAAGACAGTTCGCACGGTTGGAGACTTTGAGCGATCTTTGGAGGAAAACTGTGAGAGCAAGAGTATCGTGCCCCAATGCCCATGCCGGACACTGCGGGCCGATATCGGCCAACGTTGATGAGCCACACAAGTGCCCGACAGTAGAACGCACCGCTCCATGCCCGACACGATATCAGACCCGATATGCTTCGCCTGTCATAGCGTGTCGTCCGAGAGGGTGCGCCGCCCGACACGAGAGTATTGGCCAGGGTCCTTGAGCGATACAGTCGGCCGTGACGGGGTGCCGCCCGAGAGGGTGTATCGCCCGACACTGCTGTATCGGGCTAGGCCCCTGACCAGTATCGGGCTGGACAGCCGTAGTAGCCTGTCGCCCTTCTACATCAAGAAGGCGACATCTATCTTTATTTCTGTTATTTAATTCTTTATTTACGCAATGTATTAAGACCTTTATTGTTTATGGAAATGGAAAAGCTTAATTACTTGTTGCTCTATGCTTCGTGCAATATGTTGGATGATTGCTATGTTTGATATCTGAACTCTAGCTTGCATGTTTGGATCGCGTTTCGCTTAGCTACCGAATCGTGTTTTCCCGTCGCAACAACTTCGATAGTTGTGTTGTGTCTCTAGTGTTTGGTCCAATTCTGGAGTACGAGAGTGCCTGAAATGGAGTTGCTTCAGTAACATTCCACTTTAACTTAAGTCCAGCAACCTCGAGAGGGGTGGTGATGCTTGGTTAGAGGTACCCGCTCTGAGAGGAGGGGTGCAGGATGTTACTGCTACCACTTGTTTTACGGAAGTCTTATCCTTCGTACCTTGCTCTAGCTCTAGTTTTATCTTTCAGTTTCTGTTGTATGAAAACCCCTAAAAACTGCTAAATGACTAAAACCTTAAATCTTTCTTGTAACTCTAGTTGGAGATAGTTTTCTTTGTTTTGTTTGTGACATCTGCTGTTTCCCTTTTGGGAATTTATTATCTCTTTACACCTGCCGGAGTGTAGCGTGTCGATTCTGGGTTCTCAACACTACCACCCTTGTCCCTGTGTTCGACCCCGTAAACAATGTTGTGGGGGCCTAGAAGGATTCAAGTTATAAATGTGAAAGCTCGATTACCTCCAATCCGCCTCCAAATTTAGGACGCGCGATTTAGGCCGATCAACATTCTGGCACCGTTGTCGGGGACAAGGCAAAAACAAAACTGTTGATGAATCTGAATCCACTAACTACACTCCCGTGCCTCAAGCTTAGAAATGAGTTTGACAACACCCTTTTTCTTTTTCTTATTGTTATCCTTTGCATAAAAATTAATAATTCTATATTCTGACTTGATTTTTCGTGCCATTTCAGGAACTCTGAAGTGTGGTGATCCATTCCGCCAAACACCAGCACCAATATGCCTCCTCACGTCAAACCCCACCATTATGGAGGCGAATGCCAAGGGAGGAGGCCTGACTCACTGCCACCCGAAGGCGACGACTGGTACGACGGTAACGCTCAACAGGAAGATCTAGAATCGGCAGAGCACGAGGAAGTACATCGCCGTGATAGACGTCATCGCCACTGGTGACACAGAAGGAATCATGACAATTAGGAATGATGGCATGACGCCAGCGACAATGACGACTCGGAGGAAGACGAGAAAATGCTGAGGGAGTTAGCGTCCACGAAGGCCAACAACTCCCGATGCCCCGTCATTGTCTCATGTTTCGACGCGACAAATTTTGAGCTCAAGCCGTCAGTCATCTCGATGATCCAGAATAAGAGCTTTAGGGGAAGTTCTAAGAATGACAACCCGTACCACCATCTGGACGCTTTCAAAAATATATGTGATACCATAAAAATGAGGGGGGTCCCCCAAGAGGTCATATACTGCAAGGGCTTCATTTTCTCCTTGGAAGACAAAGCGCTATCATGGTATCTTGGGTTGCCTCACCAATCCCTGAACGGATGGGGAGCACTGGCTGACGCGTTCGTTAACAAGTTCTACCCCACCGGAAGAACCGTCAGAAATAGGCAGAAAATAACCTCTTTTATGCAAAAGCCTGAATGAAAGCCTCCATGACGTCTGGGAGCGATTCCAGGAATACCAGAGGGATTGCCCCCATCATAATTATAAGAAGGGTTTCCTCATCACCACCTTCTACAATGGCCTGACTCCCGATGAGAGGGTGTCACTGAACGCGGCAGCGGGTAGTGACTTCCTAGGGAAGAAGCCAAAGAAGTCCGAGATGATTATCAAGAACATGGCCAAGCTAATGGCCGGTGCTGAGTTTGATCGATCAGATAGAGGACAAACAAAGAAGGTAGGTGAAGGGTCTGCCTCTCAGTCTAAGGCACTGGAGTCAATCACTTCACCGATTTAGAGAATTGCTACTGATGTTAAACAATTGCGGGAAGCTGTCAGTAAAGGTAAGAAGCCAGTTGAAAAAGTGATGAAATGTGTTATGTGCGGAGAAGGAGGTCACGGGGTGGACAACTGTGTCTACACTCGACCAGAAGCTGACAGCGACTCCGACTCAGAAGATGAAAGGACAGAGAATGTCTCCTACATTAACTTCAAGAGGCCAAATCACACTGGCTTTAATTATGGTAACAAGGATGCAGCCGAAAATTCGCATCAGCTGCACACCTCGGCCAAGCTAGCTCCAACTTTTGAGAAGAGAGGAGGATCTGGTCAATACACCAAGAACAGCCAATTCCAACCAGCAAAAGGCAATTTCCAAGCACCAGGAAAGTACCAAGGCCCAAACCGAGAACAGGACAAAGGAGCAAGCCAATCTGATGTGATTGGCCAGTTGTTTGATTTCGTTAAGAAACAAGATACCATCAATAACCAGCTAGCGCAAAGTGCGCTGTCCAATTCTGGTTTTATAACTTGAACTCTTAATTTTATTATTGCAATCAATTCCTTATGAATTGATGATCATTTCTACATTTCCGAAATTAAGTTTGGTTGATTGATGCAATCCCCATGGAAATCACAGTAGATTTCTTGAGTTTGGAGCTTGATGATGATGACATCATCATAAGCACACACCTCCCCAAATATCTAGGGAAAACGGTTTCAATGTTGAGTCCAAACGGTTTCACCAAACCGTTTGGTGACCAAACAGTTTGCAAGCCGTTTGGTGGTTTGGATTCCAAACCATTTGGAATTGTTGACCGTTTGAAGATATATGTTGTGGTACTTGGATCTTGATACAATCGTTCCAATTGGTTGACCTTGATGGTTTCAAATGTGATTGATTCCTTAATTGCAAACCCTAATCGGCTAAGTGTTGATTTTAAAATTAGTTGAGATGATGTTTTGGGTTGATTGAACTAAACGGTTTCAAAATCGTTTGGGAATCACCCAAATGGTCTCAAGACCATTTGGAGGCCTAGGGTTAAGTATAGCAAAGTGTTTGAAGGTCCAAAGGTACCAAATTGAATTGCAACTAAGTGTTGATTTGATAATCAATCCAATGGTCCAAAACCCTGATTGGATGTAATGGATTTTGATGATGGAATGGGAAAACGGTCTGAACACCATTTGGAGATCTACCAAATGGTCTCAAGACCGTTTGGTGTCATCCAAGACCGTTTGGGGTTAGGTCATATCATGTGATGATAATAGTTCATTGATTTCAATTGATTTGATTCCACAATGTCAACCATTGTTGGATCCTCGATTTCAAACCCTAAGTGATGGTTTCTTGATTATAAAACCTAGTTCAATTGGGTTTAAAACCCTAAATTGAAAGTCTAATTGAATGGTGATTCAGTGGTCCAATTTATGAATGCTTTAGTGGTTCAATTTATAATTGGTCCATGGATTGAGACATTGAGTCGATTGAGTGTTGAAGTGCCTTTTTGGTGCATGCGGTTTTGAGAAGGTTTGGACCAAATGGTCTCAAGACCGTTTGGGTACAAATGGTTTCAAGACCGTTTGGGACCAAACAGACTCAAGACCGTTTGGGACCAAACGGTATCAAGGCTGTTTGGGACAAAACGATCTCAAACCATTTGGTGACCCAAAGTGCAAACGGTTTCAACATCTATTTTGTTCAGTTGGTTTCAAGTACAACTTGTTCAAATGGTTTTCAACCAATTGGTTGATGAGAACCAAGATCATTGAGGGTCTAAGTAATTAACTTTGTGAAGATAAACATGGTGAATCCATTTGAATATCTCATGTAATTAAAGGTTCAATATGGTAAACCTATTTAGATACTTAATGCAATTGAAGATTTCAATGGTTAACCCAATTGATCACTTTGTGGAATTGAAAGTTTATTTGGTCAATCCTTTTGAATTCTTTATATAATTGATGATTTAATTGATTAGACCATTTGGACATCTAATATGATCAAAGGTCAATGAGCTATGTGATTATTAAAAATGTAGACCCATGATGATTGTGAAGGTTAATTAACCCTAGCTATGTGTACTCAAGTGAAGAGTTATCCTATATTATCTTGGAGTAGTTAACATCCTAAAGTGGATGAGAGAGATGAATGCTTATATAATTAAGCCCTAATTCTCTCATTATGAGTAAACTATGTGATAAGAGATGATCCATAATAATGAGATCATGAAACCCTAATCAATGAGCCTAAACCCTAATTAGAGGAATGCAATGTGTGAAACCCTAATTAGAGAAATGCTATGTGTGAAGCCCTAATTAGAGAAATGCTATGTGTGAAATCCTAATTAGAGAAATGCTATGTGTGAAACCCTAATTAGAGCAATGCTATGTGTGAAACCCTAATTAGAGCAATGCTATGTGTGAAACTCTAATTAGAGCAATGCTATGTGTGAAACCCTAATTAGATCAATGGTATGTGTGAAACCATAATTAGAGAAATGCTATGTGTGAAACACTAATTATAGGAATGCTATGTGTGAAACCCTAATTAGAGCAATGCTATGTGTGAAATAATAATTAGAGCAATGATATGTGTGAAACCCTAATCTAGGGCAAAGTTGAGTGTTATCATAAATCTAGGGTGATTATGTAATCCTAACTTAGTGTAACAATGCAGGAAACCCTAAATTTAATGGGAATTGTATATCCTAACCCTAAATTGGGTATGAGGTAAGAGAAACCTTACTTGGGTGTGAATATAAAATCTTAAATCCCTAAAATGGGAAGAAGTGCATGAAACCCTAATATAGGGTAGTGCCACTAATCCTATGTGAAAACCTAGCACTAGGTGATGTGTTGTGAAGTCTTAATTTGACATAATACTAGGTGAATCCTTGATATAGAAGGGTGAATATATGAAACTCTATTGAAAAGTATTACTATGTGAAATCCATAAATGTATGGAATATTCTATGTGAATCCTCAAATTATAAATATGGAGAATACTCTTCGTAATAATGGAACAGTGATTAATGTTATGACAAATGTAACACCTAGAGAGGTTGATAATGAATATCCTTATATTAATAGTTCCTAACTCAAGGATGAGTCCATAGTATTGACAATGGTTGTATATTCTAAGTGAGTGACTAATGACCAATACTTTACATGATAAATGTGATGAACTGGTGCATAAAGTATTAGGATGGGAAATACCCTAATACAAGCTAAATGTATGAACTCAAGTAAGATAAAGGTATCAAGGGAAGTGATACATCAAGATATGATAGATATTACATCCAACACCCCAATACTGGTATACCTTGATGTGTTATAAGTCCAGGATAATTGGATGAATGACACATGAGATGTGTCATGTCAATGGTTACATTGAGATGTAATGCACCTTGTTGAATGTAGGCTAACATGCCTTATGAAAGGGGTAATCCAATCAATAGATTATGATATTATCATATTCTGATAAAGATGACAGAGAAATTCTAGTTGTGTGTTGATAACTCATTTAATGATGAATGATGAGAATAAATAAGTATGATTGAATACTTATGATTATCCATATGGATTCGTTGCTATGTGAAACCCTAATACAAGTTAATGCTATGTGATCCCTAATACAGGGTACTGCTATGTGAAATTCTAATATAGGGTGATGTTATGTGAAGTTCTAACACAGAGTAATTCTATATGAAGCTCAAATACAAACTAACGGGTTATGAATATAATAAGATAACCCTTGCGTTGTATAGTACTGATATGTAATTGTATCATGATTACTAATCATGCAGATATGTTGAGAAGATGAGCATAGCCAGGTATGGGCTACGATGTTCTGTACATTGAAAATGTTCTATAGGCCTTATAAGTTTTTATATGCCTTGTTGCTTAGTGAGAGGTAACCTATACATAATGAGTCATGTGTGTGTCACATGAGGTGCTAATTATCTTAGATTGTTTATGAGCTTAGTGTACTATGTTTAATACTTTGTGTAGCAAGATTTATAATGTCCTTGGTTAGATGACCTGAAGGTATGAATTCACTACTGTCAATCAAATATGATTCCTCTGTGTATATTTATCTTCTTAAGCTGGAATAATAATGTTACTTGTGGAGAGTTATATCTCTCGCTGGGGAAATTTACAATTGTCTCAACATTGTGGGAATCACATTTTTAGGTGAATGTTGATGAAGAGGCAGAAATCCTTCAGTAGGTGAAGGGCAGCAACAACAGCAACAGGGACAGTAGTGAAGTCTCACGTAGAGACACTGGCTGTTATGCCTTGTATAGATATAGATAGAGTCCTATGTGTCGTCTCTATATTCTTAGGTCCTCGGAGTAGTAGTTAGTGCTTTCAAGATTTTGGCTCAGTGCCTCGAGATTTTATACTGCTTGTGTTTAGCTTGATAGGACAGTTAATACTTGTAATTCTCAAAAGGAGATGATACAAAATATGTACATGTGAACAAGAATGTAATTATGTTACTTTGGTTCTATGTGAGAAAGTTTTCCTTTGATGGATCTTTTGATAAAAAGGTTTTAATTTTTAGTGAACTTTGGTAATTTGTTGCTTAGTGAACGCTTCCGCATTAGTTAATTATGTTTTTGAGAGTTGTATGCCACAAATAAACCCTATGTCTGTGTATGGTTGAATGCGGTTGCTTGTATCTTGGTCTGTGCACCGATTCTCTATCTCTTATTCCTGATGTAACTAGAGATAACTCGAGATTTCTTTCCTACCATTGCTCCCCCCCAAATGTAACTTTGGGTTTCCCAATTCAAATATAATATGATAGAACTTTTATTTCTTATTATGAATGGTGAACAACCTGACGACGACTGAGACGATCAATTCAAGGCATGAACCGATCGGTTGGCGTTCCAGACGACCTGTTCGAGGAACTACACAAGCGGGTGGAGGACATGAGGAGTTGCATGACGACCAAATGAACCAATCAGTTGGAGGAGCTAATTGATCGGCTGGTGGCACCCAACCGACATGATGGCAAGTTGATCAATCGTGGAGATGAGTTGATCAAGCCCAAAATAGAAAAGCACAAAGTTCATCTTGTACAGGTTGCATGTGATGTGGACCTAGATAACCGTGATTCCTCTAGGCTCAAGGAATCACATTAGGATGGCCATAATCATCGCTTTTATCGTTTCGCATGTTTTATGTGGGATATAGCATGTATATGATACACACTATGTATTGTGGTGATTGGATATGTATATATACCTATAAAACCAAATCCCTCATTAAATATTAAAGTTTTAGATGCCTTCCAAATGCGACACACGTGAAAAGCTTGATCGGCCAAGTGTGGGCACGCCCTAGCGTGGTGCACCGTCTATCTCATGGAAGTGTGAAGGATAGGTATGTAGCTCTGCATTAGGAGGGTGCATATTC
This sequence comes from Alisma plantago-aquatica, assembly GCA_963693085.1. NCBI lineage: Eukaryota > Viridiplantae > Streptophyta > Magnoliopsida > Alismatales > Alismataceae > Alisma > Alisma plantago-aquatica. Next base: position 341,175,316 of record OY856412.1, on the reverse strand, counting down.
ATCGTGTTGGCTTTGGATAAGACTTAACAAGGTGACCTAGATAGGATCTAGCACCTTGAGGCATGGATGATCATGGCAAGGAGTTGCACGTGACATCTTTCAAGAGTTGCATATGATGCAATTGGCAATAGTTGCCTACCTGGAAGTTCTAAGTTGTGGGTGACAACCCTAGCTGGTCTATGACTTAGAGGATTGCATGATATTGACCCACTAGAAGATTGTACACTGCAATCTTCCGAATTGATGGTGAGGGCTATCAATTTGAACAAAAATAGTGGGAGCGATAATTAATTAATGTCCTAATTATATAGTCAACCTTTCAAATCAATCAAATAAGTCAAAATTGAGTTTTGGACTAAATTGCATATATTTTCTTTTGTAGTACAAATGACAACAAACAATAATCAATTTTCATTGCGATCGGTCCTTCAAAAGGACAAGTTGAATAGGACTAACATCCATGACTGGTTTAGGACATTGAGAATTGTTCTCACTCAAGAGCGAAAGCTCTATGGCCTGGATACTCCAGCTCCAGAGGAACCTACTCCTACCACAACAAAGGAAGAAAGGGATGCTTATAAGAAGCATTTTGAAGATTCCATTGATGCAAAGTGCTTGATGTTGTGCTCCATGAACCACGAGTTGCAGAGACAACATGAGAACATGGGTGTCATTGAGATGATTCAACATCTCAAGAACATGTATGAAGATCAAGCACGACAAGATAGATATGATGTCTCTAGGGCTCTGTTCAAGTGTGTCATGACAGAAGGAGATCCAGTTGGTCCACACACACTCAAAATGATTGGATATGTGGAGAAACTGACAAGACTGGGATTTACCATGGGCCAAGAGTTGGCTACTGACGTGATACTGCAATCATTACCAGAATCCTACAGTCAGTTTGTGATGAACTACATTATGAACAACTTTGACAGACCATTGATAGAGTTGTTGGGCATGTTGAGGATAGCCGAGGCATAGATGAAGAAGGACAAGCCTAAATCTATGGTGATGATCAGCAACAAGAAAGGCAAGTCCAAGCACAAGGGCAAGGGCAAGGCTAAGAAAGGTTTTGATGCTAGCCAGCAGCCCAAGTCGGCTTCAACTCTCAAGGCCAAGGGAGGCATGACCAAGAGAGGCAATTGCCACCATTGTCAAAAGCCAGGACATTGGAAAAGGAATTGTCCACACTATGTGGAAGAACTAAAGAAGAAGGAGGCAACATACGTCTCCACCTGAAGGTGTTATGAAATAAACTTATAACACTTTTGAGGTATATGATACCAAGATATAAAGCGTAAAGCACCCAATAAATGGGGCAAGTGTTTCCGCCATAGTTAGGTACTTTATTTATTTTTAGCCTTGAAGGCATGTAATAGAGTTATGAACTTCTATTTCATATTTGCCAATGGATAGAAACACCTTAATTTTTGACAATGATGGAAATTAATAAAGCTAATGTTTAAATCTTTGTGGCAATGCCTTGTTCATCTTATGGTACTTGGTATGCATAAGATAAAATGATACCTAAAAGTTGTTAATAACTCAAACAATCAAATTAGCATAAATCATGAGAAGTTCATTTCTAGTTTCCAAATGATGGATAAGTCTAGACTCTTTTTGGTTAGAGAACCAATAAGAGACATGAATCTCTTGGACATGATCAATCTTCACTAGTCATAATGGGAGATTCATTATCCTATTAGTTATAATACATGTGATGTATTTGCATACCTATTGGACTTAATGCTAGTACTTCAAATGGTGAAATACCAATATGAATATCTTGAAGTGTTCAAGAATATCATAGATGAAGTACGAATTTGGTTGTGTTAATTCTTGATTAGATCAATGAATGAAATACTTGGACCAAATGCTTGAGAACCTTGTGAGTGATTATGATAGTGTATCATATTAAACTCATGATTAAGGCATGGTGATGTCTAAATCAAAAGGAGTCATAATCTAAGGAGTTAGAGGATGATTATCAAATAACTAATTTCTTCTTAAATAAAGAATACCCCACACGAATAAAGGACATTAAGAATCACAAGGAGTTGTGAGTTCTTATATCCTTGAGAGATACACCTCGATCATCTATGTGATGAGTTGGACATGTGATGAGTCAACTATCTAGATGAATAGGAGGAACCAAATTTTGAGTTATGGTTTATGACCATTACATCCTAAATAACTTCCATGTGAACCATAAAGTATGACCTTAATGGTAGCACCCATTGGGATGAAATCCATAAGTGCAAATAAATCTTAAGCGTTAAGACACATGGATGACATTTTAAGAAGGATGATGCTTGTTGATTGCAACTTAATGACTAAAAGATTTGGCATACGGATACTAAAACCGCATTCCTATGAGGAATTAAACAAGGATGTGTATGTGACACAACCTATAAGGTTTATGAATCCATTAATGCAAATGAAGTCTATAAGTTACAATGGACTAATCAATGTGATTGATTGAGTATAAGCAACTCAGAACTATAATATTTACTTTGATAATATAGTCAAAGGGTTGATTGATATTTCAAAGATAAAGAAGGGATCTATGATTTATTGGGAGCATATTCACATTCCACATGTTGATGAAAATGTTCTTGATATGGAAATCCAAAGTGGAAATTATCTTTTTGGAAGACAAAGACATTTCCTATATGATAGGAATAGAGATTTATATAGACAGTTCTCGAAAACCTCTTGACCTAAAAAAGAGATAGCATACATTGGCAATCTATACTGAAGGGTTCAATGTGCACAGATTCAGTGGGAGGAAACTTGCCTGTGTTACATGGAGTTAGTATCCCAAGGCCGAGTGTCCAATCCTTATGAAGAATAGGAACACTAAGAATAAATTTGGATATATCATGTATGTAATCATCCCATTATCTTGCATGTATGGACATAGCAATAATAAAATACATTCCTCATCTTGTATGCAGGACATGACAATATGATGTGCTCATCCTGATAACTCGTATGTGGGACATGACGAGTGGATGTCTGTCTAGTTCCAATAAGGGTTACTGGAATACCATAAGAACTTGATAAGTACTTGAGAAGTACTAGTTCTATGGAAATAAGTAAGGGTTCACTGTAAAGAGTTACACTGATGCGAACTTCTGAAAATGACATAAAAATTAATCGCAAAATATATATGGGATATATAAAAGTAAGTGTTTATTGATAAATGGAAATGTTCTAATAGAGCTGTTTAAAATGAAAAGTCGAGTATCCATGTATTAGAGAACATTAGTGGATACTATATGGATCTGGAAGTTCATGAGATGAACTTATAGATATTCCATTCATTGATGACAAGTTAGGAGTGATTGGTCATGCAATGTGGCTAAAGGTTAGCAAAGAAATACTAGATTGCATATTATGGCAACTCCATCTCATACTTGTGACGTACAATGAAGAGATGAGAGACATGCAGTTAATACCAACTTTGGCAAGGTGTTGCCATAACTCACTGCGTAAGCACTAGAACATGGTAACATGTGGGACATGTTTGAAGATCACTATGAATATGATTCAAGGGTGATTGGCTCAAAGTGCAAGTGAGTGTCTATTGGTATGTATGCCCTGAGAGCCAATCATGGGATGATTGGTGGGATACATTAATATTGATTTGATAAACATCAAAGGCAAGCTTCCAATTCTTTCTGGTTTAGTCATATGAGATAATGATAGAATAGATTGAATGTCTAGAGAATGATAGTACTCAATGACATATGCTTTCAGGTTGAGGACCTGAACGATGAGATCATACAGATGCTAAGAGTTTGTACATTCTTATAATGTCCCTAGTCGGATGTCATTGTGGAAGGTAGATAGACAACAATGACACACAAGACAATATTGTGGTGTTGGTTGATGACACAATCTCATTAGTCATGATATGGATATATCAAACCAAACACATAGGTACTTGTTAGAGAAGAATTAACCATACCAGACATAGCCACTGTGAGTTTGACACATGGAACCATGACATGGTAGTCAGAGTCAGTTCTCACAGTGATGGTGGTGAGTGTGATTCTTTGACCTCAAAATCACTACACTCAACACATGTCTTTGGGTACATTTTGATATCATCAAACGCATTCCTAAAACATGGGTTGTTACAAAGGTGATGACTGGGTGGCTTTGACACATGGGGCTTTTGAGGGGTGAGTGATAGATATGGGATTTTTCCATCCTGAGGGAGTTTGATATCCATGGCAACTTGATGAGTAGGATTGAGATAAGTGTATGCATGCATGTGTGAATCAGTATGTGATATTGATGTTATACATATCTCCTCCAATCAACACTGAGATCAAGAAAGTGAATGAACGTTGACAGGATGACTGTTCCATGCCTTGAGTTCATTCGAGATATCAGAGACAAAGGAATTATACATTCATTGTAACACCATTCACAGATTGTAGGATTGAAAGTTGTTCTCCAATTTCATTTTCACTTGGGTAGCACTGATGTGAGACTAGGCAACGCTCTTTGCTTGTGAAGTCATAAGTGTTATGGACTTTCACTGCCAATGTGAAATGGGCCTGCAGGGTCACACACATAGGATTTAACCTAGAAGTGGAGTTTATCCACAAAGGATGTTTAGATTGATTACTAAAGGAGTTTAGTAGTTCAATTAAACACTCAATTAATTGATAGCTCAAAATCATAGTGTTCAAGGTGTCAGACCGATCGATTAGAGTATCGAATTGATTAAAACTGCAATTGATTGATACTGCGCAGTCTACACTCCAAACTGATCGGTTCATGTGATGAACCGATCGGTTCAGGTTGGTGAACCGATCGGCTCATGCGATGAACCGATCGGCTCAGGACAGGTTGAGATGACTGGTTCAAGGATTGAACAGATCGGCTCAACTGATCCAACCGAGCGAGTTGGGAAAGATAGGTTGGCAAGAAATTTCTCTTTGTTTCACTTCTCCAATTTGATTGGAACAAGGATTGGTATTTGGATCAATTCAAAACAAAAGAGGAAAAGTCAATCGGGAACTGATATGGGGAGTGAATCGATTGGTTCAAACTTGAACTGATCAGCTCAACAGCCATAACTGACCAGTTCAGGTGTGAACTGATCGGCTCAGGTCCCCAACCAATCGGTTCATGCTTGAAACAATCGGTTCAACTGGCACAATTTGATAGATTTTGTGGAAAGCTTTGAACCCTTCTACTCTTACTTTAATCTCGCATTGCCTGGGGTAGAGAACCCTGTCCCATGACCCTCCTATATATATAGGAGTACTGGGGGCTTCTCAAGTACAACTAAGAAAACTAGTTGCTCTGCAAAGTTGTCGTTCTCTCTGGTTGTGGTAACTGAGAGAGCCTGAGCAAGTGCTACCCGATAAGGGAGGCACAACAAGGGAAAGACAACTATAGAAAGGCGACTGGTGGCAGGAGAGTGTGTTAGTGACTAGTACACTGACTAGAGGGTACAACTCCTTCTGGTGCCTTATGTGACAAGGTGATCAGAGTTCCAGGTGGTCTGTGTGGACTACTTCAGAGGCGGGAGACTTCTTTCTCTCAAAGGACAACTATCAATCCTGACAGTCACTGTGAGACCAGGATCTACACAGACACTGTCCAAGACTAGAGGTGAAGACCGTGCAAACCGCGAGGTAACGTCACCGAGCAAGCCTCGACACAAGTTATGTCTCTACAAACCATCCTTCCTATTGCATAGATGTTGACGTGATTCCTTTATTCTAGGTTTGGGAGAAGAATTTTATTTTTTCACTACCTTCTCTGTCTCCCCTAAAAACCCAACATGTGTAGGGATAAGGATTTAAAGATTAGGGTTTAGGGTTAAAAGATTAGGGTTTAGGGTTAAAAGGTTAGGGTTTATGGTTTAGTAATGAATGTGTGTACCACCCATCCCATTCTTGAACACCTAATATCACTAGTAAGTGTATAATGTGTATTTGGTTTTCAAGAAAATTTTGGCAACATTTCCCCATAGTCCTCCAAGTACACCAATGTACATGGTCAAATGCCCACCAACATATGTACTTTGAAAAAAAAGGGGAAGTGCTAGAGAAACATCTTGAAAACTGAATATACATTATACACATACATCCTATGTGAGATTAAGTGTTCAAGAATAGTCCCAAACCGAGGACTATCCAAGATTTACTCAAAGTGAGTAAATCTTGGGACAATTTCTAGGACAACAAAATACATGTATATATGTTGTCATTCTTGTACCTACAATCATAGTTTCGTCATTCATATCCTAGGTTTTGTATAACATCATTTAATTCAATTCATTATTCCATTTGGGTTAGTGCATTCATGCATCATTAAACCTAATTAATCAATATTAATCAACTACACAATCTTGAAGAGTAATTATTGAAATATGTTAAATCAATTAATAATAAGAGAGAATGAAATTGATACTGATTAACTAAATTCATTCATGCATCATTAACCCTAATTAATCAACTACACAATCCTAACAAAAAATTATTGAACTAAGTTAAATCAATTACAAACAAGAGAGAAAGAAAGCAATATTTATTAATTAAGTTCATTCATGCATCATTAATCCTACTTAATCAAAATATAATTTTGATTAAACACTAACTGCAATGGTGGAGTAGCCTACGGTGGTGGCTGCCAGAGGTGGATGTGGAGGTGCTCATGACTAGAGAATAAGGATGGTGGGGTTGCGACAATGGCTGGAGGTAAGCATACTATCGGGGCAGCAGCTGGAGCAGGTTGGAGCAGTGGTTGGTGGCTGGAGCTGAGCAGTAGCTGGTGGTGGTGACTAGAGAACGCTGGAGTGGCATCCTCCCAAGCTACTCAGGCAGCGATGTCCTACCAAGATACTAGTTGGAGGAGGAGGTGAGAAGCTACAACCCTAGCAATTGGAGAGCAAAGGATGATTGGAGGAAGAGAGGAGTAGAGCTGTGGTGGCGGACCTTCGATCTACAAAGGCAACGATGGGGATCACAAATCGCTAGACAAGAACTAGGTCAATCCCCATGAAATAGAGAATGGGGAGAGAGTTTATTTCACATGAGTGCTATTAAGTTACCCATAGTCGTCAGTTGTTTTGAAAAACTGATAATTAACTCCTAAAGATTGTCCTTGGGTTAGGGCTATAGCCATCAATTACTTCTAAAATATCGACAACTAAGCTCAAACCTAAACAAAAAAAGTTGCCCTCAATTAGGGTTTTAGTCATTGGTTGCTAGAGAAAAACCGATGACTAACTCTTAAACCAAAAAAATAGTCTGACATAGTCATTGATTACCAATGGAAAAACCAACATTTATATACATATCAAAACAAAAAAATTGGATCTACTATTAGGGACATAGTTGGTTGTTGTCAAATAAAAACTGCCAACGAAGGAACAAGCTGGGGAAAAATATTTTCACAGGGACAAGATGTGAAAACTCCTATTCGTATGTTTCTAGTAAACAACTGACGTTATAGACCCATCCCCTTAAAAAAAAATTCTGGCGAAGGGTGATTATTCATCGGTAAGTTGACAGAGCCAAAGACTAATGTGGGGATAAATTTTTCTATGGGGATACAAAACAAAACATATGTTGTCAGTTTTAGCAAAAACCAACGTCGGATTGAAAATTTAGGAGGCTAATTTTTTTCCTGGAAATTGTATTAAATGAGTAATTTTATAGGTCAGTTTCTTTGAAAAGAAATAGATGTTAAAGTAAAAGTCATACCTGTGTCTTTTCTAAATTAGCAGAACTTCACATGTGGTGACAGTTTTCTTAAATAATCGACGTCATTTTTCTTTGGCATCGGATTTTTAGTGTGATCGACACCATCAAAGGGGACGTTATATGTCATTTCTACACTAGTGACACGTTACAACCCTAATTTTTGGGTTCATTTGATGATAAATGTAATTTCTCATATTAAATATATTTGAACAAATAATGATATAGTTTGTTTTGAATAAATGGATTTCGTTTACAATAGCCTTGTTGATTGTTTTGTGGGCTTGATTGGCTATTGGGCCCAATAATAAGGAAATTTGATTAGTAAATGAATAATTGAGAATTAGAGAAAAGAAAGATGTAGAAACCTCTAGAAGGCAAAAGAATATAATCCAAAGTTGGATTTCATGCCTCTGGGGTACTTTGGGTCCCAAGGAGTCCATAGTTGCAAAGATAATGCAACAAGAAAAAAATGAGCAATGAAATATTTCTTTATTAAGAAAGAAATTGAAAACAATGATAAAATGTGGAAAATAAGTGGAAAGAGGTATAATTGAGTTATCTTTGGTGGATTTTCGTATCCATGAGGTTTCTAATGTTAAAAGGAATTCTAATAAGGAAAATAAAAAGAGAGAGAAAGAGAAATCTTCGAAAAGAGATATTTTACTAAAGAAGAAAGAGAAAACATATAAAAGATAAGTAAAAGGCTAAGGAATATTCCCAAGATGGGATTTTAAGCCATTAAGGTTCCTTAAGGTTCAAGGATTTCAAAATAATAATGTAATGGTAAAGAAAGAGGAAATACCAAATTAAATTGGCTTAATTTAAAAGACAACTTGCTTATGAAGAAAACACCCTTTTCCTTTGGAATTTGGGTCTCCAATTTGGTACATAGGTAGATGATATCGTTCCAAAGCTCCCTCTAAAATGTGGTGGAAAAAGGATAAAGGAATAATGAGTTGTGATTTTTATAAGTTCCTAAAGTAAATGGGTAATCTTTGAACCGTATTAAATGTCACAATAAAATTGGATTATTCAGATATTTTGCTTAAATGAGGACCGTTGATGTGAGATCCAATGGACTAGACCCAATCCCAGTTCTATGATAACTTTGGCAAACATATGACCTGAAAGCATGACTTTCCTTTTGGATTTGCTCGAAGTAGAGGCAATGTGCAATGAAGGAACCAATTCCATTGGTTTCAGGAGTAATTTATGCATCAAACTGGCCTGGGATTGCAAACCTTTCCCGAGCTGTGTAGGTTTTACCCAATCCGCAGGGATGTCCTCACTGGTTTGAATGTCTAGGCTATAAAAGCAGGGTCCGAGGTATGGCTGTGAGGGCACATACTCAACCACCAGGTGCCATAGGATCCATAGTAGTTTCCCCTGGTGCTAGTCCTTTGAACGGAGCAAGAGTTTCTTAAGTTTTGCTCCTCCCTACCAACAATTTCGGCTCCATGGTTGTCCCTGATCCACGCCATTAGATAGAGGATAAAGGCCACTGGTGAGTCGGCCCGGGCCTGGCGACGACGACAGAACCTTCACCTTAGCCTTTGGTGCTCTAGATCCCAAGGTCAACTATCGAGTTGACCTGTTTCAGAGCCTGGCTCGTGAGTGGGAGTCGAGCGCAGGGAGGAAGATGATCAGGTTAAAAGACCATTTTGTGCAGTTTGCATGGGGCTAGAAGTTGGGGGTCATAAGGGTGTAAAGGTAATTTGGTTATTTTTTCTTTAAGTCAGCTACCGATAACCGAGAATATGCTATAAGCTGACATGTCAAGCTAAGATTGGTCGATATATGCTTATTTTGCAAAAACTATAGAATCTGCTAGGAAGCTCTAATGAGAAAAGTTTATACATGAAAGTTGCTTAGAAAAATACGAGGAACACGGTAAAATTGATTTGAGAACATGATTTCATACGTATTTGTAAAAGTATGCTAAGTTAATGAAAAGTTCTTTGAAATTATGTTTGAAACCCTAATTGAAATTAATTGTTAAGTTCATGATGCTTAATTGGTGAAATTAAGTAATAAAAACCTATTGAAAAGTTAATGATGAACTTGAACCTGATCTAAATAATTTAGTGCAAGGTTTAGGGTTTTAAACCTAATGTGATGAATAATATGCTTAGAAATCCTAAATAAGAGAAAAAGAAAATAAAAGTACTTATAATTTGAAATTAGGGTTTCATGTTGCTAAAAGATGATCTTAGGATCTTTTATGAGAGAAAGATGAAATAATTAGGATTTGTAAGTAATTTCATAAAATCAGGGTTTAAAGTAATAAAAATGAAGTGGAACCCTAATTGTGATCAAAACCCTAACAAGGACTAATAAACCTAGGAAACAACTAGGATTAATAGATCATGATGACATGATTAATGATAGAAAATTGAATGCCTATTTCAGGATCAATTTGTGTGGTTTCTTGCTTGGTTGAGTTATTTCTACATTCAAGATAGCTTGACATGTATGTGGTAAATTACAATTAATCGCATTAGTTTTCCCGAAGGTTTCCTGGATGGTGAATTGCATTGTTTGAAACTAAATAGTTTGGATGTTCATACTGCAATTATAAAGTCACTATGGTTATCACAATTATAAATACATGTGTATTCTCGCACCTACATGTCACCCTGATGGAAGATGCCATAAAGGTCAGGCCCAAGAGGGTAGACCAATGGGAACCATGACAGGTGACCCCAGACACCAAGCTCAGGAATGATAAGGTGGTCTATGTTGCATGACTATGGGGAACCATGAGAGGTGACCCCCAGGCACCAAGCTTAGGATTGAGAAGGTGGCCTTAAGTCAATGGCAAAAGAGAAACCCTAGAGGGGTATTCCAAGGTTAGGGCAAAAGTGGTGGAGAATGGCACATTGAAAATGTAAATTGGTTTGCTAATTACCCTGATTGTGATAATTAAATTGTCAGCCATATTTGTGAAATTTTGGTTGTTCCCACATACCAGCATATTCCTATATACTGACTAAAATTTTGTTTGTCGACGTTTTAGGTACAACAATTGAAATAACAAACAGTAAAGTGACACATTGTAGAAATAAGAAATAAAGTGGAAGGAGGATTAGATAGAATGAATCCAGGCTATGCATAGAGTAGTTTAGCAAAGTTTTAAAAAGGTATGAAAAGTTGTATTTTATACCAACTTTCAGTTTAGTTGGTAAAATTTGATCATTGTTATTGATTATTTGTTGAACCTTTGATCCTGTTAATTGGGACAATGGCTCAGATCTCTTTGTCTCCCTTAATTGGGGGTTACCGGGAGGGGGGGCCGTTACATGACATGTCACCAGTTTTGCTAGATTGGACACTTTAGGCTCCTTTTCCTTTAGCTACAACAATGCCCTATTCCTACCCAGCAGCCTGTGCAACAACCTACTAATCAGTCAAAGCCTCTTCACAATCCACCTTCAAGGAAAAACAAAAACCTTTAGGGTCGACACCCTTGAGTGGACATGCGTGCTAGTAATGTCATTTACATGGATATTGAGGATGGTGATAATGATAATGAAATGATTGAAAGTGTTGCACCTCTAATTCTACACCCCATATAAGCTTTGTTTGTCTCTAGATCATCAAATACCTATATATCTTCTAAACTTAATGGATATGTTAGATCAAGAACCTTCATATATGAACTTTTATTTATTTATTTTTATACCCCTAGTGGTAGGGTATGCTCTTTTTATTTAAAGGCCCCACCTGTTGACCTCTGTATATCTATCAAGATGTTGGTAGTAGACTTCATCCTCTTAGACATTACAACCTTTGACATCATTATAGGTATGGATTGGTTAAAAGGTTTTATCTATCTTTATTTGTTGGGGAGAAGAAGGTTAACCTACTTCATCCAGATAGTTATATAATTTGTATATAGCATAGAAAATGTGAGTATCGACAGTTCAACATCTCAGATATGAAAGATGAAAACCTTATTCACATGGATGTCGAGCCTACCCCGCATCCACTATCCTTCATCTCTCACAACCTCAGTTGGATGATATAATTTTTGTTTGAGATGTCCCCAATTTCTTTCCTAACAAGATACCTAGTATTCCCCCTTCTCATGAGGTTGAGTTCTCCATTGAACTCATACCAGGAAACACTCCTATCTTAAAATCTCCTTATCGCGTGTCACCAATAGTGCTTGCAAAACACAAAGTGTAACTACATGACAAAGAATTTATGGGCTTGCAAAACTTGAACATGTACGGATTCTCTTACAGTCTCATCATGAGAACCAACTTTATGACATGTTTTCTAAGTGAGAATTTTGGATAAAGGAAGTGATATTCTTAGTCCATGTGATATCTGTTGGTCAAAGAACTATGGATCCAACAAAAGTTGAAGTTGTGACTATGTGGAAATACCCAAAGACTCCTTCTGAGATTCAAATTTATTAGTTCTCGCAGGTTATTGCAAATGGTTCTCCAAGAATTGTTTTGAGGTGGCTCATCCTCTAACCAAGTCAACTCACAAGGATATTGAGTTTGTCTGGATCCCAAAATGTGAAAAGGGTTTCTAGATAATGTGTCATTTGACATTTGCCCCTATTTTGGCCTTACCCATTATATTAAAGCTTTATGTCATAGACAAAATGTTTGGGTTGTGTCGTCATGCATGAAGGATGGGATATATATAGCTTAATCCATGTGTCAGCTCAAGACAAATGAAGAGAACTTGATGAGACACGATCTTGAGCTTTCAACCATTGTTCATGCTCTCAAGATTTGGAGACATTATCATTATGGAGTGCAATTATAGGTTTTCTCTTACCATAAAAATCTTGGTATCTTATGATGCTAGAGGACTTGAATCTGAGACAAAGGCACTAGATGGAATATATAAAGGATTTTTCATAATCACTTATCATCCTCAGAAAGATAATGTAGTATCCGATGCCCTAAGTCATAAAAAGAATCTGGTTTGCACATCACTTCATTGTTTTGTATGGAGAAGTATGGAGAATGCTTCTAGCTAAAGGGATAATTTGAAAGATAGTGTTGATGTTGATGTTGTGGATAAGTTGTGTGTCGACATGTTTAGTGTTTTGGTTACTCCCTTCTGGATTTTTAAGCTGATTTCATGTAAAATGATTTGGTCCTAACAATATCAGATGAAAATCCTTAACTAAAAAACCATAATCAAAATTATGTGGTGGTATGGATAGTGTAATTCATTTTTTTCATCAGTTATGGTTGTTGAATGTGGATGATCTGAGATAGAAGGTGGTAAGTGAGGCTCATGGATGAAAGCATATCATTCACCCTAGCACCAATAAGTTGTATAAGGATATGTAAAGAAGGCTAATGTGGGAAAATATGAAAAAAACATTCTTGCTTTTTGTGCAAGATGTTTGACATGTCAACAAGTGATGATTGAACATAAAAGACTTGGTGGACTTCATCAACCGCTTGAAATACTAGTGGAAGTGGGAAAATATTACAATGGATTTCCTAACTAGATTTCTAAAATCTATAGTTGGTTTTGATGTAACCTGGGTTATAGTGGATAGACATACCAAGTCTTCTCATTTCTTACCTTTCAAAACCACCTATCAGGTTCCTGACATGGAGCAATTATACATGGCTTTGATAGTATGTTTGGTACTTTAAATACAAATTATGGAGGTAGATTCAAGAAGAGATAGGGTTAGATCTACGTTTTAGTACTTCCTACAACCCATAGACTGATGGTCTACCAGAGATGATGGTTGAAATTCTAGAAGATCTGTTACAAGCTTACATGATGGACTGGGATGTGTTTGGGAGATATATCTCTTGTTAGCCAAGTTTGCTTATAGTTACAACTGCCAAGCCAACGTTGGTATGCCACCTTTTGAAGTTGTTTATGGCCAACCTTGTATTTCACCCTCAACTTGGATGACGTGGGTGAACATACTCTTTTGAAAACTGATGACATGGAACTAATGAAGGAAAAGTTAAGTCTAATTATGAAACAAATGAAAGCACCTCTGGAATAATTAAATATGCATACTGATAAGAGGAGGATGGATGTAAACTTTCTAGTTGGTGACTTTCTTTTTGTAAAATAAATTGGATTCGGTCTGGTGCAAGATGTAAGTTTAAGGGAAATCTCAATCCTCATTATGTGGCACCAATTGAAATTGTAGATAAGATTTGATATCATGCCTATCGTTTGGCATTACCCCCTACTTATGATGAAATCCACAATGTTTTCATGTGTCTATGCTGAATAAATATGTTAAAGATCCATCTCATGTGATGTCACTAGAACCTATAGAGATCCATGAAGATCTAAATTATGAAGAGTAGCATGTGAAGATCATTGGCTCAAGAGCGAAGCAACTAAAGCACAATGCGACTAAATTACTAAAGGTGTTATGTAAGTATCATGGTTTGGAGGAAATAATTTTGAAGCATAAGGAGGAGATGTGGAAAACTCACCCCTCAGTCTTTATTTGAAATTTCCAGGGATGAAATCATTTTTATGAGTGGAGAGTCGTAACATACTCAAACATAATAATATATTAAATTTTCCCCTTTATTATGTAATATTTTTATAAGCATTTCATTTACTTAGACTATATTAGGATATTACCAATATTTAAATATAGTGTTTTGAATAATAAATAAATTATTTGGGACATTAATACAAGAAACAAGAATCATATCCTAAATTGGATTAAGTTGTGCAAACTCACCACCTTGCAGGATTTAAGTTTAAAATAAGTCTTCTAGACTTTTCCTATGAATATGTATGTGAAAGGGTGATCCAAACAAAATTTTACTATTAAATGGTAAAGGAATAAATAAATATGTTACAAAGATTACTTAGACATCAAGTTATGTTTAAATGGTTTTAGTTTTTTCAAATGCTACAAATAATGAAAAAACTCTGACTCATCACCCCTCCATTAGTTAACCCACAAAGTTTCATCTTATTGAAGTTTATTTACTCATCCAATTTGGATTTGAAAAGAAAAGGAGATAATTTATAGAGAACTTTAGTTGGAATCCTATTTTAATAAATTTTCAAAATTAATTTGTTTCTTGTCACACAAACCCTCAACTTTAGTAGATATGTGATTTGTACGGTGATGTTGGATTATAAATTAAACGATCAAAGTACCATCATCTACCTCACTCCTAACAAGGAAACTAGCCACTATTTATATGGAAAATTAAAATTGTGATTTCTCTAGCCACGCACCACCTTTCTCAGAGATTCTTACTCCATTATTTTTCTTATCAAATTCTGCATTCATTAATAAACTACTCAATCTTTATTGTTGAGTTTTAGATAAATTCCCAAACCTTGGGGCCTAAGCTTATCCAAGACACATGTATCTGATCCCTAACACTTCATCCTAAAAATATCTAACCCTAGTTAAGCCTCCTCCCAACACAAGTAATCATCTCCTATGGTCAACTTGACCTCTAGTCTAGTTCACCCAACCACTAGAGTCAATTTTTTCACCATTTTTGTTGACCTTGTCCCTATCACTCTACCACACCAGATATCCATTCCTTCCAAAGTAAGTTACCACCACTACTCTTCTTGATAACCATCTCGCCAAAATCATGAATCATTGACCATCATGTTTTCCCCAAATTGCGGCAACCTTAACATACTCCATACAGTCTACAATGGTGTGGACATATGTAGAAGGATACTATCCTATTTTTCTTGGGAATGCACCTCAGTTCATTGTTCTGCGATTTCTCCCCATGGGCATAATCATTTTTTTATGTTTTCTCATGGTTTTATTCCATGAAAATGTTCATGTCATTTTATGACCAAGACACCTTGCCATGAGCTAAGTTATTAAATTATAATGCAAGGATAGTTTGGTAAATTGTACTCAATCATCATCAATAAACCAATAAATGATATAAACCCTATGAAAATCATTACTTTTTTACTGGAAGCTCAAAAAATTATAAAAAAAATATTTCCTAAAATCATGAGAATTTTCTCTATCGTTTGATCTAGTTTTTATATCCTATTTTTCATGTTATAAAGGTGTGATTTTTAGGGTATCAATATATCTTACTCTCTTATTAGTGATTGACAAAAAATATAATAAAAAAATAAGATCTTGGATCAGATATAAAATTAGTAATATTGAACCCTCTTGCTAGATTGACAACATGAACCATTCAAAGTTGTTTCTGAAGATTTAGATATTAGGGTTCCATCATAGTAGACATAATTGAACCCTAATTATGTAACAACATCATATGTAGGTTTTAGTTGATATTAGGAAATAATGGGTAGAATCTGGTCTCTAATCCAATCACTCAAGACAAGGTATGTGTGTCTCCCTAATTATCTAGGCATTACTAATATTACCAATAACTTGTTCCCATATGAGTCATCTCTTGATTAATCCTTGAGCATCATTGAATATATTTGATAAATTATTTCCTTGATATTATTTCTTGATTTTATTTAGAGTCAATAAGGTCTATGACTTAAGGTCCTATGACATATTTCATAGTATATATTAATGGAAACAAGCATTCTTTTGAACCTTATAGGAACATAAGATAAAGATGGCATAAAGTCACGATTGAAGTGTTTTTTAAATAATTTTATAGACTAGATTCATCACTCATGAAATGATTATGCTAAGAAGGAACTTGAAGACAAGGAGGTCTAAAGATGATAGTGAGGACAATATATGGGAAAATTGGATCCAAAAGGTGCCCCTATTATCGGTATGTATGCCTAGAGAGCCAATCATATGATGATTATAATGGCATAACTTGTAAATGATTTGATTATCAATAAAGGCAATCTTCCAAATAATTCTATTTATTAAATTTTGAGATAATGAAATAACATATTAGATGTCTAGAGAATGATACTAATCAATGACATATGTCTTGAGGTTGAGGACCTAAAGAATGAGATCATATGAATGTTAAGAGTATATGCATTTTTGTTATGTCCCAGATCGATTTCTATTGTGGAAGCTAAATACAACAATAACATATAAGATAAGAGTGTTAGTTGGTTGATGACAGAATCTCATCAGTCAGTATATGGAAATATCAAACCATGCACACAGATACATGTTAGAGAATAGTGTATCAGACAGACCCACCATAAGAGTGATACATGGAAACCTTAACTAGGTAAGTCAAAATCATGTCTTATACTGATGGTTGTGTTTGTGGTTCTTAGACCTAAAATCTTTGCACTCATCACATGTCGTTCGATATGCTTTGACATAATCAAACACAATCTCCAAACATGAGTTTTTATAAAGGTGATGATTGGGTGACTACAACACATGGGGACTGATTGTGAGTGATAGAGATGGGATCTGTCCCCCCTATGGGAGTATGATATCCAAGGCCACTTGAGTTAGTGAGACTGAGAAAGACGTGGCCATGTACATGTGAGTCAAAATATGATATTGATCTTACACATATCTCATATAGTCTGCTATAGCAAGAACCATTGATTGAATGATGAAAAGGATGATAGAAACATGTCTTGAGTTTAATCTGGATATCAGTGACAAAGGAACTATACAAACATTATAACACCGCACATGGATACTAGGTTGAATTTTTTCTCCAACTTTCCATTTACTTAGGTATTAATGATGTCTGACTAGGCACCTCTCATTGCTTTTGATGCCATAAGTTATTATGGACATTCACTGCCATCATAATATGGGACATAGAGGATGACACACAGGAACTCATATATAGGAGGAGTTTGATCTTGATTGATCTAGGGATTGATTACTAAAGTGTTTAGGTATTCAATTCATGCTACAAATCAGCTGACTAGACTTCCAAATGATTCATTCAAGTGTTGAGGTAGTCGTTTGGAGAGTCAGGCTGATTGTATTGTAGATTGGTTGGAATCTGCCTGATCTAGGATATGAGATGCTCGTCTCACTTATGGGAAAGAGAATCTGGAATGCTATGAGACGTCTATCTCTACTGCACCAAACAGTTGGTTTGGGGATGCAATTCAATTTCATCTAGGATTGGTGCTAACATCATGATGTGTACTAATAGAAATTGAATATCCGAAACATGTAAAAAACAAGGAAAAATCTAGAAGACCATCTAGTTTAAGTCAGACAACCAGTTCGGCTATTCCAGGTTGTAAAATTTCCATAATTATTGTGAAAATTGGATATCTTCCAGTCCCTTCCACTTCTATACCGACTGGGATCCCTGTCTGAAACCCCTCCTATAAATAGAGGGGTATTGGGGGCTTCCCATAGCACAACATAAACAATTGAAAAAATATTGCTCTGATAATTTTTGTCCAGTTTGGCTGTGATAACCATGAGAGCCAAAGAAAGTCCTACCCGACTAGGGAGGGATAGCAAGGGAGAGAAATAATTGAGGATCATTGTTGTGGGAGAGAAAGTTTGTGACTAGTACACCAACGTGAAGGACAAATCATTCCTATCCATTCTAGAAAGACAACAAGAGCTCTAGTTGGTTGGTGTGGACTTCTCTAGAGATTAGGTGGCCTTTTCTTGTCGCTAATGAGGACAACTTCATCCAATAGTCCATGATGAGAGGAGTTGTTGTAGACAACGACGTTCAAGTTTGTTGTCCATGGAGGAGTAGTCAGATGAGTCCCAGTGCAACTAAAAGATGTACATACACCATCAAAGATAGAGTGTGCATCTATATCGATGAGGATTGTCACCAGACATGCTCTAGGACCATGTATATCTTCATGAAACCATCATTTCTATTACATAGCTATTGGCGTGATCTGTTGGTTACATAGAGTTATTTGCAAGTTGTATGGTCATTCCAGTTGGGAGAAGTTCTGCATACCCTAGCCTCTTACAAAGGCTAAGTGGCATGATAGAGATGCTAGCACCGAGACCGGCCAATCACTTCTTACATGAAGAGTCACCGATATGGCATGAAATCACAAAGGATCCTGGGTCTTTCTACTTCATGGGAATCTTGCTTTTAATAATATCAGAGGTAGTTTTTGCTAACTTCACCGTCTCATATTCTTTAGTTATATATTTTCTCATGAGAAGTGACTTCAAGTACTTTGTCTAGGCTGGTATTTCATCCAGAGCATCAAGGAAGGGTATATCAACATGAAGTTTCTTCATGGCTTCCTTGAACTTATTGAAGCGTGTATCAAGCTTTTTCTGCTTTAAACGCACTGGGAAAGGAGCATGAGGCTTGTATACTGGCACATCCGACTCAGGTGTGTCTTCTGCCTCTGTAGCCAATGGTTCCTCCAATCTTGCTTTGTCTGTCTTATCAGCGGTTGGTTGTTCCTTTGGTTGAAACTCAGGCATTGTAGAGTCTTGGACATTCACAAAGTCATCATCATTTGTTGCCACTATTGGTATCTTAGCAGGGGAGTTAGAATAGTCTCTCCCAGACCTGGTTGTGACAACCTTCAGTTGCTCTGGATGTTTAGGATTGTTTTTGGGTTGTCCAACAAAGGCTCCAGTAGGTGGCTTCATGCTAGCTGCAAGTTGAGATAATTGAGATTCAATAGCCTTCTGATGGGCTTGCTGGTTAGCTATCATAGTCTGCTGTGACTGCAACATCTTCTCAATAGCTGACAATTTGTCATCAGGAGGAATGGGACGAGTTTGTTTCCCTTGTTGTTGTTGTTGATAGGAGACTTGGTTGGGATTCTGAAACTGAGAATTGTTCTGATAATTGTTGTAGTTTCTATTCTAGTAGTTTCCTCTAAAGTTCCCTTGATTCCCAAAATTTGGTTGTTCGCTATATTGGAATCCTGGAGGGCCTAGTTGTTGAGTATTTGAACCAAGTTGTCATGAGTTTTCTGCTCCATAAGGATTTCCATATTGAAAACCGGGATGGTTCCTATTCTGATTCAGATTATAGTACCCTTGACCAGGGATGGTGTTGACAACATTCAGATTTTCCATTTGACCATTATCTCCTTGGGCACATGTATTGCTCAAAACAACATCATAGAGAATGTTATAGGCTAGAGTAGAATGATCAGTTCCTTTGCATGCTTCATAGAAGAGTGAAGTTGACTTAACTAGTTCTTGTTGTCGAGGGGGTGAGTGTCTTCTTTCATAGGCGGCAAAATATGTTTCAAGTTGGTCTTGCTTGGCGACAAGAAGCTTAAGAGACTCCAAAATAGACTTGTACTCAGGAGTAGCTTCTGCCATAGCAAACTTCAACACTCCTTTACTTACAGGTCTACCCCAGTTGGCTTGATTTTCAGCTCCATGGGTGACAACCTTCAACGCGCTATCATAGCTTTGACGCATGAAGTTTCCTCCAGATGATGAATCCAAAAACTTCTTGACGTCATCATCCACACCCCTATAAAAGATTATGATGAGTTGAATTTTAGGAATGTCATGGTGTGGACACTTGCGCAGGAGCTCTTTGTATCTTTCCCATGCTTCTACTAGGGATTCTGCAGGGACCTGGGTGAATTGCGTTATTCGGCCCCTGATTTTATAGGTGAGAGAAGGTGGATAAAAATTTTCTAGAAAAACATTTTGAAGTTGTTCCCAAGTGGTGATGGGTTCACATTGCAAGGAGTTATACCAACTCATAGCTCTATCAGCAAGAGAGTACTTGAAGAGATAGAGTCTGATGGCATCATCTGTGACTCCATTTTGCTTTGTCATGGCGCATAAGTCTATGAACCTCAAAAGATATTCTTGACTATCTTCTCCTTGCTTACCATAGAAAGGGCTATTTTGAAGCAAAGTGATCCAATGTGCCCGTATCTCAAAGGTGGGAGCATTGATGGGAGGAGGTTGTACTGGGTGATGAACTTCAGTAGCTTTAGGGATTGAGAATTCTCTAAGGTCTTTTGGTAGATCATCTTGTTGAGCTGCTGCTTGAGCTACTTGGATTTCTTCTTGAACTGTGGCTCGGGCTTCTTGCATAAGCCTATCTCTTTGTGCATTAAGGGATTGAGATACCCTTTGAGCAATTTCCTCCTCTTGAGCCATTCTTGCTTGGTTCTCACAGTAATGACGGTGAAAGGTTCTGTATATCTCAGGGTCAAAGCTAGCAGAGAGTCTGGGACTGTCCGAGCGGTGCATACACTAGATTTTGTGGGTACCTCGGATGAAAAGATCTCTCACTAGTAAGATGGATGGAGTAGAACCGAATTCAAGTTTATATGATCGATAATATCAAAAGTAAAAGAAAAACCTAAATTAGTCTCAAAAGAACTCAATTTAACTAGATGATTCTGTTGTCCCCGGCAACGATGCCAGAATTTGACGTGGCTTATATTATCGCACTAACAAACTCACTTAGGGTTGAAATCCCTAAGTTTTTAACCAAAACAATGTGCAATAATACCACCCGCAAGAGGACGGGTCTTATCGCAGTATAGTTGAGGATCGAATCCCAAGGGACAACATTTTTAAGAATCTTTTACGAGCCAAATCTAGTTGAATCAAGACTAATATTTAGAACAAGGTTGGTTGATTTAAGTTTAATTAAACTAAATGCAAGGAAAGTAAAAGAGCAGGATTAAAGGTTGATTAAAGATTAATGATGGAAATCACTGGGATGGTCCCGGGTTTCAAAACCACTACACATGAAATCACATCCAAACATCAAACATCCAGGCAAGATATAACCATTCAAATAGAGTTGCTGCAAAACCCCCCATACCGGCGTCAGGTTCATGTAAGCATCAACTTAGGTATCAGATTTCTCGTCACCATCCAGATCACACACTTACAGCTCCAAAGATATAGAAATCCAAATAAAGTTGTGGGCCCCCTATACAGGCGTCAGGCACACAGAAGCATCACCGTGGGCTAGATGGCCCGTCACCACACAGATCATACACTTACGACCTTAAGGAATCCCATTCTATTTCTAGTTTTGCAACCACGTTAATCGACATTCAAAACCTATGCATTGAAGTTCTCGCAACATAGGAAACGAACAAAATAAATGCAAGTAGGTGATCAATCCACAAGCACACATCGACGATTAACAACGATATGAAATATTATATACATGCCATAGAATGTTTAACAAAAAGATATGAGAGCATGGGTAGCGGGGCTAATCCCCGCACCCCAGCGAAAGTAAACTACTCGCTCATTGTTAAAGAAAAAAGAATAACAAGAGAGGGAGAAGTTTCTGCCATGAGCATTGTGAAGAAGATGATCGCAACTCTATGGAGAAACGGTCTTCTACACAATGTCGGAGCAGATCTGGAAGAAGACATAAGTACACCATGACAGACGGGGCAAATCTTCTCTCTCCATCATCTTCTTCTTCTCGTAGTCCTCACTCACAACAGGAGGAGCAACTCGTGGACGAGAAGGAGATATAGAAATGGCATAGATGCAGCAGATCTAGATCCAGATCTGAATGAGGTGGCTTGCAGATCTGAGTCTTCACTCTAGATCTGGGTGAACAAGCTGCAAAACCACCACGGAGGCAGGTTCTTGTCTATGGGGGTCGTCTCCTTAGGCCCAGGACAGTCCTACAGCCTAACGTCATCTGGAGATGATGATTTGATTGGATGGAGTCGTCTTCTATTTATAGGCAGGTTGGCATTGACTTAAAATCGCGACCTTGTCATTTCTGCAGTAGGTCACGGCTTTTTGCACGGTCGTGACTTTTTGCATGGTAGCAACTTTTGGATTGCTAACAGTAGATCACGATCTTTTTCACGGCCACGATATGTTCTTGGCCTGGTCGTGATATTCAGGAATAGCGGTCGGGATTGCTGTGAATTGTGGGTCGCGATTAGGATAGAGAGGAGCCGAGTAGATAACCGCGGGTAGAGGGAAAGCTATGTAACAATCTCCCTTCATGTGCTCAGGTCGCGGTTATGGAAGAACACCGCGGTGGCGGTTGGATGATCGCGGCTTGGGGTTAACGAAGAGGTGGTGAACTGCTGTGATAGAGATGCAGTAGTGGGTACTGCGAGCTGAAGAAGCGGACACTGTGACTCCCACTACTGGTCTTGGTCTCTTTCGTCGCAACTGCAGTTTGAGAGCATGCTCGATCGGGATCTGGAGGCAGGTGGTCGTGTAGGTCGTGGCGTCAGGATGAAGTCGGGGGCAGGTTGCGGTTTTAATGGTGTGAGCGCTCGATCGTGGTTCTGTGAATCACGATCATGGTAGTTGTTGTCGTGGTCGAGGTTAGTGCGAGACATGTGAGCGGCTAAGGGGGGAGGTAGATGTAGTGCTGGTGAGCTCTGAAGACGATCGGTGCTGAGCCGCAGTTGTTGCTGCTATGTGGAGGTTGCAAGTGGAGGCAGTTCTGGAGTAGTAGGTCACGGATGGTTTTTGAAGAGTGGAGAGCAGCAGAAGATCGTGGGCGCGACTAGAGAGATTTGTGAAGGTCGCGGTTATTACTGCAGACAGGTGCCCTCTGTTTTGGATGGTGTAGAGGAGTGAGGGATCGTGGTGTTGAGGGTACTGGGAGGTCATGATCTGGTAGGCGCTAGGGTCACGATCTTGTGAATCACGATCGCGATTAGGTTTGGCTGGAGCCCGTGATCTGGGGAAAGGGCCGACACTGTAGCTTCGCAAGGAAAGGAGGCAACATGTGAGGGGAAAAGAAAGGTTGTTTACTGCCCCTTTGACCAGAGCAAAACCAAGTCTAACAAAGGCCCAAAGGGTTGGAATTGCATTGAGATCAGGCCCACGAGATCCAATAGCCATAGATTAATGAAAGGTGGGGTCCAACCGCTTGGTGAGAGGTGAGAGAATAAAAGAAGAGGGGACGGTGGCACTCGATGCTGATCAGAATTAAATAGAGCCCAAAAGAAAAGGATATGGGCCTAGGAGATAAGGCTCAAAGCTCAAAACGACCTGTAGAAGGGTGCAAAAAATCAATAAAAATAGGAGTAAAATAAATTAATCCAATATAAGTTGCATATAAGAAGATAAGGCCAATAAATGCACGAATGCAACCAAAACTGGGCTAAACAAGATGATTGAACTAAAATGAATATGCATTCATCACTACTCCAGAAGTATATAATAGGAGAATTTAGACACAAATGAGATGTTCGATGAAATGTCTGGTACAGGTTGTAGAAATAGCAGATAGAAGATTTCAACCAGTGTGAGGGGCAGGCGCAAGTCCCCTAGACTTAACACCCCTGAAAGGGGTGGCCACAATCGAAGTTAGTATGTCTATACTCACATGGAATGTGAGGGGGGCTATGAGGCCCAAGAGATAGAGAAGAATAAGAAAGGTAATTACTGAGACTGAAGCAGATCTAGTGTTGTTGTTAGAAACCAAAATCAAGAGATAGTACAAAGAGAAAGTAGTGGGCTTATTCCCTGATGGATGGGGGATGGAAACTAATTTGGTTCAGATCGAAGGTGGTAGAATGGCCATGGAATGGAATTAGGAGGAGTGGGATGTGCATATCATCCATGCTATAGACCAAGTTATGGTAGCTAGCTGCATCAATAATGGGGGTTTTCATTATGTCTTCACTGGTGTTTATGGGCACAATGACAAAAGTACATGAAGGTCTTGCTGGAACACCATTAGGGAGACTACCCAACACCAAGTGCCGCACTTGGTAATTGGGGATTTCAATCAAGTAAGGAAGTCAGGTGAAAAGTGTGGTGGGCTTCCCATACTTGATTCTATTCTCAATAGGTTCAATGATGTTGTGGACAATGTAGGGTTGATTGAGCTGAATATGAATGGTAGGATCACAACTTGGTAGAATAAAAGAAGTCCAGCTCATAGGTTTGTGAGTCAGTTGGACAGGGGGCTGGTCAACTCAGTGTGGTTGGAAATCTTTCCTGATGCTAATATTTCTTTGGGGGGTCATCCCAATAGTGACCATGTTTGGATGGTTCTGGAGATGGGTGATAACCAAAAGAAGAACAAACGATTCAGGTTCCTCAACTTCTGGGTGGAGTGGCCTAGGTTCAGAGATGTGGTCCAGGAGGCGTGGAACGAGAAGGTGATAGGCAATCTTATTTTCTGTGTTGCGGAAAAACTTAAAAGGACTAAGAAAGGCCTCAAAGACTGGTATGTGGGTCTGGTTAAACTGGCCAATATGGTGAGCAAAGCTCATGAGGACTATAAGGAAGTTGTTGTTCTTCTACGGTTGAACCCTTTGGATGTGGATAAAATAAAGAAGGAAGAGGAAAGTGCTAGTAGGCCACTGCAATTAGAAAAGGCCGAAGAACTGTATCATAGGAAAAGAAGCAGAGATAGATTGATAAAGGATTGTGATAGAAATACCAAGGTCTACCACAATGCCACGAAGAAAAATCACATGAAGGATTGTATCCATGGGCTTATGAAGGAAGATGGTACTGTAGTGAGAGGACAAAGACAAGTGGCGGAGGAAGTGGTTAATTATTTCAAAAAACTATACAACAAAGATCACCTTGAGTTGTAGGGTGAGTTGTCGGATAAGAAGGTGGATGATGAGATGAATAGAGCTCTATGAGGACATGTGTTCGATCAGGAGATTAAGGAGGCGGTCTTCTGTATTGGTTCATCGAAGGCTCCTGGGCCAAATGGATTTAATGATAAGTTTTTCCAGTATTGTTGGGACATTATTTAAGACGACGTTTGCCGAGCCATTTGATGGTTCATGGTGGGAGGTATTATGCTCAAGCAAGTCAAGAATTCCTTCATTAAACTCATTCCTAAGAAGAACTGGACGACCTCCATGGCTGACTTTTGGCCTATAGCGTGCTGCTCAGTGCTATATAAGGTTATTACAAAGTTGTTGTCTAGGCAACTTAAGAAAATGCTGCCCAAGATTGTTTCCCCCAACCAACTAGCCTTTGTTTAAGGGAGGGATATCACAGACGAAGCTAAGCTTGCTGCTGAGTTCTTGAACCACTTTGGTGTTAAGAACTCCAATAGGAAGGCCTTCTTTAAAATAGATATTACCAAGGCCTACGATCATGTTGATTGGGCAACGTTGTGGAGAATTATGGCAGTTATGGGGTTTTTGAGGAGATGGATCAATCTTATGATTCAGTGTGTGGAAGCCACATCTTACTATGTATTGGTGAATGGGGTCCCACATGGCTTGTTTTCTGCATCTAATAGGTTGAGGCAGGGTGACCCCTTATCACCCATGTTGTTTGTACATATGATGGAGGCTTTGTCCACTGTTATTTCTGTAGCCGTGCATGAGGGGAGATTGAAGGTGTTCAAGGTGAAGAACACCCCAGTCATCTCACATCTTGTGTTCGTGGATGTTGTGATGATTTTCACCGTTTGTCACTACAAGTACCTAAGACAAGTCAGACTCATCCTCATGAGCTTTGGGCACCTCACTGGGTTGTATATAAATGAAGTTAAATATAAATTCTTCTTATCAAGGCCTTTTGACTCGATGCGGGGGAGACTGAAGGAAGCAGTCGGTATTACGAGGGGGGTCTTTCCTACTAAGTACCTAGGTGTCCCTATCTCTGTTGGTAAAGGCCGAGGCAAAGACTATGGTAGATTGGTGGATGAGATGAGATCCATGATTCATAAGTGGGATGGTCTACACATATCTATGGCGGGGAGATTAGTTTTGTGTTATACGGTTCTGGGTGCCAAGACCAGGTTCTAGTGCAGACAGGTTGAGCTCCCCGGTTTCATCTTGGATAAATTAATAAGCCTGACGTGAAGCTTCCAGTGGGGTGGAAATACGCATGGGATAGCATGGGATATCATTAACAAAGAATGTGCTCAAGGAAGTTTGGGAGTGGCTCATCCAATTAGAATGACTGGGACTGTTACTTTTCAATGGATCCATAGATTTATGACCCAACAAGATTCTATTTGGACAATATGTATGAAGGAAAGATATGGCTGCTCCCTGGATATTGCGGTTGTGGGGAACAGCTCTGTAGTATTGAAAAGAATGATGGTGAATTGGCAAGAGGTGAAAGATGCGTACCAGCTGAGATCTGATGGA
This sequence comes from Alisma plantago-aquatica, assembly GCA_963693085.1. Taxonomy (NCBI): domain Eukaryota; kingdom Viridiplantae; phylum Streptophyta; class Magnoliopsida; order Alismatales; family Alismataceae; genus Alisma; species Alisma plantago-aquatica. The sequence goes on along the minus strand of OY856412.1, from coordinate 341,148,674 downwards.
AGTTGGGACTGCTTGATTGCCAAACCTTGGGAGTTGAAGATTTGTGGTCCGCCTATTCCTTGGGCCAAAATCATTTGGAACAAAGGTCATCACCTGAAATGGGGTTGCACCTTATATAGGGTTGTTCTCGGGCACCTCCCTATGTCTGATAGACTAGCAACTTGGGGCCTTAATGTCGATCCAAAATGTATGCTATGTGGTGATGTAGCTGAAACCCAAGAACACCTCTTCTTTCAATGTAGTTTTTCTAGGTACATTTGGTGTAGATGGTCCCTCAAAAATGGTTGGGGCGGCGGCCCTCCCAACTGCTTGGAGGATGGGCTGAAGTGGATACGACATAAATCTAACATGAGCACCAATATGAGAGCTTTTGGAGGCACGGGAGTTGTTTCTATTGTCTACCAGAATCGATGGGGGTGGGCTACTAATATGTTTGATGTTTTTGAGGCTTTTATTGTTAGACTATCTGCTTATGTAAGGGCTAAACCTAGAATTTATAAAGGTTTAGACCCGGTTACCAATACACAGTGGTTTTTTTTGTAGTTAACCCACCCTCTGTATAGTATAGGCTTCCCTATACACCTTTTTTGAGATAGTAATAGTTTACTTGATAAAAAAATAATATACATGTTCTTCATATTCCTTTTAGGATTATAAGATGTTTCCTAATCCAATTGCAGTAGCTTATTTTGTTATTAATGACTACCTACTTATCATTTTTGTAATTTTACTTTTGTTTCTTAATCACCCTACATGTGCTAATATAGTTTTGGTGGAGAGTTATATCTCCTGTTGAGATTTGGAATCTCACCATGTGGGTTCCCCACATCTTTTTAGGTGGATGTGCATAAGGAGGTAGAGATCGTGCAACAGAGGTTGAGCAGTAGTAAGTAGGATAATAGCTGACAAGGTTGGAAGTGCTGTTGATGGTCCTTTTGTCGTTAGAGTCCTAGATTCATCCATGTACGCTTAGGACTTTGGGATAGCTTTCTGGTATGTTTTGTAGACATTTTTTGATACATGGTTTGGCTTGTATGTCCTTCAAATGTATGGATATAGTATATATATATATATATATATATATATATATATATATATAATTGGAACAAGTTTTCTGGTAACAAGATGATGGCATACATGGTAGGTACCTTGTAACATGGAAGGACTCATATGTAAATGTTTTTTCTGTTTGGGAACTTAATGAAACTGGTTTTAATTTCTAGTTTTTTCCTTTAGTCGGTTTGTTTGAGTTTGTTTCCATGGTTACTTTTGAGTTATCTTGTGGTTTGTGGCATGGGGTGTCACAGTTTGGTTGGCATCAGAGCTATAGGTTCACTGAGTCTACATGGACCTAGTGTTACAACCCCAATTTTTTGGGTTCATTTGGTGAGAAATGTAATTTCTCATATTAAAGATATTTGAACAAATAATAATATAAATTGTTTTGAATAAATGGATTCTGTTTACAATAGCCTTGATGGTTTTTTTGTGGGCTTTATTAGCTAATGGGCCCAATAACAAGGAAAAGACATAAGGAACTCCATTATTAATAAAAAATGGAGAAAAGAAAAATGTAGAAACTTCTAGAACGCAAAAGTATGTAATCCAAAGGTGGATTCCATGCCTCTTGGGTTCCTTGGGGTTCGAGGAGTCCAAACATGCAAAGATAATGCAAAGAGAAAAGAAAAGGTCAATTAAATATTTCTTTATTAAGAAAGAAATTGAAAACAATGATAAAATGTGGAAAATAAGTGGAAAGAGGCATAATTGAGTTATCCTTGGCGGATTTTCTTATCCATGAGATTTCTTATATTAAAAGGAATGCCAATGAGGAAAATAAAAATCAAGATAAAGAGAAATCCTCAAAAAGACATATTTTAATAAGAAATAATCAAAATAATGAAATAATGAATATAGATGCATCTAGAAGGATGATAAGTATCCTTAAAAAGGAATTTCGAAATACTAGAGTTTTTTGAGGTCCAAGGAACTCCAATGGAGGAAAAGAAAGAGAAAATACCATTAAAGCAAAATAAGAGTGTAATGTAATACATTATTAATGAATTTTTTTGGCATTGTTAAAGAGGTGGTATTTTCTACATAAGGAAAATATATTTTCATGGCCAATGAATAAAAAGGCAAGTATAAAGAGAATAAGGGAGTGGATTTTCGAATTCCTAAATACCAAATAATAAAGAATATCAAAAGGATAATTAAGAGAGAAAAGATTGCTTTTTCATGAAGGAATCAGATTCCTAGTAGGAAAGAACCTTATTTCTTTGTGAGCAAGCATCATAGGGCATTATTACCCTCATCTATAAAAGGAGAGAGAGCCCTCGGCTGAGTCCAGGAGAGAGATCCCATGTACCCTCCTTTCTTATTCTTCTTCTTCTTGTTTTTGGCATATAAACCCTAACCGAGAGGGTAGAGCAATCCTGGAGCAATCAAGGGGCTATGGAGTCGTCATGTTGGAGGTAGGAAGCTTCCACGACAACCCTAAACTGATCGACTATCTCTCCCGCACTTCCGTCTTCATGCAGCTCATGCTGAAGGTCTTCCAACTTACAACAGATCCTGGTCTTGGCTCACGTACGAACGACCATCTTGGCCGCTAAGCAGTGGCGTCCCGCGTGTGCAGGAGCACGACGGAGGTAGGGGAGGAGTCCCCAATGGTCGACGAAGCCTGAGGAGGGGCGGCAGGGCCGCACCAACGCCTTAAAGCAGCGGTCGCGCTAGGGCACACACTAGGAAGAAGAAGGGCTGGACTTTGGACACTTTTGCCCCTACCTACCACAAAGAGCCAACAACTTAACCGAGGACACAATCGTAATTCAGCTCTAATTCCCAAAGCAAACGTGTTGCATGTATAGAGGCTACGTGGCACCTTCATGTTGGCCCATGTAAGGTTTTATTACAAAAATCATATCTCCTTAATAGTAGCTTGGATGAATATGCATAAAATATGAAAATTGCTCAGAAAAATGAGGGGAATCCAATAAAAATATATTGAGAAGATAATTCCTCATGCAATTCGACAAGTAGTGTAATTTATCAAATGTAATGAATCAAAGATTAAGAAACCCTATTCTGAGATGATTAATATATTTAGTAGGGTTTAATGGATGATTAAAGTTGGCATTAACCTGTTAATGATAAAAAGCAACATTAGGAACAAAAAGGATAAAGTTTGCACGTAATTGGTTTAATGTGCATGAATATACTTTAATGGGCCTTGAAACCCTAATATTGGTAAATGTGACACTTAATGGCTTTAATTATTCAAAATTGTGAACAAAGTTAAGATATGATGATTTTAAGGTATTTTGAGTATAAATGTTTCTAATTGTGGATAAATACCTATAATGTAGAAATTGGGGTTTTCTACTGAATAAAGGTAGAATTAATGATAATTAGAATTCATATGTGAATTAGACTATAATGAACTATGAATTGATGATAAATGAGCCTAATGATCTTGTCATGGAATAAAAGGATAAAAATGGTAGCTTTAATGTAAAAGAGGCTTAATGGACTTAATTGATGATTAATTGTGTTGTTTTTGAAATTAAGGTTATATGTTGTTAAAAGGTAACCTTAATAACTATCATGAAGGATAGATGAGAAATTAGGGTTTAAAAGAGTAAAATGAAGTAAAAACTGTAATTGCAAAGTAAATCCTAAAAGTGATAGAAATCCTAAAAAGGAATAGAGATCTTAAGTAGCAAGATGGTTTGAATAGATTTCTATAAAAAGGAATTGGATGTAATTTCATGACTCTTGTACTTGCTTGATTGGATGTCTTGATTGATTGGACTATTCTATCTCAATTCAGCCTAACAGGTATGTGGTTAATTACGATTAATCACATTAGTTTTCCCGAAAGTTTACTAGATGGTAAATCGCATTGATTGAAACTAAATAGTTTGGATGTTCATACTGCAATTATAAAGTCACTATTGTTATCAAAATTATAAATAGATGTGTATTCTCGCACCTACATGCCACCCTAATGGAAGATGCCATAAAGGTCAGGCCCAAGAGGGTAGACCAATGGGCACCACGAGAGGTGACCCCAGACACCAAGCTCGGGAATGAGAAGGTGTTCTATGTTGCATGACTTGGGGCACCATGAGAGGTGACCCCCAGGCACCAAGCTCGGGATTGAGAAGGTGGCCTTAAGTCAATGGCAAAAGAGAAACCCTAGAGGGGTATTCTAGGGTTAGGGCAAATACGGTGGAGAATGACACATTAAAAATGCAAATTGGTTTGCTAATTACCCTGATTGTGATAATTAAATTGTTAGCCATATTTGTGAAATTTTGGTTGTTCCCACATACCATCATATTCCTATATGCTGACCGATGTTTTGTTTGTCGGTGTTTTAGGTACAACAATTGATAGAACAAATAGTAAAGTGACACATTGTGGAAATAAGAAATAAAGTGCAAGGAGGATTAGATAGAATGAATCCAGTCTATGGATAGAGCAGCTTACCAAAGTTTTAGATAGGTATGCAAGGTTTTATTTTATACCAGTTTTCAGTTTAGTTGATAAAATTTGATAATTGTTATTGATTATTTGTTGAACCTTTTATCCTATTAATGGGGATAATGGCTCTGATCTCCTAGTCTCCCTTAATTGGGGGTTACCGGGAGGCGGGGTCATTACATTTGGTATTAGAGCATAGGTTCCTCATTTAATATTTAATAATTATTTAATTTTACAAACTATGTAGAACCCAAGGGAGTTATTAGAGGAATTTTTGAAAGACATAGGTGTCTAGAAAAGGATGACATCTGGGGGTTGGCAAAATTTTCCTCCACACCGCTAGTCAGAATACGAGGACTCCTGGATTAGTGTGACTGCCTAGCCAATGTCTCAGGATTTGACTCCAAATAAGATACCTTTAGGACTCTCTCATATTGTTCATCCCTTCTCACCTCAAATGTTGTTAAGGATTATAAGGATTAGGGTTTTCTCTCTTTTCCTCACCCTCGTGAGGTATGGGTAAGGTTGATAAGGTTTAAGGAATCCTCCACCAAATTAATAAAAAGTATGCAAATAAGATGTCATGGACATAAGCTTAATAGATTAAGCGTAAAGCAATAGATACATGCTTAGGTCGTATGACATAAGTTCTCATGCCCTCAGGAGAGACCTGAGGCTAGACCTTCTTGTCTGGAGGATAAGTAAAGAGAGAGTTAGTCTTGGAGGTAGAGATCTGCATTAAAAGTAGAGACATGGCACATCCTATGAGGATGATGTTAACCCTAAACCTAAGTGAAGGATAGAGAGAGAGATGACGTGATGAGTTAGATGTCATGGTTGACCAAGTGTTTGGATGGACACGCCTTGGGAAGCCATACGAGCCATGAGAGGTTAGATAACCTAGTACCTTTGGTGACCCAACCCTAGAAAGGATCGTGCATGTTAGAGTGAAGGATAGCTCCTTCATTGATGAGGTTAGTAAAGATCCTATAGAAACCCTATTGGCTTATTCAAGTAGGGGATAACATGCACCCAGAGTACATCAGTGGTGTGGCAGTAGGTTGAAACCCTGGCCAGTAAGTATAATGGATGGCTTATGAAATAAGCATAAAGAGTTATGAATAACCTCGAGCAAATGTAAGTTTGAACATAGGCTTCAACCAAGTAGAGGTGTGCTTGTGAGCTTGATCCTTCATGAAGAGAGGACCTCTAGTAGTAAGGTTGGATGTGGAGTTAACTCTAGAGAGAGAAAGCAAGACCCAAGCAAGGAGGATGGAAACTTAGATTCTGAGACATGAGGAACATTAGGGAGAGAGGATCATGCTTCTAGAACCTATGTGGCTATGGTATAGGAGTTTACCTACTGAGATGGGACAAAGAGAACCTTAGACCATGAGGAGGTTTAAGTAGCAAGTTGTGAGGCCTTGTACCTTGTTGGTTTCTCTTGAGGAAGACTCAACTATAAGGTGTGGCTCAAATAAAAGGATCATGGGAGTACATGACATACCTTGGACATGTTGGATTCATGGTTAAGAGATTGAACATGCAATTGGATACCCAAAGGTGAACATAGGGTTCCTAGGCCTAAGAGGGGAAGTGGTGTGCCTGAAGCTCATGACAAGGTTTCAGTTTCAATAGATTCGAACATGATACTTCTCGTGTTTAAAGGAAAGAGAAACCCCTTATGTTTAAGGAAGGTTTGATGAACCCCCCAGAGCTAAGTTGATGACATGGGAAGGTATGATCTTGATCCAATGTTGAGGATGAGAACAAGTATGACCTAGCATGGTTTAGTAGGTGGTCTTCTTGTGCCTCAGTGGCTGATGGGTTAAGCATTCTCATGTGAATATAAACCCCAGGGAAGTTTGTGACCTTGTTGTAAAGAGTTGTAGTTTCCTCCCATCCTGGGAGAGGAACCCTTTGGTAGGGTGTGTACCAGTTTGTGGGTTTTGTGGAAACCTAAAGAGGTCTCATAGGATCATGAGAAGCTAAGTGAAAAGTACATGGTATGAGAATGAACCTGTAGACCCATAGATAATCATCTCAAAGTGCATGTGGATGTGTTACCATGGAGGTAATCGATATGGGGCCCGACCAAGGTAGGCAGGTTGCCATGACCCCTATGAGAGGATGGGAGTCAGCCATGAATGTAGAGAGAGAGATGATGAGGGCTTGGATAAGGTTCTAAGTTGAACATGTACTATGCTAGAATTCTAAGTCTATCCTAGGGTCTGGTAGGGATAAGACCGATGGAAGTAGGAGTTTCCTTATTCCCTAGTTGCACATGACCATAGGGTCGGGAGGTAACAACTATCATTGTCTGAGAGCCATGGGTTAGGAGATTGATCACCTTCATGAACTCATGGGAACCAAAGGTCAGATGAGTAGGGCACTCTCTGGATGCATGAGGGAAGAGGGATGATCCCAAAAGTTTTGGCACCCTATAGACCCAGAGGAGATGACCAAGGATTGTGTGTAAACCCCAGTAGGTTCGAGATCAATTTTCCATGGAAGTAATTTTTGATATCATGACGTTTGTGATGTAGAGACATAAGTTGCACGTTTCAACTTAGATTTGAAGGTGTACTGGCAAGGTGGGATGTACCATCTCTACTCTTGGAATAGGAAGGACTCTATATTTGGACGTCCGCCAAATGCTTATTTCCTCTTGTTGTGGGAGTGAGAGATAGGACAATATGCATACCTTACACAAAGGATAAAGTGATGTGAGTTGAAACGTTGCAATGAGGTATGAGGAGAGAGATGATAACATGCCCTTGTGAAGTGAACGATAGGTACAAATGATAAGAGTATTAAGGTAATCATCTTGTAAGAATGTTTTATCATGAGCTATGTGGAATTTGCAAGTGATACAAGGTTCAGTTTGAAAACCAAGAAGATGAGCTTTGAGTGTTCTGATGAAGATAGACTTAGAGTTTGAGATGAGATGATAATTGGAATACATGGAAGTGTATGTATTTGACACTACCTAATACCTAAGGATGTGAAGTGGTAATGGATGCTCTGGTTGAGATATAGCTGCCTAGTTTGGCTAGATACTAGAAGATAGGTTTGGCTAACCCTCAGATGCAACGATACCGACTGACCGAGTTAATGGTTGTTTGGTAAGCCATCCTAGTCTTTGATGCAATGAAAGGATGGTGGTAGAACCTCAGATACACTTCTTTGGATAGGAATGTAATAAAACCCTAATGAGAGTGTTTTAGGGATTCTGAGGAATCGGTCTTGAGGAATCATGACATATATGAGCTCATGGTTTTAAGATCATCATGCACCATGATACTACAAAGGTAGTAAGTGATAGTAGCACTTTGAATGCTTGATATGAACTTGCATGTGGCATGTAGCCATGCAAGCCGGGGGTGAAGGATGAACACCAGTAACATAATTCTTTAACAACTAGGATAAAGAGTCCCTGAGAGGGAATGGGAGTTCACCACTATGGATGTTGTGGTCAGTCTCCCCTTGACCCAGGGTGGTCAAGATACAATGTGGGTTATGGTAGTTCGCCTTACCTAGATGACAAGAGAAAGAAAGAGTACTATCAAGGGACAAATCAGGTTGAAATACTTATAAGAGAGAGAGATGGTTCAGCTACACCATGATGCGAGTTCAAAAGTTCTTGAGTAGGACCTAAAGGTTAATTCCATTGGGTGGAAATAGATACATGAAGAACTCAATGTTAATACAGTTTATCATCCCATACTAATGGTCAGTATGATCCAGACTAGAGGGTCTGATGAGAGCATGTGTTCTCATTCAAGGTGATACATATAGACAGTTCGTAAGATGTGATGTTAACCACCATAGCCATTATCATGATGCAAGAAGTTCTATAAGGAGGTTGTTTCGGTCACCACTTCATTAAGATGATGTTGGTGAAGGAGGCCTCACGAAGGTCAGAAAAGAACCACACTGTGTGCAGATGAAGTCGCTTTGATTGTGCAATGGCTGAGAGGGAGCCAGAGGCGACATGAGTCATGAGCTGATGCAAAGTAGACTGACATACAGTTCACTGTGGGAGAGTATGTGATGTGAAAATCTGACCCCTCTAAGCTACAACTGAGAAAGTTGAGTCCCCGATATATGGGTTCATTTGAGATGGATTGGTGGAGATGGTTGTGTTTAGCCTTACCCCTTATGATAACATGACGTATAATGTGTTCCATGAGTCCGATCAAGAGCACTATGTGAGGTACCCAAGCCATGTGATGAGCCCTGAACCTATTTAGCTTTTGAGAGGCTAAAATGTCCTGAGTCACCTATGAGGGTACGATATACCGAGGTAAGAAAGAACTCAGATGGAATAGTATGAGATAATGAAGGTTCTTGGGAAGCACCATGGAAAGGGTGAAGCCACATGGGATCCATGATGGACATAAGAAATGGTTATCCTATTTATTTGTGCACCTGGTGGAATTTGGAGGACAAAATTCCTAAAAGAGGGGAAGGATGTTACAACCCCAATTTTTTAGGTTCATTTGGTGAGAAATGTAATTTCTCATATTAAAGATATTTGAACAAATAATGATATAAATTGTTTTGAATAAATGGATCAGTTTACAATAGCGTTGATGGTTGTTATGTGGGCTTTATTAGCTAATGGGCCCAATAACAAGGAAAAGACATAAGGAACACCATTATTAATAAGAAATGGAGAAAAGAAAGAAAAAATACCAACAAAGAAAAATAAGAGAGTAATGTATTACATTATTAATGAATTTTGGTGGCATTGCTAAAAAGGTGGTATTTTCTACTTAAGGAAAATATATTTTCATGTCCAATGAATTAAAAGGCAAGTATAAAGAGAATAAGGGAGAGGATTTTCAAATTACTAAATATCCAAATAATAAAGAATATCAAAAGGATAATTAAGAGAGAGAAGCTTGCTTTTTCATAAAGGAATCAGATTACTAGTAGGAAAGAACCTTATTTTGTTGTGATCAACCATCGTAGGGTGTTGTTACCCTCATCTATAAAAGGAGAGAGAGCCCTGGGCCGAGTCCAGGAGAGAGATCCCACGTACCCTCCTTTCTTTTTCTTCTTCTTGTTGTTTTTGGCATATAAACCCTAACCGAGAGGATAGAGCAATCATGGATCAATCAAGGGGCTATGGAGTCATCACGTTGGAGGTGGGAAGCTTCCACGACAACCCTAAACTGATCAGCTATCTCTCTCGCACTTCCGTCTTCATGCAGCTCATGCCAAAGGTCTGCCAACCTGCAACAGATCGCGGTCTTGGCTCACATACTAATGACCATCTTGGCCGCTAACCAGTGGTGCTCCGCGCACGTAGGAGCACATCGGAGGCAGGGGTGGAGTCCTCGATGGCCGACGAAGCCTGAGGAGGGGCAGCAAGGCCACACCAACTCCTTACAACAACGGTCGCGCTAGGGCACACGCTAGGAAGAAAAAGGGCTGGACTTTGGACACTTTTTCCCCTCCCTACCACGAAGCACCAACAACTTAATTGAGGACACAATCGTAATTCGGTTCTAATTCCCAAAGAAAACATGTTGCATGTACAGAGGCTACGTGGAACCTTCCTATTGGCCCAAGTAAGGTTTTATTACAAAAATCATATCTCCTTAATAGTTGCTCGGATGAATATGCATAAAATATGAAAATTTATCAGAAAAACAAGGGGAATCCAATAAAAATATGTTTAGAAGATAATTCCTCTTGAAATTCGAAATGTAGTGTAATTTATCAACTGTAATGAATTAAAGATTAAGAAACCCTACTCTGAGATGATTAATATATTTAGTAGGGTTTAATGGATGATTAAAGTAGGCATTAACCTATTAATGATAAAAAGGAACATTAGGAACAAAAAGGATAAACTTTGCACGTAATTGGTTTAATGTGGATGAATATACTTTAATGGGCCTTGAAACCCTAATATTGGGAAATGCGACTCTTAATGGCTTTAATTATTCAAAATCGTGAATAAAGTTAAGATTTGATGATTCAAAGCTATTTTGAGCATAAAGGTTTCTAATTGTGGATAAATACCTTTAATGTAGAATTTACAATTTTCTAATGAATAAAGGTAGAATTAATGACAATTAGAATTCATATGTGAATTAGACTATAATGAACTATGAATTGATGATAAATGAGCATAATGATCTTGTCATGGAATAAAAGGGATAAAAATGGTAGCTTTAATGTAAAAGAGGCTTAATGGACTTAAGTGATGATTAATTGTGTTGTTTCTGAAATTAAGGTTATATGTTGTTAAAAGGTAACCTTAATAACTTTTATGAAGGATAGATGAGAAATTAGGGTTGAAAAGAGTAAAATGAAGTAAAAACCCTAATTGCAAAGTAAACCCTAAAATAGGTAGAAATCATAAAAAGGAATAGAGACCTTAAGTAGCAAGATGGTTTGAATAGATTTTGATAAAAAGGAATTGGATGTAATTTCAGGACTCTTGTACTTGCTTGATTGGATGTCTTGATTGATTGGACTATTCTCTCTCAATTTAGCCTAACATGTATGTGGTTAATTATGATTAATCGTATCAGTTTTCCCAAAGGTTTCTCAGATGGTAAATCATATTGATTGAAAGTAAACAGTTTGGATGTTCATACTGCAATTATAAAGTCACTATAGTTATCACAATTATAAATACATGTGTATTCTCGCACCTACATGCCACCCTGATGGAGGATGCCATAAAGGTCAGGCCCAAGAGGGTAGACCAATGGGCACCATGTGAGGTGATCCCAGACACCAAGATAGGGAATGAGAAGGTGGTCTATGTTGCATAACTGTGGGGCACCATGAGAGGTGACCCCCAGGCACCAAGCTCCAGATTGAGAAGGTGGCCTTAAGTCAATGGCAAAAGAGACGCTAGAGGGGTATTCTAGGGTTAGGGCAAAAGTAGTGGAGAATGACACATTGAAAATGTAAATTCATTTGCTAATTACCCTGATTGTGATAATTAAATTGTTAGCCATATTTGTGAAATTTTGGTTGTTCTGACATACCAGCATATTCCTATATGTTGACCGACATTTTGTTTATCGACATTTTAGGTACAACAATTGAAAGAACAAACAGTAAAGTGACACATTGTGGAAATAAGAAATAAAGTGCAAGGAGAATTAGATAGAATGAATCCAGGCAGTGGATAGAGTAGCTTACCAACGTTTTAGAAAGGTATGCAAGGTTTTATTTTATACCAATTTTCAATTTAGTTGGTAAAATTTGATAATTGGTATTGATTATTTGTCCAACCTTTGATCCTGTTAATGGGGATAATGGCTCTGATCTCTTGGTCTCCCTTAATTGGGGGTTACCGGGAGGCGGGATTGTTACACCTAGGATTTGGGTTTTTGTCTATTCTTTGTCCTCTAGTATGCCTTATTGTAAGGAGGCGAGATCACCCCTTACTTAAATTTAACGGAAAATACAATACATCCCTCAAATTATTAAAAACATTTTGATGGAAGGGTGCATGCATAATAAATCCATTTAAATAAGCATGGACCAAATACAACCATGGTCAATAGTAGCAACGGAAGAAAGTAAAATGAGAAAAACTAAACTATTACATAGTTTGTTCCAAAAGAAGAAGTAGATAAGAATCTAGGCTATTACAAAGCTCTTATTTTTAGAGTTCATAACATATATTTTTGAGCAAGGTCTTAGCAGCATCAACCTTGCCATGATATCAACTTCACTCCTACCTTGGGTTTCCTTGTGCTTGTTCTAGCTCTTGTCCTAGTTATGGGTGGTTAGGGAGCACCCAGCAAGAGAAAGATAGAAACATATGTGTCACAACACGATAAAGTACAAGAAGCATATTAAGGAATGGAAACATAAATATTTTCTATACTAAGAGTGTTCAAGAGTATGAGGCATATAATTCAAATGGGATTTCTACCAAGCATATAAGTCAAATATAGAACAAGCATGATTCTTTATGACTAAGCTAAAATAACATAGGGTGAGGCACCTACCAACCTCAACCAAGAGGAGAGGGGTAATAACATCCCAAACCTCAAAAATATATATAAAGTGGTAGGGGGACTAAAACCCCAGTGCCTATGGCAGGGGGACTAAAACCCCAGTGCCTATGGCAGGGGGACTAAAACCCCAGTGCCCTATGGGTGACTTGTACTCATCTACACTATATTAGTTAACTAGTCAAACTATCATTATCATGCTTAAAATTTACATTGACAGAGAAAGAAAATAGCAATGATTCAAGTGGGGCCCAATGACCCAAACATTTCCAAGAGATAACCATAAAAGATGTTCATACAACAAGATTTCATATTGGATACTCAAATGAATAGTTTAAGGGTAACATGTATATATCAAGATCTCAATCACATCAACAAGGCAAGTGGGGTCCCATGACCCATATTCATCAAGGAGTAACAATATAGCAAGGATATGCATCATAGTTACAAATTTTCATGTCCAAGTAGAAGATGGAGAATATTATCATAAGTATGCCTCATATGGGAAAACTAGGTTAAACATCATAGAAAGCCCAACTGATGTGTTAGAATGCACATACCTATTCTTGCTTTCTAGATTATCCCTGATCCACTAAGATATCAGGTCCAAACTCACTTTAACCTAGGTTCAAAGATTAATCCATGTATTAGGTTACTTAAATGTACTTTAAGTGTAAAATGTCCACATTTATAACCCATGGATAAATACTTTAGATTTTGGTTTTAGAAATAGGGCCAAACGATCCCTAATATTTTTCTACTCGAGAAAACATATTTTCTTGTCAAAAACAGAGTTAAAACACTATTATTATCATTTTATATCACTTTATACATTAAAATTATGGTTTGAATTAACTATCAGGTTTATAATGGAAAAATAGGGTTCAAAACTTGGAAATTCGGATTATACATGATTTTATCTTTCCAATGAGTATTTATTTATATTTTTCCGATGACCGAGCGATTTTCTACGAATTAAACAAGATGAGCCAATCATAAAAAGCTTCTTGGATGATAAAAAGCAATTAACCGAAAGACGATAGTGCCCTCAGCGAGAGAGCGGAGGGCGCTCAGGGGCACAATGGTCATTTGACCATTGTCTTCTTCCCCTAGTCATGCCTTGCCTTGGCGGCGAGGTGCAACCTTGGCCACTTGGGTGTTTTTGCGATACTCAACCAAATCGGTCGTTCAGGTACTCGAAACGAAGAGGATCGAGAGATGAACTCACCAAACCAAACGATTTAGATGTTGGTCCCTCCTAGTTCCATGGAGAGGCGCCACAAACCCAGATGGAAAAGCTTCTCGCTGGCCATTTCCCCCACTTCTTCAGACAAAATTGGTGGTTTGGACAAGTTGCTAAGGGTCCGACAGAGGTGTGTGGGTGGTCTTATATAGATGGGGGAGTCTGTGGAGCCGAAACGGAGGTGGTCGTGAGAGGCCATGGCCGGTGCCGCTTGGCATTTCGGCTATGTTGTGCCTCACTGGATAAGCCATGGCTCAAATGAATCAGGAGGAGGAGATAAAGGGAACGGAGAAGAAATCTCGCAAAATGATCGAATATACGAGGAGATCGAAGTTGAGGAGTCGAGGCCAACTTTATGTGTAACTATCAGAGGTGGAAGATGAACTCTGGGCCCTTGGATAATGATCGGGATAAATGATAGCCATTGGATCTGCATCCATAGTATACCTGTGCGGCCCATGCTTGCGTGACAATCATTTAAGCCCAACTTTGGCTTAAATGATGTGTATAACTGATGTATTGATTGATTTTATGTCACACTTTATTAAAACTTGTTTAATGCATTTGGGAGGTCAAACAAACTCCAAATGGCCTTATATTTTAACCCTAGTTTGCTAATTAGGTCTAGATGCATGCTATATAATTAGATTTGCATTTCACCCAACTTTTCGCCTCTAATATTTATTTTGATTATTAAAGCATATATTTATATAATGCTTGAGTAAATAATTATGTGTTATTTTTATAAGTAACCCTTGGTTCCCAAATTCGAGATTTGGTGTCCAAGAGTCCTCCACCCATTAATAACATCCATTTGCATGTTTATTAGCCCATATTAAGTGTGAGGTATGAAAGTGGGTTATAATTCACCATTTAATTTTACTTGCTAATTAAATCACTTCTTATCCATTATTATTAATTCTTGAGCTCCAACATTATCCTTTAGACAACAAATTCGTGGTTTAATGGTAAATTGCATAATTACCCCATCCATATATCAATTTGTGGTATTTTGTGCATGTATCCCTCAATTGGCATCAAATTGTACTTCAACCATTACTTTCTCAAATATTCAATATTAGGTACACAAAATGGAGAATAAAGAAATCAACATAAAAAGTGAGGTGGAAAATGATAATATTATTGAAACTCAGGACGTTACAGCACTCCACCCATTAGAAAGGATTTCGTCCCCGAAATCTCATTCAAAAAGAGAAGGGTGAGATCGGAGCATTTCTTCTCTTAGCTCCCATGTGGTTTCTTCTAGTCCATGATACTTCCACAACAACTTCACTAACTCAATCTATCTATTCTTCAACTATTTCACCTGAGTGTCTAGGATTTTTACAGATAGTTCCTCATAGGTTAGGTTTTCATGAATCTCCAAGGGTTCTATTGTGAGTACATGAGAAGGGTCCTTCACATACTTTCTCAGCACGAACACATGAAATACATTGTGTATCTTATCATAAGCAGGAGGAAGAGCCAGGTGGTATGCACAATCCCCAATCATTTCCAAGATTTCAAAAGGTCCCACATAACGCGGGCTAAGCTTGCCTTTGACTTTGGATCAGGCAATAGAGCATATTGGCTTGACCTTCAAGAACACATGGTCACTAACAAGGAAGCTCACATCAGACCTATGCTTATCCACATACATCTTCTGTCGGTCTTGATCAACAGCTTTCATATGCTTCTTAATCAGCTGAACATTCTCTATCATCATCTGCATATTGTCAGTCTTCACTAAGGAATGCTCACCCACATCATCCCAATGAAACGGGGAATGACAGGGTCTTCCGTACAAAGATTCATACGGAGGCATTCCTACGCTGGCTTGGTAGATGTTATTATACACAAACTCAGACAGAGGTAGATATCTATCCCATGCTCCTACCCAATCCATCACACAAGCACGAAGTAGGTCTTCTAAGATTTGTACAGTTCTTTCATACTGACCATCGTTCTGGAAGTACTAAACCATAGGTCAGTCCCCATTTCTTCTTATATCTGACTCCATAGACGAGAGGTGAACTTGGGATCACGGTCAGAAACTATCACTTCTGGTACACCATGCAGACGAACTATCCACTCCAGATATATCTGTGCCATATCCTCCACTTTGTAGTTGAACTTGAAAGGCAGAAAGTGAGCAGACTTAGTGAGGCGATCAATGACAACCCACACAACATCGTAGCCTTTCCAGGTCTTGGGGAAACCAGTGACAAAGTCCATTGTGATCTTCTCCCATTTCCATTCTGGAATTTCAAGTAGATGGAGGAGACCACCAGGTCGTTGATGTTTTATCTTAACTTGTTGACAGGTCAAACACTTTAATACAAACAGAGCTATATCTATCTTCATGTTCTTCCACCAAAAACTGTGATGCAAGTCCTTGTACGTCTTGGTCGTGCCAGGGTGAATTGTGTACTTGGACCCATGAGCTAGCATTTCTTTTTCAGTTACAGTGTAAATTCGCTGAGCCTCATCTAAGGTCTTGGATGCATAATAAATGACATGGTGTTTTTTGTCAATTCATTGTCCTAAAATGGCACCTACAACAAAATCACTAGCATCGCACATGATTTCAAAGGGTAAGGCCCAATCAGGAGCACGGATGATAGGAGTGGTGGTGAGAGCCTTTTTTAAACATAGAAAGCTCTCCATGCATGCCGTATTGAAATGGAAAGGCACCTCCTTTTAAAGAAGATTGGTGAGAGGTTTTGTGATTTTGGAAAAATCACAGATGAATCGCCGATAGAAATCGGCATGTCCTAGGAAGGCTCAGATGTCTTTGATTGAGGTAGGAGGGGGGAGATTGGTGATCACCTCAATTTTAGCTTGGTCAACTTCAATGCCCTGGTTTTTCACCTTATGGCCTAGAACAATACCCTCTTTGACCATGAAGTGACACTTCTCCCAATTAAGGACTAAGTGTGACTCGATGCATCTATCAAGAACAAGGAGGAGGTTCCCAAGGAAAGAACTGAAACTATCTCCATAGATAGAGAAATCGTCCATAAAAACTTCCATGATAGTTTCAGTTAACCCTGAAAAAATGGCAGACATACATCTTTGAAAAGTGGCTGGTGCATTGCACAGGCCAAAGGGCATTCATCTAAAAGCGTATGTACCAAAAGGGCATATGAAAGTGGTCTTCTCTTGGTCTTTAGGATGAATGGGAATCTGATAAAAACTCAAGTAGCCATCTAGATAGCAAAAGTATTTTTGATGACCTAAACGTTCAAGAACTTGATCGAGGAAGGGAAGAGGGAAGTGGTCTTTCCTAGTTTCTTTGTTGAGTTTCCTGTAGTCAATGCACATCCTCCACCCTATGACGGTACGGGTGGGGATGAGCTCATTCTTCTCATTCCTAATGACTGTGGTCCCACCCTTTTTGGGGACGACCTGGACAGGGTTGACCCAAGGAGAGTCAGAGATGGGGTAGATGATTCCTGCATTCAAAAGTTTAATTACTTCAAGACGGACAACTTCCTTCATGTTTGGGTTGAGTTTCCATTGCGGGTCTCGGGAAGGTTTACTATTTTCCATCATTGGGATTTTGTGGATGCAAACGGATTGATCTATCCCAACTAAATCCGTCATTTTTGTACCCTAAAGCTATTTTTCTTTTCCTAAGTTCTCCCATAAGAATGTTTTCCTGTTCAATGGTAAGGTTAGAATTGATAATAACAGGGCATAATTGTTGTTCATCCAGAAAGACATATTTTAGGCCTATGGGGAGAGTCTTCATTTTCAGAGCTTTTGGTGGTTCAGGTCATTCTTCTATGGTGGAGATCATTTTAAGGTCTTCAATCTCAGCACATGGGATTTCCTCAAAGTTGTCCAAATGAATCTTGAGTTGATTTTATGGTTCATTATCAAAATCACATTCGGTGGGGATGGTGAGAGCAATGCGTAGGGGGTCGTCAACTAATTCCCATTCTTGCCTTAGTTGGTTTCATCAATGCAATCAAGGAGGTAGACTTCTTCCTCAAGACTAGGTCCCTCATGATTTCAAACACCCTAAACTCTAGGGTTTGCTTCCCTAGCCTTAACAAAATGGTACCAGCCTCAACATCAATTAAGGAACGAGCAGTGGCTAAGAATGGACGTCCAAAAATGAGAGGGTATCATAAATCTTCCTTGATGTCCATGATCACAAAATCACATGGGACATATGCATCTTTTCCAACTTTAACCGGAATGTCTTTGATGATTCCCATGGGTTTGGTTGTGGATGAGTCTTCCAGTTGGATAGTCATGGCTGTGGGTAACATGTCATGGAAGCCTAATCTTTTAAAAAGGCTATAAGGCATGATAGATATATTGGCTCCTAAATCTGCTAGGCCTTTTCTACAAGCATTGTCACCCAAGTAGCATCCTATTCCAAACGAACTTGGATCCTTCTGTTTCTTTGGCATCTTACTTAGGATAATGTCTGAAGTGGTCCTAGCAAGTTTAACAGTCTCGTATTCCTTAGTAACATACTTCCTAGTCAAGAGAGATTTCATGTACTTGGACCAGGCAGGCATGTCTGCCAAAGCATCAAGGAAGGGAATGCCGACAAGTATTTTTTTCATAGCATCCCTAAATTTCATGAAGTGGGCATTAAGTCTTGTTTGTTTGAGGCGGGCTTGATAGGGATGTTAGGGTTTGTAGATTGGTTCTTCATCTTCTAGTTGAGGGGTTTCAGGGATGGATGGTTTGGGTGTAGCTTCAGGTTCGACAACTACCATGTCCTCATCCTCAAATTCTAGAGGTGGGTCTGTCTCTACTCGTTCGGGAAAAGTGCGCCAAATTGTTAATGTGTCGCTTAGCACTTACAATCACTGAGATGTTTATCCTAGAGTTTAATCCTTTTTCTACTTCTAATTAAGGCTAGTATAGAAGGGTCGATCCCACATGACAACTTTTTAAGATTGTTTCTTTTATCTCAATTATTTTGAAGAACTATTTTATTATTTTTTTTGTATTGTTTTAGATTTAGAACGGAAAATAAAAGTCGAGTTTTGGGGTTGGTGATTAACACTAAGGAATGAAATGCAAGAATGAAAATGCACTTAACAAGAATAAAAAAGCACAAGGAAATTTTAAGATTATTGTTAGCACAAGAAAAACTATATGAAAGAAAAGACTAGGAATTAAAGAAAGCAAATGTATGTGGTGATTAAACCAAGAGATGGAAATCAAGGCGTTAGAGGTTTTCACCACCTTAGCCTAGGAAAAAACCAACTAATCCTTTAAAAACGACGGATTCGATGAAGGCAAGTGAATTAATAAAAATTTACTAAAGATGGACTCCACATGATCCCATTGATCCTGGTGCTCATGCTTCTTAGTTTATCATCCTAAAAGAAGAAGATCCACGGTCATTTCAAAACTCCTATGCGATTGGGTTTGTTGTTCTAAATCTGAACTTCCACGGTCATATCCATCCAAATTAACTTTTAATCAAATCAATTAATTACTTTGATAGATCAATTTTTTATCAAACCCAAAAGCCATCTAGAATCATTTTTTAGGAAAAGTCGATAAAGCCATGGCTAAGGGGTTATTCCCCTTGCCTCGATAGAAAACTACTCACTCATGGAGAATGGGGAGATGGAGGAAGAAAGTACCGAAGCCATAGTCTAGCCCAAAATCAGGAGGTTAATCCTTATGCTAGAGATAATAAAATGGCTTAGTTCTTAGTTCCTTGCTCCAGAATTAAAGAACGGAGAAAAGATGATTAAGACTAAAGCGAATGAAGAAACAAGAACAAGTATGAAAGAACAATGCTTGAAATAAAATCTACTTTATTGCAGAATAAGAAGATGATTACAAGAATAAAAGCTTGAGAATCCCATACAAAGAGAAGTCCAAGATGCCTTGAGGAGGCACTTTTACAATTAGGTTGAGGGGTTTTTGAGGCTGGTGGCTGGGATTTTGGCTATCTACATGCCGCCAACCGACCAGTTCAGGAACAAACCGATCAGTTGGAAGATGCTAGAGTGCGGCAGCCAATCGATCGGCTGCCAACCATAATTAGGGTGGTGGCATAGTCGAAATTGCTCAGTGTCATTTCTTCTCATCAATAGGGCATCAGCCGAGCGTTTGGTTTAGGAATCGAGCAATCTCAGCCAGTCGTCTGATGAGAGTAATGATCGACTCTTGAAGGCGAATCGAGCATTTCAATTTGTCAGACGATCGGGTCGATGAGGTGAGACGATCAGTTGATAATACCAGTCGATCGGCTCAGGTCCTGAAACAGCAATAAAATGCACATGATTGTCAGATTTGTGATAAAAATGAGAAAATATCAATTTGTGCAATTTCAAGAGATGAATGGAGTATTTCTATGTGACAAGCTTAATAATTCGTAGAAAACATGTGCTGAAATAGCACACATCAATATGACACAACTTGAGGATTTAATCAATCCAAAGGATGAAAATAAAGTATGTAAACTACAAAGTTCAATCTATGGAATGAAGAAAGCATCTGAGAGATAGAATCTTCATTTTGATGAGAAACTCAAAGAGTTTGGCTTTTTTCAAAATGAAGATGAACCTTGTGTGTACATGAAGGTTAGTGGGAGCATGGTAGTATTCCTAATATTGTATGTGGATGACATATTATTAATGGGGAATGAAATCCCTACTTTAGAAAAGGTAAATACATCGCTTGGAAATATAATTTTTTTATTAAAGACTTGGGAGAAGTGTCGTACATCTTAGGGATAAAGATCTATAATGATAGATCAAGAAGGCTTCTTGGATTAAGTCAAAGCACATGCATTGACAAAATGTTGAAGTAGTTCAACATGGAGAACTCAAAGAAAGGAAACCTTCCCATGCTACATGGACTTACCATCTCTAAAGTTCAATGTCCCCATTCTTGTAAAGAAAGGGAGTGCATGATTATGATTCCATATGCTTCGGTAATTAGATCCATCATGTATGCCATGTTGTGCACCCATACAGACGTCTTGTATGCCCTGAGCATGACGAGTAGATATCAGTTAGATCTAGGTGATTCTCACTGGATGTCTGTGAAGAACATCCTCAAGTACTTGAGAAGGATCAAGGATCAGTTCTTGGTCTACCACAGAGAGGAAGAGTTGGTGGTAAGAGGTTACACCTATGCAAGCTTCCAAATTGACAAAGATGAATAAAAGTCACAATAAAGATTTGTGTTTTTCCCAAACAATGGAGCTATAGGCCGAAAGAGTTCCAATCGAGAGACAATTGTTCATTCTACAACAATAACCGCGTATATTGTTGCATCAAATACAACAAAGGAGGTTGTATGGATCAAGAAGTTCATTTCTAAACTTGGAGTCGTTCCAATCATCAACGATTCAAATTAGTTATATTGTGACAACAATGGAGCTATTTCACAAGCTAAGGAACCCAGATTGCATCAATGCTGAAAGCATATAAAAAGGTAGTATCATCTCATTTGAGAGATCATATATCGAGGAAATGTAAAGATTTGTAGAGTACCAATTAAGAGCAACATTGTTGATCCCTTAACAATGACACTTTTGCAGCAGAAGCAAGATGGTCATGTTAGGTCACTCGGAATAAAATTTATTGAATGATTGGCTCTAAGTGCAAGTGGGAGTCTATTGGTATGTATGTTTAGAGAGATAATCATATGATTATTGTAATTGCATAACTTGTAAATGATTTGATAATTAAGAAAGACAAGCTTCCAAATTATTCTATTTATTTAGTTTTTAGATAATGAAATAACATAATAAATGTCTAAAGAATGACATTACTCAATGATGTATGCCTTCTGATTGAGGACTTGAATATTGAGATCATACAGATGCTACGAGTATATGCATACTTGTTATATCCCTAATCGATTATTATTATGGAGGGTAATTAGACAACAATAACACATAATATTAGAGTGTGAGTTGGTTAATGACATGATCTCATTAGTCAAGATATGCCAATATCAAACCAAGCAGACAGATACATGTTTGAGAACAGTGTATCAGATAGACCAACCATAATAGTTATACATGGAAACCTTAACTAGGTAAGTCATAATCACATCTTATAGTGATGGTGGTGTTTGTGGTTCTTAGACCTAAAATCACTACACTCATTACATGGCATTCAGTATGCTTTGACATCATCAAATGTTATCCTAAAATATGCATGGATTGTTATAAAGGCGATGATTGGGTGACTGTGACACAAGGGGACTGACTATGAGTGAAAGAGATGGTATTTTTCCCACCAATGGGAGTATGATATCCAAGTCCACTTGAGTTAGCGAGACTGAGAAATACATGGCCATACACATGTGAGTCAATATATGATATTGATCTTACACATGTCTCATACTATCTTCTAAAGAAGGAAACATAAATTGAATGATTAAGAGGATGAAAGATCCATCCTTGAGTTCAATCTAGATATTAGTGACAAAGGAACTATAAGAAAACTATAACATAATACATAGATTGTAGGTTGAAGTTGTTCTCCAACTTTCAATTTACTTATGTAGCAATGAAGTGTAACTAGGCATCGATCATTGCTTGGTAATGTCATAAGTTGTTTTGGACATTCACTTCCAATGTAATATGGGACCTATAGGGTCACACACAGAGGAACTCATCTAGATGAGGAGTGTGATTCTAAATGATCATTGGAATGATTACTAATGTCTTTAGGTATTCAATGCACGTAAGAAATCAGCTGACTAGACTGCCAAATAATTAGTTCAATTGTTGAGACAGTCATTTGGATTATCAAGCAAATTCTATTGTACAATGGTTGAATTCAGCCTAATCTGCACTATGACATGCCCATCTCGCTTGTATGAAATGATTGTTTGGCATGGTGTGAGGCTCCCGTCTTGACTGCACCAAACAACAGATTTGGGATGCAATTTGATTGCATGTACGATTGGTGATGATGTCATGAAATGCACTAATTGGAATTGAAATGCACTAATTAGTCAAAACATGTACAAAATTGGGAAAACACCAGACGACCATCTGGACTAAGGCAAACTACAATCTGGAATGCCAGAGGACCGGTTTGGCTGCCGCATGTTATGAAATTTCCTAATTGTTGCAAAGTTTTGATATCTTATGGTCCCTTCCACTTCCAAACAGACTGGGAACCTTGACCCAAACCCCTCCTATAAACAGAGGGGTACTGGGGGCTTCGCAGAGCACAACACAAATAATTGAGAATTAGTTGCTTTGTAAATTGTTGTCTTCTCTGGTTT
Source organism: Alisma plantago-aquatica (assembly GCA_963693085.1). Classification (NCBI taxonomy): domain Eukaryota; kingdom Viridiplantae; phylum Streptophyta; class Magnoliopsida; order Alismatales; family Alismataceae; genus Alisma; species Alisma plantago-aquatica. Next base: position 341,125,706 of record OY856412.1, on the reverse strand, counting down.
TGGTAACAAAAAGAGACCAATCAAGTCTTACCGGACTAGTTAGGGATACAAAGGGAGAGAAACAACTGAGGATCATTGTTGTGGGGGAGCAAGTTGGTGACTAGTACACCAAAGGGAGGGACAGCTCCTTCCTATCAATTCTAGATGGACAATGGGAGTTCTAGTTGGTCCATGTGGACTTTTCTATAAGCAAGGTGGCCTTTTCCCATCAGTAAGGAGGATAAGGTTAGCCAATAGTTTGTGATCAGAGGAGTTGTTGCAGACGACGACAGGAGCAGTGAGATAAGTCCTAGTGCAACCAGGAGCTACGTAGACATTATCCAAGATAGAGTGTGCATCTTCATCGATGAGGATTGTCTCTAGACTTGGTCTAGGGCCAATTATATCTTTGTAAAACAATCATTTTCATTGTATATTGATTGATCTGATCCACTGGTTTATGGGAAATATGTCAATAAAATATTTGTTTTCGCTAGCTATCTGATGTCGTGATTCCCTCCATCTATATCATTGTTTCCCTTCAAAAGAATCTTTCTAGATAACTAAGTAAAATTTTTAATTTGAGATTTTAAAATTTTCAAAAACTTTTTACAAAAAGGAAGATAAGGAAAAGATAAAGTAAGATATGTAGAGCTAGATTTTGGGCAGAAAGACAAACCTAGTTTGCCAATTCACACACCCCCATACTTATCATACACCATATCCTCGGGGTATCAAATAATGAGGTATAGTGAGAATAAGCGAGTTAGATCTTTGAACTCATTAATGCTGAATGACACTATAAGATCTCTAAGGTGTAGATTCTTCATAGGTGGTGGAAATAGTCTTTGTGAAAAAAATGCACTATCTTATCAGATGATGCCAACATTTTCTTCCAATAAATGAACTAGAAACCATAGATATATCAGGGCTTATTACAGGCTTCTAGGATAGAATTCCAGGTTTTCAAATTTCCAATCTTAATTTGGGGACACCTGCCATGCTACTTGATAAGCTCGATAATATTCATTGCAACCTATGCAGTTTTCTATTCATTAATGTAGTGAAATATTTTGTGATAAGTCATTTTATGATCCTAAACATCACATTAAAGTTGTTGCATAAAATTGATGTTTTTTCCAATGTATCAATATACAATATAGCCTAGTGGCCATCATGACGAATAGGAACAAAAATGAGTCATGAAACACTTCATTTAAGTTTCTCACTAAGACATTTTAACTCCATAGATTCCTTTTTCAATACAATTCCCCACTGTATTTCTTATAAGGCCATATATACATCATTGAGCCCATCTTCTATTGGTAGCCGATAGTAAGTCATGATGTTTACAGTCATATATCGTCACAGAGTGAGTATCTCACTATGGTCTAGCCTCAAGACATGGGCATTGTCTATTTTGAAAATTGTTATAGAGTCATCTTCCTAGGACGTTCATTCCTCAATAATGAAAGTTATATCTTCCCTCAGTAGTTGTTGTAGACTGTCTCACTCCTTGCTTTTAGGTGAGACATATTCTTTCACTTTTTCTGATAGAGAGAGCTCTTTCTCAACTTCCTCACTTCTATCAGATACATCATTATACACAATAGACATATCTTTTACATAGAAATTTATGATGGGTGGAATGCTCTTAGAAGTGTTGACTTTATCATCCGTTGGGTTTGAGGGGCGGAATGCCACACTTATGTCAATTGAGGGTTCTCTTTCCTCCTCCTACTTTGGATGAGCATTTTTAGGGTAAGCATCAATCCTTCAAGATTGGTGACTACATGTATAGTCGTATGTTGTTCAAATTTCTCCTCTATTGTTTTTGCTTGTATGGAAATTTTACATTCTTGACCTAGAGGTAGTCTTCTTTGGGATCTGTACGAGTACTCTATCCCTCTTTGTAGCCTATGTGAATTTGTCCTCTATATACTTGATTAGAATTTCTAGAGAGATTTATTCACTCATTTTTGGAATATGTTTAGATCCTAACAACATGTTTTGAATGTCTTGTTGGAAGAATAAGAGATTGTCACTATTGTAACTTCTCATTTTGGGAAAAGGGAGGAGGTTGTTCAACATAAAAAACATATGGTAATATTTTTCCTTCTTCCTTGTAAGGATATGTACTAGTCTAACATCTTGAATCCATTACTCTCTTCCTTAAACATGGTGAATCCCTTGGCGTAGCCTAGTTTGTGTGTAATGTATGTGACCAGCCCATTCAAGCAAAACTTCATTGACCCTTCTGGACCAATTATGGCATCCATTATATCAATCAGAATTCTTCCCATGTTAAATGGCTTCCTTTCAAGGATAATATGTAGGATATGATGATTTATTCTTGTTATGTTGCCATTGTTTGACTGAAATAATATAGATTTGCAAAACAGTTTATGAATTACTCTCATCAATCCCAAAATGCATATTTTGCTTTTAATCACCCATAACTATGTTCGTCCTCTCCAGACAATATATCCCACATTTCGTTAATAGACAATTCTCTAGTGATCTATTTTGTCTATGAATATTGAGTTAACCATTTCTTTGTCAACACTTAGTCCTCATTGACCTTGCATACTAACAGTTTAAAGCTTCCCACACTCTCTAGACAGGTTGTGAGATTGGTGCTAAGTGATGACACCATTTGCATGAGGATAGTCGATGATAGGTGCATCAAAAGGGGTGATCTCTGGTGGCTGAGTTTCTAGTATATCTTATGTTCCTTCCTCCCTTGTTACTCTAGCAACCTTATTTTTATTGCCTTTTTGAAGAGAATGAATCAATTTCCTCTTTTTGGGATTCTCAACTTCTACAGAGGGTTTGTATCATAAGTTTGTGTCATCTCAAACTCTATAGAGTTGGAATTATCCTCATGGATAGGTTCATCTGGAAGCCTCTTCCAATTTTCTTCAAACATTACCCTCCTATTTTCAAGGTTGGGCTCCCCATGAATATCTATATATCTAATTGTTTCATCTTTTATTCTCTCTATTCAGTTAATCTCTTCTTGCCTTAATTGTTCCATGATCACATCCAGCTCAATCATTCTTTTGGCGAGCCTTGATAGGAGGTGAGGTCTCTAGTTACCTGTAATTCCCACGATTTTAACTAAATCACAATGTATATATAGATATATGTCATGCAGTGAAGTTAGGGAAACAAGTAATATTGGAAGTTAGGAATAATTCCCATGTCGATATTATATTAAACATTTAAATATAAAATGTCAATATGTATGTTCATGCAAATTGATGGGTGCATATCACTTTTTAATGGTTTACAAACTAATGGAAGAACTTACCTTTATAGGTTGAGGTTTTGAAATCGAAGGTGAAGGGTAGGTACAAAAGTCTTGAAATTCACGGTTTGTAGATTGATAACTTCCAGTGAATTGAAAGTTCCTTCAAAAACTGAAGGGACAAGAAGACGAAAGGCTTTCATAAAATGCAAGCTACAAAATAAGAAGTCTTAAGGTCTATGTCGAAACAATGAAACTCATGGCTAGAGATTCTTCAAAAATTGAAGTCTTCAAAAAATATAAAAAGGACGAGAACAAATTTTGAAGGAAAGGAATGAGTCATCAACCAAAGCAAAGATACTACAGGAAAGGGGAAAGAGATTAAGTAACTAAAACAAAGGAACAATGCCAACTAAGGTACAACCAATTTCGTATGTATGACCAACGTGCCAATTATATAATGAATGTAATGGTATATCTTGTAAATGATTTGATTAATAATAAAGGAAATCTTCCAATTTATTGTGTTTTATTTAGTTATGAGATAATGATGTAACACAATAAATGTCTAAAGAATGATATTACCCAATGATGCATGTCTTTGGGTTGAAAACCTAAAAAATTAGATCATATGGATGTTAAGGGTATATACATTCTTGTTATGCACCTAGTGAGTTGTTATTGTGGAAGGCTAATAGAAAGCAATTACACGTAAGACTAGAGTGTTTGTTGGTTAATGACATAATCTCATTAGTCATGATATGTGATATCAAACAAGCAAATAGATACTTATTAGAGAATAGTGTATCAGATAGGCCCACCTCGAGAGTGATCCATGGAAACCATGAATGGTAGTCATAATCATGTCTCATAGTGATGGTGGTGATCTTGGTTCTTAGATATAAAATCACAACACTTATCACATGATATTCAATATCCTTTGACATCATCCACTATGACCTTGAATAATGGTTTCATAAAGGTAGATGGGATTTGTCCCTCCTATAGGAGTTTGTTATCCTGGCCACTTGATAAGTGAGATTGAGAAATGCATATCCATGCTCATGTGAGTCAATATGTGATATTGAGATTACATATATCTCAGAAAATTTCCTCTAGTTTAAGGAACATGGATTGAACATTGAAGAAGATGATGATTCCATTGCTCAAGTGTGATATGGATATCAATGATAAACCAACTATACAATCACTGCAACACCACTCACCGATTGTAGGTTGAAGTTGTTATCAATTTTATGATTACTTGGGTAGCAATGATGTCTTGATACATACTACTCGTTGCTTTTGTTGTCATAAATCAGTTATTGACATTCACTTCCAGTGTCACTTGGAACCTATAGGGTCACACACATAGTACACACTTGGAATAGTAGTTTATTCATGAGTGTAGTTTAAACTTGATTACTATAGTGTTAAGTATTCAATTTAAACAATAATATCTGAAAATTGATTGACTGGACTGTGAACTAATCAGTTCAAGTGTTGAACTGATCGATTCATGCGTCAGGTCAATTGAACCAACATTGACAATCAGATCCATGAGATGATCGATACAACAAGTAAACCCATTGGCTAAGATCTAGGAGCCCACCGGTTTAGGTTGTCGATCGACCATTTGGTTTATCAATTTGATTGGATGAAGGATTGACATTGACTTCATGTTGCACATTAATAGAATGTTAATTGACAAAACAATTTTGATTGGGAAACATAGTGTAACAACCAGCTCAAGGGGTAAACTTACTGGTTCACATGTGAATCGACCAATCAACATTGAATTAACTGGTTCAATGTTTGTAGGTTCCAGTAAATTCATGAAATTCCATTTCTTCAACTCCCGCTCAGACTAGAAACCTTGAACCTAGCCCTCCCATAAATAGAGGGGTATTGGGGAGCTTCCAGAGACACAATAACAAGTTCTAACAATTGTTGGCTTCTCATATTTGTGGTATCATGGGACCTCAAGCACGTTCTTCCTATTAAATGGAGGAACAATAATGGAGAGATAATTTTGGGAGAGGAAATTGATGCTAGCACATCAACTAGGAGTGACAACTCCTTCATGTCTGTTCATCTAAAAATATAGGAGCCTTGATGGTCCATGTGGACTACTACTGAGGCGAGGAGGCCATTGCCACCTGCTAGGAGGATGAAGTCAACTATCGTCTGTGGTTATAAACTACGAGGTGAGGTTGTTGCTAACACTCTCCAAGGGCACTTGAAGAAAGGAGCACACTGTAGTAAGGGATAGTCACTAGACTTTCTCCAAGACTAGGTACGAAGCTTACAACACTCTTTTCCATTATGTAGTTCTAACACAATCTACTACTCAAAGGGGAATAAGAAAATTAATTTTTTGTTTTGTCTACCTTATGTGATGCCATATTTTCCCATAGTGGTATCAGAGGCATATCAATTTACTATGTTTTGGGATTTAATCGATACAATACAATTTTTGTGTTATCATTTATTTGTTGCATATAATGAAAAACTTAAAATGATTAATGTGCATATCTGATTAAATACTTCATTATATCTCAACTAATTTATATATATATATATATATATATATATATATATATATACATATATATATATATATATATATTTATATATATATATATATATATATGTGTGTGTGTGTGTGTGTGTGCAATTTACATGTTTCAACCTAAAATAGGTTTTGATGGTGGATGTTAGCATGGTTATGGCCAACAACCCCTTTGGATCTTTCTACTTGGTTGGATGGTAGTTATTCCTATTTTATCTCAGTTAGCATACCGAGTCTCAATCTTCTCTTCCATGTATAAAAGTATTAATTCTTCCCTTCGTACGCTCCCCTCAAATGTAACTTGAGGTTTCTATACTACCATGTAATATGTTAAATAGGATTAGGATAGTTTTAGTTCCTTTTATTGCAAAGAATATTGTCAACACCATAAGAACTGCCCATTTTAGAAGATGAACAAATTGGCTGGAGGACTAAGGAGGACATATGACAGGAGGAGACAAACAGATCGACTAGTGGCCCAATTGATTGATTGGAGGTGTCCAAAAGTTGCTTCGGCCAGAGTCTATATGATCGATCTGATAGACCAACTAACCAACCATGGGTGAACCAATCAATTCAAGAGTTGAGTTGGTAGTCCAGGACTGGTCCAAGTACGAATCTTCAGCAATAACAAGTTGATGAATATGATGTACACCTAGGTGGTTTTAGTTCCTTGTATCTCCAAGGAATTACAATAGTTATGACCATAAACATTGTTCCTATTTTATACTAGCATAATTTTCATTTGTAGGACATAGCATGTGATACATAATATAAGTATGTGCTGATTGGTTATGTAGAGTTATATAAATATAAAATCTCACAATAAAATACTAAGTCATATATGATCCCCATAAGAAACACAAATGAAAGTCTTGATTGACTATGTGTGAGCACACCAAGTGTGGTGCGTCATATATATCATGGAAGTGTGATGGTAGTCATGTGGGCCTTCGAAGTAGGGTGCATTACTATCGTGTTGTCTTTTGTGTCAGACTTAACAAGGCAATCTTAATAAGTTTAAATAGATAAAAGAATGCATATGACTATGGACAAGAGTTCTGCATACCATATATCAAATAATTTCATAATATGCAAATGGAAAAGGTTGCCTACCTTGATAATTGATTGTGGATGTTGGAATTGTCTGGGTAATAACTCAATTATTTTGGATATTGGCTCACTAGAAGGTTGTATGCTGAAATCTTTAGAATTGATATGTGAGGACTATCAATTTTAACAAAATAGTGGGAGAGATAACTGATTAAAGGACTAATCAAACATCATGAAAAATTTATTAATCAAATCAAATCAAAAGTGTTTTGACAAGTTCCATTTTTTTTGTAGAATCAAATGGCAACCAATAACACATTTTCCTTGCGATAAGTCATTGAGAAGGACATGTTGAATAGGGATAAATACCATGACTGGTTCAAGATGTTGAGAATTGTTCTCACATAGCAACAAAAACTCTATGTCCCAGAGACACCAGAGTCAGATGAACCTTCCTGCGATGTGCCTAAGGTTGATAGGGATGATTACAAGAAGTAATTTGAAGATGTCGTAGATTTCAAGTACCTGGTTCTATGCTCAATAAACTATGAGTTGTTGAGAAAACACGAGAACAAGGATGTTATTAAGATGGTAACACATCTTAAGAATGTATTCCTAGATCACGCAAGACAAGAAAGATATGATGTCTCCAAGGCACTATTTTTGGCTAAATTGTACATTAGAACATCGTATGTTTTGGAGATGGCAAAAATTTCATGATTGTGGATCTAACATGCTACTTGAGTATTTCAGGGTTTAAGGAAATAAGGAGACCCTACTAAGTAGAAGGTTGAAGATCAATGCACTTAAATGGTTATATTTTCATGATCGTACTCAAATGTAAATACATGTACAAAGATAAAATCTATAAGTACTAAGATATCTTGTAAATCAAACGTTAGATCTTCTATAACCACTTAATTCCCTTAGTTAGGATTCCCCTTGAGGTAGAGTGATTCTCATCAATTAGAACACACATATAATAGGTGGTTCAAAAATCTAAAATAGGAACACCCTCAATCAAATTCTTTATTGACCAAGAACCACCTCGGTCTAACATCTATAGCATAGTTCAAAACCTTACACATTTGTGCTCTGAAACGTGTTTTGGTCAAAAATATAGTAGACTGAACCAGCCTCGATCCAAAGCTTATGACTGTTAGACCAAGTGGTTGGCAGTTGGGAGATGGAAATAGACATTGGTACACATTTTCCTTAAACCCAGATTTAGTTGAAGAAAAGTTCAACCGAGACACAATCAATCGACAAACTTGTAGACTGAGTATGGTTCTATATTGTTCTTCCATGCTCGAACAATTTAGCAATTACTAGCCAACTACTTTCTACCTAATGCCTAGTTAAGCACTAATAACACTCTGGAGACTCCCTATAACGTCCTAAAAACTTGCAAACCATTCCTATAAATAGGAGAGGCCATAGGAAACCTAAAACACATAAGCTACACTTGAGAATCCATTCTAGTGAGCAACAAAGTTGAGCAACACTTGCCATCTTGTTCATCAAGCTTCAAGTTTGTGTCCTATAGCCATAGCATCTTAGACACCATATAAGAAATGTCCATTTTAAGTGGTTCAAGAGGTATAATACTTGATATTGGATCAAAGAGAAATACTGTATCGATGTACTTCCTTTCTTCCAATCCCCATTCATAGGTTAAGCTACTTGTGCTCCTTGGCTACTACAAGTTGTGGAGGTTTCTAGAAGGAGCTTAATAGGAGCTACTTCTTGGTGGAGAAGGTTTCTTCAAGGTTGCTTGAGATTAATTCAAGAAGGCATCTTCAAGGGATGTTGTAGCTACTTCTAAGTGAAGGCTATATCAAGGTGGTGGAGCTACTTGAAGGAGGAGAAGGCTGCTCTAAGGGTGTGTCATTTCTTCAAATAAGGATGCTTAAAGGAGGTTGAGGCTACTTCTAGATAAAGGATACTTTAAGTACGGTGATTGCATTTTATTATAACATCCTTAAGTGGTAAATAAAATTAATCACTTTCAAAATCCTAGTTGGAGACAATTGGGTAGTGGACTGACATAACCACTCTACATCAAAGTGTCTTCCTTGTTTCCTGCTCCTTCTTTGGTTGAGTGATTAATTATTTTTATAGTACCAAAAATCTCTATTCACCCCTCCTTGTAGATCTTTCAATTGGTATCAGAGCATGTCTTCAAGGTGCCATAACAAGTCTTGCTTTGGCAACCTCAACCTTGAAGGAACCACCACCCTTTGATGGAACAAACTACACCTATTGGAAAAGAAGAATGCAATTATACTTGCAAGGGATCAGGATAGAGATTTGGAGGATGGCATCTTCACCTTATGCACTTCCTACTACTGAATATGCAACACGGAAACCCAATATGGTAAAACAAGTTCAATTGAATGAAAAAGTGGTAAGCATATTGTATTGTTCTATTTCCATTAATGAGTTTAATAAAATATCTTCATGTGAAACAACTTATGAAATACAACATAAACTTTCTATAACACATGAAGGTACCACTCAAGTTAAAAATACCAAAATAAATATGCTTAAACAAAAGTTTGAACAATTATGTATGCAACTTAATGAATCTATTCGTGAAATGTATGCAAGGTTTTCTTCTATTATTAATAGCTTGAGAGCATTACGTAAGTATATATGTTACAACCCCAATTTTTGGTCTTGAAAAGTTTGAAATGCAATTTCCCCAACAAATGTATTATTATGAAAATTATATGATTTATGGGTATTGAATGGATTTCCTTTGCAACATTTTGTTTGTGCATGTGATTTCATGGATCATAATAGGTTAATGAGTACAATATGATTAAAAGAAAAAAGAGACGAAATCAAATAATGCATAAATAAGAAAAAGGGTGTTCATGAGATAATGGTTTTCTTTAAAATAATGTGAGAAAAGAGCAAGTTTTGAATGTGAAAAGCATATCCAATAAAATTACATAACATTAAAATAAGTGTGAAAAATATTAATGAATATCTATAATCAAGTTATGGAATATTACAAAGTTCCATGTATGACTTTTGGTGTGCCAACCAAGTATTAATGATATTTGAGTTGGAAAATGTATTAATAAAAAACAAAAGTGAAAGAGAAATAGTTGCCTAATTGTTCTCGTGGACATCATGATGACTCTTCTTTACAAAATCAACAAATTAACAATGTTAATATAATAAAGTAAAAGTAGGGAAGTAATTAAGAACTTCCTAAAAGTGATGCCTTGCCAATGTGGTACAAACTTGGGCACCAAACCACGGACCAACATACTTTGTATATATGTAGAGGGGATGGACACCCAATGTTGACAACCCTAGATGGGCCTCATCCCATAACGATTTGTAGTGAAACTACCCCCCCCCCCCGCTATCATCGTGGTTGTGGCCTCCAACTGTCTCGTCGAGTCTCCTATCCTTTCCCCATTGCTTCCCTCCTTCATCATTTTGGGGTTGTTGTCTAAGAACTTGTGTAAGGGGCAGAGCATTGTGATCCACAGCTTTCCAGGATGGTACCATCCATAGAGAACAATGGTGGTGAAGCCATTCGAAAAGTGAAGGACATGCATCATTCTGGTTGGTCATGTCCGAAGGGGGGGACGTAGAGAAAATGGAAACTTAATGGACTAGGACCTATCGTAGGAGGGTGATAGTAGAAGGAGTTTGGTCAAACCCTCCAGAGGTGAAGGAACCCATGGTGGGTTCACACGCAAGATGGGCACAGAGAAGGAGTGAGTCTTCTCGACCAGCAGGAGAGGAAGCAAACCTGCTAGGGTGTGCCGAGGAAGGCGATGAACAAGAAAGTGAGGGTGGCCATGTACCTATGATACTGGAGACAAAAGGTGGTCTTGAGGGTGGATGGAACACATAAGGGAGGTCATCCTTTGTCCTGTGAGGTGGTGGTATCGTCCAGCTCGGTAGCATCTTCAACCTCATGTTCTCAGTGTGAATTGGAGAAAGGGTAGAAAGAGAAGGCACAGGGGTGCATGAGGAGGCCACTACGAAGAATGGCCATCGACGTCTGAGAAGTTTGATGAGCGAGAGGCATGCTTCCACAGAGCATGCATGATGGCGATGGAGTTTGTGAGAAGGTGGTTGATGGGTATGGGTTGAACACAGGCTCACGAAGATGAAGGATGTCAGAGTCCAGCAACTGACAGTTCAATTAAATGAACTAGCTCTTTAGGCAGTCCAAAAAAGAACTACGAATGAACCACACCCCAGTTGAACAACCTGGCGCTAGTGATGGTGCTAACCAATGGGGAAGCGCCACATGGCCTATGCTTTAAGGTAAATATGTTGATTCTTGGTTAATTCATGGAAAATGCTAGATATATCCGGATATAACACACCTATATACCATTTTGATTGGAAAAATGAGAGGAAACTAAATAAAATAGTTCCAAAGTATAATTATTTTTACAATTCAAAAGGTAGTGAAATGTGTGTTAAGATGATAATTAGAGTCTAAGAACCCTAGATTTGGGTATTATAATGTTGAAAATATTAAAATCCTTTCTTTTATACTATTATATGATCTTTTTGAGCATAATGATAATAGATGTAATGATGGTAATTATGATAAGGTAATTAGGTTCTCTAATGTGAATAACAATACATATGTGTAATTTGGGCTAAAGAACCTAACTTGCAATGTTCTTAATGAACATATTTGATCTAAGTGATCTTAATGAAAGGAAAAGATGGATCTAGTAATTAGAGTTCACCTAATGCTAAATATGTGATGGGAATAGGGTTAATACCCTTATTCCTTATCCAAAACCTAAATCCTAGATTAGGACCGAGTAGGGTATAATGTATTTAACATGATCGGTGACACTTTAGAATTTATGTAATGTAGATTATATGATGATTGCTTGATTTGCTTACTTTTTGGCCAATATTCTTGAAGTATAATTGAATAATATGCATTGCAAAGATATGTGGTTTTCATTATGATGGATCGCTCTAGTTTCATGGTGATTTTTGAGGTCTTATTGGTTGCTTAGAAATAACTGCTTAGAAATGACTTTTATTTCATTCAACTATAAATTGACTATGACTATCACCATAAATATATGTGCATGACTAGCTCAAATCCTAGTCCTCCTTTGTAGCTTTGATGATGATGAGATGGATGATCTAGTACATGGTCTGCCCTTGGGGTAGGATCATCAAGTTATCATGAGTCGATGTGTTGGTCTACCTTTGGGTAGGACCATACGACTACACAACCCTAGGTCGTGGTCTACCTATAAGGTAGGATCATAGGGGCTATTTGAGATCTACCATAAAAGAGAGGTAGTATCCATATCCACTACAGGGACAGCACAGAGGCAAGGATATGTAGGGATTGAGTGGTTATGTTTCATACATAAAGTTTGATCTATTAAGAAATAATTTGATTGTGTTATGTTGTTACAAATAGATGCAAGATTTTGGTTCCCCCACACACAAGTATAAGTCATTATACTGACCACCATTTTGATTGTCAGCATTTTAGGTTTATCAGAAAGTGGATATTCCTTTAAAGTGACATTGAATGAATAAAGCTCAGTAAAGAATTGGAGGATTGTAAAGTCCCTCAAATCCTATATCTGTCAACAGATTTTAAAAGAAAAATTGATCATGTTATAAGCTTAGTTGTGGTAGAATTTATTCATTATTTTTTATTATTTGCGAAACCATTGATCTTGTTTTGGGATAACGGCTCTGACTACTTGGTCTTCCTTAATTGGGGGTTACCGGGTAGCGGGGTCGTTACAATATAAGTGAGGAAGACCAGGTGTACAAGATCCTTAGATCCTTGCTTCCAAAATACAAGCCCAGTGATGGCCATTCAAGAAGCTAATGACATTACCACAATGAGGATGAAGCAACTCATTGGCAATGTAGAGTCTCATGAAGTCACCCTTGAAGAAGAAGAAAGACTAGAGGCCAAACTTCAAAAAGGAAAAAGGAAGGATATTGCAATAAAAGCTACAACCAAGGCTCAATCAAAAGCTTTCACACAAGAAAGTGATGAGACAAGTGAAGGACATGATGTAGAAGATGCACTCATTGTAAATGCTAAGAAAAACAGAAGGTATAAACCTAACAAAAAATCTAGTGTTTCTTCTTCTTCCCTTAGGTGCTTTGAATGCGGAAAGAAAGGACATATAAAGAATGAATGTCCTAAGACCAAGAAAAGGAATAAGCCTTCCTTTAAGAATAAAGACAAGCGAGATAATGCTTACAAAGCAACTTGGGATGAATCAAGCGATGATAGTGGAAGTGGAGAGGAAGAAGTGGATTGTTTCATGGATAAGGAAGATGAAAATGAATATGCAAGTGAGGTAAGCATTCTTTATTTTTCTAAAGAAGATTTAGTTACTAGTCTTGAAGAACTACCTAATAAATATGTTGATTGTAAGAAGAAATTGAAGAAGCTTGCAAAAACAAATGATGATTTACATGCAAAATTATATGTGATTTCTTCTGAAAATGGTAGTCTTATATCTGAAAAAGATATCTTAACATCATATATCAATGATTACAATGTCAATTTACTTGCTCTAGAAACTACCTATAATCTTCTTTCTCAAGAAAAGGTTGAATTTCTTTTTTAGATAAACAATCTTCAAACTCAACCTATTTTATGCACTACTTTGGATTATGATGTTATTGTCAAAGAAAGAGATAGTTTTTTATCTAGCTAAGATCAAGCTAAGTTAGATTTTAAAAGGAAAATGGATGAAATTGTAAAGTTGCAAAAATATATTAATATCTTATAAAATAATGCTATTCTTGATAAACTACTAGAAAGTTCAAGTTGTCAAATTGGAAGGAGAGGCCTAGGTTATGTACCCAAAGATAAATCCTATAAAAAACCTAGAGGTAACAAGACACAATTACCTAAAACCGAAGTCATGTGTGCACCTAAAAAAATCTAGCTAAAGGCAATAATGCTAAGAAGAGAAATGAAATCGATTTCATTTGCTTTCATTATTTTTTACGTCTTGGAAATTATTCATGTTCATGCAATAACAAGTAAAATAAGGACAAAGATTTGGTTTGGGTTCTAATACCGTAAACCTAGAAATATTGGATATTTAGTTGAGTTTTGACCTAAAATCCATTTCGAAATCCAAAATGTCTTATCTCAACTAAAATAAGCTTTAATTTTCATATTATTGTATAAACTGATTTGTAAATTGAAAATGATAACATGTTTTGTTTGGAAATGATAAACTTATTAAAAACACACAGAACTTCATCTCAGTTGACAAAGTTCTCGACCGAGACATCTTTTTCTCAAAGAAATAATCAACCAAAGGGAGTTCTATCAAAACTTGTATTTACTGAAAAATTTTCCTGGTCAACAAATATTTTGACGGAGAACACTTTTGATCTAAGAAATGTTCGACCAAGGATAGTTCTATCAAGAATTATTTATCCAAATCTGATTTTATCTAAAACATGAAATATCCTAATTCTCCTAACCAAAAGGACCACCGCATGGATACCAAAATTAACCTATTTGGTAAGATTTGATGGGTGATAGTGGTTGTTCCAAACATATGACTAGAAACAAGGAAACTTTCCATACACTTGAAGAAAAATAGAGTTGAAAAATCACGCTTGGAGATAATGCCAAAGCTAAAATTATTGGGATAGGTAATGTTGGTACAAATCTTCAAATTAATAATGTGCTACTTGTAGAACAATGTGAATAGTGTTATTCAATTATGTGATAGTGATTATGATGTTTTATTTAACAAATCTTGCTGCAAGTTACCCATACAAAATACTAATGACGTTGTTTATGAAGGAAAAAGAATAGGAAATCTTTATATACTTAAACCTAACTCTATGCAAGCGATTATTTGAAGGTGTCTTCTCGAAAATGATGAATCATTACCATTACGGCATATATAACTAGGTTATGTAAGCTCACATGTTATCAAAAAGTTGATTAAGTATGATCTTGTTTGTGGTTTACCTAAACTTTGTTTTGATAAACCTAAAAACTATGAACCATGTACTCTAGGCAAGAAAAATTAAATTTCTTTCAAATTTAAATCCTTACTTAGTACTACTAGAACATTAGAACCTATTCATATGGATTTGTTTGTCCCCATGAGGACTCAATCTATTGGTGTTAAAAGATAATTATTTGTCCTTGTTCATTATTATAGTAGATATACATTGGTTCATTTTCTCTCAACAAAACATGACACTATTAGAATATTCATTAAATTTTTCTCTAAGATTGAAAATCAACTACAAAACAAAATATGCACCATTAGTAGTGATCATGGTGGAAACTTTGAAAATCACATCTTTGAAGAATTGTGTACATCCCAAGGGTATATTGATAATTTTTCAACCCCACGTACCGCACAACAAAATTGGATTGTAGAAAGAAGAAGGCGGTCCTTACACGAAATGGCTAGAAAAGTGTTATTTGAACATAATACACCTAAAACCTTTTGGACTGAAGCAGTAAATACAACATGCTACGTATTAAACCATGTGTCAATTCACTCCCATCTGAAGAAAACTCCTTATGAACACATCTTTAACAAGAAACCAAGAGTTTCTTACTTTCATACCTTTGGTACACCTTGTTACATCTTGAATACAAAGGATGATTGAGACAAATTTGACCCTAAATCACATAAAAGATTCTTCTTGGGTTATTTGACTTCTAGTAAGGCATTTATAATTTACAATACTATTTCTAGAAGTTGAGTAATCAATTCATATAACATTTCATGAAATTTCAACACAAAGTGCTGAAAATGAAAATGAAAACTTGAATGATATAACACATCAAATTCAGGACCTAACCATATCAAAAAAATATTATCAAAATCATGAAATTGAACAACATAATAATGAGGCACAACAACCTATTCCTAGAATAATCAAGGATTGTCCTCAAGAATTAATCATAGGGAATCCTTTTAATAAAGTAAAAATATGATCATCATTTAGAGATGTTGCAAACATGGTCTTTATATCAATTGTTGAACCTAAAAAGATAAATGAAGCTCTAAAATATGAGTATTGGATAATGGCTATGCAAGAAGAGATAAATCAATTTACTAAGAATAATGTATGGGACTCTGTTCCTAGACATCAAAACAAACACATCATTGGAACTAAGTGGGTTTTTCAAAATAAACTTAATGAAGTCGGGGCAGCAGTCAAAAACAAATATAGGTTGGTTGCTCAAGAATATAATCAGAAAGAAGGGATAGACTTTGATGAAACCTACACACCTGTAGCTAGACTTGAATCCATGAGAATGTTATTTTCTCTAGCTAACCATAAAGACATCAAACTATTTCAAATGGATGTAAGAAATGCCTTCTGAAATGGAAATCATAGAAGAAGAAGTTTATGCTGCACAATCACCTGGTTTTGAAACACCTACAAAACTTGACCATGTTTATAAACTTTAGAAAGCTCTTTATGGTCTAAAATAAGCACCACGAAATTTGTATGAGAGACAAGAATTATCACTTTGATAATGGCTTCTCTATTAGAAAATCAGATTCCACATTATTTTTCAAAACATATGAATCACATTTTATTGTTGTTCAAATATATGTTGACGACATTATATTTGGTGCTTGAAATGATTCCTTATGTAATCAATTCAATGATATCATGCAAAAAGAATTTGAGATGAGTCTTATGGGTGAATTAACATTTTTTGTTTTCAAATAAAACCAACGCCCACTACAATTTTTCTAGGCCTACATATATACACTAAGGAACTATTAAATTGATTTAATATAGAAAATTGCAAATCTTCTCCTACATCTATGGCCACTTCTGTTAAAATTGACAAGGATGAAGTTGGAGAACCCATTGATGATTCCTTATATAGATCCATGATTGGTAGATTGTTATATTTGATGACTTCTAGACTGCAATTCATGTTTGTTGTTGGACTTTGTGCTGGATTTCAATCAAAACCAATGCATTCTCATTTTCAAGCCAAAATTTTTTTTAAGATATCTCACCGACACTATAAATTATGGTTTTTGGTGCCCTAAAGGCCAATCATTGGATTTCAATGCTTATACCAATGTTGGTTGTCGTCTTCATCAAAAGAGAACCAGTGGTGGTTGTTTCTTACTTGCAAGAGCCTTAGTATCATGGTTTATCAAGAAATGGAATATTGTTGCCTTATCTACCACTAAATTTTAATATGTTGTTGTAGTCTCATGATATGTGCAAGTGGTTTATCTGGAACATGTTTGAAATGATTTGGTTTTGCATTTTCCTCGAAGTGAATTTTATATGGTAATACTAGTGCTATAAACTTAGCTCAAAATCCTATTTTACACAGCAGTGCCCAGCACATTGAGATTAGACATCATTTATTAAGAGATTATATTTCTAATAATAATATATCTCTCCATCATGTTGATAGAGAGGAGGAATTAGATGATATCTTTACCAAACCGCTTCCTTTGCATCAATTTCAATATATTAGAAAAAGGTTACTTATAATTTCCCCTAGAAGATGTTTTCTTTTATTAATGTGCTCAAAATTTTTGATAATGTTTTGATTTGAAATACACATGATTTTTGTGCATACAATTGTAGAACTATTCCTTTGTTTGTCCACAATATTTTAATATCATTAACAAGAACTAAAACAAGATCAATTCAATTATGCAATACTACTCACAATATCATATTCGTTCAAAAAGATATTGGACCAAGAAAGTCCTCAGTCAAAAAAAATCTTGACTAAGATTCACTCGGTGGGACCCTCGATTGACTATGTGAATCTTAGGTAGAGATTCTTCTAGACAACTCTTGGATTGAAAAAATTTACCCATAGGTCCCTCAGTCAAAAATATTCTCGACAGATTCCTTGACCGTCGTGACCAAAATTTCAAATTCAAATGTCGATCGACTAGCTGTTAAAGAGTCATTGGAAATGAGAGTTGTTGGGGTCTCATTCGATGAGTTTGTCAATTGAGTAAGTTTCTATTTTGCACCCCAATCTGCCCATTTTCTTCATAACTCAAGTGCTCTCTTATCCATGACCTCTCTAGTGTTTCTTAGAGATACCTTGTAACAAAATTCCTCCCCTATCATATCTACCTCTTCTTCCACCACTCTCTAATCAAGATGGCTTCCTCTTTAGGTTGTGGTGGCAAGAAGCAAGTTGCCACATGGGACACACACTTACTCTAGCAGTGATCATCATCAATTACATACCCTAAAATGATTTTGCTTCTACTTGAAGCTCACCTCAATGTCCCCTCTTCCTTGATGGCCTGTGGAACTAAATGAGTCCATCACTCTTTTCGACCTCTCTGAACTTTTCAAGGTGCAAAAACTGAAGGAATTTCTTATCCCCTCCTTTTATGTCTGGTCTACCCAAATCGTAAATGAATTTTATGCCAACCTCACTAAGGACTCCAATGACCTCTATTCCTTCACTTCCATGGTTGATGGTTTATCCTTTCATTTTTTTAGGAAAATGACATCCTCAATATGCCAGACATTAGTGATGAAAAATATGGACAATTTCTAGACCTAACCCCTAGAAATCCAATCTCAAAATTTACCACCAAAGAAGAAACCATTAGCCTTATTGATATCTTTCCCAACATCTCATCACATGAACATAGGAGAACCCATTATTCTACCTCCTTAATCCCTAGATCTAGGATAGTGAATCTAATTATTACCCATAACATTTATCATATAGACAATAGAACTGAAATTTCACAATTTAGGATGTGCCTTATCTATGCCACCCTTGAATACATCATCATAACCTTACACTAATTTTATTTTCTAAATAATCCAACATTCTCTTGGCAAAAACTTAGAGGACATAGGCTTCAAATGTGATAGTCGTCCCCAAAGAACTACCTAAAACTCTATTGATAAAATGAGCATTGTCTTTGGGCACAAAAGAGCTAGAAATAAAGGAGTGAGATCCACTGAACCGAATCCTTCACCTCCTACTCTTCCTATCTATTCCATAGAAAATATTACCAATGATGTTTCCTATCTCATTGGTGCTACTTATCAAATTGGGAGACATCTAGACTACAACCACCATGATATGATCTATCTAAATCAAAGGATGCAAGGCTTATCTCCTAATGTTCCTAACACATTCCCTTATACCCAATATCTCAGTAGCATCTATCCTTTCAACCCTTACATCCAATACACTCAAGTTCCAACACTACCATCAAATGATCTTGCCCATACTCAATAATCACCAATTGAACTTCAAGATATAGCTTCTCATTTCCGATTTTATCAAGCACCTAAATTTTTGCAAGAATATTTTCTCACAAAGACAAGTTCAGTTGACTGCAGACACTTTTCAAGTATTATGGTGATACCCAATTCTATGGGAAAGATCTAGAAGTTGTTGTAATTTTGAAATCTTTCAAGTGATATTGTTATCTTATGTCATGACTAGTAATGTGTAAGGCCCCATAACTTGCGTAATTAGTTGAATCAGCTGAATTTCCATAATTGAATGATTATAACCCTAATCCAACCTTGAAAAATGCTTTGAAATCATAAGACAAGCTTAAGTTACAAATTTGGTCCAGTTTGGACATTGTTTGAGCAAGTTATGCAATTTTATGAACATTTTGGACATTTCAACAATTTACCCAATTGATGGGTTTTATTTTAAATTTGTCACATAAATTATGTTCCTTAGATGTTATCTTATCATTATTGAGTATTTTGAGTTATGGGGTTCCTAGTTGAGCCATGGTTTGAATGTGTTTTCCTCAAGGGTATTTTAGGGTTTGCCTCTTCATGGATGAGCTACCTTTGTTAGCTATCAACTAATGAATTATTTGATTGGCTTCAAAATTCGACAAAGGAGAGCTAAGAAGGTCTATATGGATGGTGGGGGATCTTCTTGAGTGTGTTATTGTATATTCTTAATTGTTTAAGGCCATGGACACCTAGAAAGATACTAGAACTTCAACTTTTAGTTTTTCTTTATCTTAAAGTTTCATATACTTATCCCTAAGCATCCAAACGAACCATTTTATCTCCACCACTTACCTCCTTCTACGAACCTCATTCTACCTCTCTACTTCTGTGAATTTCCTATCCAAGGAATAAGAAAGTGGGGATCTTCTTGGAAAAAGAATCTAGGGTTGCAATTGACTTCCTTTAGGGGTTCCTAAAGGTCCTTATTAGTGATCTTTATAGAAAAGAGTAAGTACTACCTTATTCCCTCCATTTATTTCTTTTCTCTTCTTCCTCCTATAATTCTCCTGGTTTGAACCTAGATGTTCCATGGTGAAAGTGGCTCTAAAACTCAAACATCTATCCTTCTTGTTTCTTCTTCTAGGGTTTTGCTTCTTTGTGGAGAGAAGTGCCTACTTGACCAAGTTCATATCTGAATCTAGGGTTTTCTTGCCTTATTTGATCAATATTATTACTATTTGGGATTTGACCTACTATATTGAGGCGAGTTATATAACAATATTCTCTTATATTGCTTGCTAGAAGCTTGTTAGTTCATGTTTATGCTTTAATGTGATGATCTAAGCATAAAACCATGCTTATTTAGGGTTACAAATTTATTTTGGCATTCCTTGTTCTATTCCAGTTCTATATGAATTTGTAAACATGTGTACGACCTTTCTAAGGTATACTATGATCTGGTACAAATTGATAACAATAACCTATGGTTCTAAGTACAAAACAATTGATGGTTCAAATTAGGGTTTTCAAGCTATTTCTTTCCATATCACACAACCGATGGTCATACCATTCAACAACCAATGGTGTTGCTATCTTGGAAACTGATGTTCATGATCAAGGGTGTCAAATTTTATGGTCACAACCTATGGTCACCCCGTTAGGTCAGGTTTTGGCTCAATTAGAAGTTTAATTACCATCCTCTAATTATTCAAATGATGTTATCAATCCATGATGACATTAGCTTAATATTTGATGGTGTTAAATGAATGTATTACTGATCTAACAACCAATGGTGACCTAATGATCATAATTAATGGTGGATCAAGTCATCATCATATAAGATGAGTTAAGAATGTAATTGTAAATTTGACTAAACCTTAAACCAATGGTTCCTTGGTTCAATTGATCTAATGGTTAGGCCTATACTTCAATTGATAACATTGAACAATGAACCTAATCCAATGAATAATATTGGATGCTTCAACATCCAATGGATTAGAATGAATCCCATGGTATTATATGTGGGTCCTAGTGATGATAATTCGATGGTTCAATACCATTAATATGTGGTCTTACCTTTGCCATCATATAGTTATATTTGATAAATCACTATAATAAGTGGATGTGTAACTCCCATGTGATCTAGCTTGTTATACCTAACCTTAATGTAATTATATGATATTGATCGGTTATAATCATACCTCTTGGATGATTAATGTGACAATGTATTACACTCTTCTTGTGTTGAAACCACAATGCAATACTATTTGAATATCATAGTGCCTTTCCATGATAATAGCTATGGACACATATGTGCTAATGATATTTTGAGCCTTGTTTAAGGCATGGAATGATGATGATAACCTTAATATGAATAATGTGATGGTCTTAGTGACCTTTGATCATGTTTGAAGCCATGATTCAGGTCAAATCCTCTTCATTTTCCAATAAGGGTTAAAACCCTGGAACTTGTGATAAGATATTGGTATCTTGTAATAGTATGATGATAAATGTGGTCCATTAATTTGCAATGAATGATAGCTTGTGGTAATGTGTTTAAGATTTATTATGTCTATTAATATTGAGTTAACCATTTCTTTGTCAACACATAGTCCTCCTTGACTTTTCATACTAACAGTTTAAAGCTTCCCACACTCTCTAGATAGGTTGTCAGATTGGTGTTAAGTGATGACACCATTTGTACGAGGAATGTCGATGATAGGTGCATCAAAAGGGGTGATCTCGGGTGGCTGAGTTGCTGGTATATCTTATGTTCCTTCCTTCCTTGTTACTCTAGCAACCTTACTTTTATTGCCTTTTTCAAGAGAATGAATCGATTTCATCTTTTTGGGATTCTCAACTTCTACAGAGGGTTTGTATCAGACGTTTGTGTCATCTCAAACTCTACAGAGTTGGAATTATCCTCATGGATAGGTTCATCTGGAAGCCTCTTCCAATTTTCTTCAAACATTACCCTCCTATTTTCAAGGGTGTACTCCCCATGAATATCTATATATCTAATTGTTTCATCTCTTATTCTCTCTATTCAGTTAATCTCTTCTTGCCTTAATTGTTCCATGATCACATCCACCTCAATCATTCTTTTGGTGATCCTTGATAGGAGGTGAGGTCTCTAGTTACCTGTAATTTCCACGATTTTAACTAAATTACAATGTATATATAGATATATATGACATGCAGTGAAGTTAGGGAAACAAGTAATATTGAAAGTTAGGAATGATTCCCATGTCGGTATTATATTAAAGATTTAAATAGAAAATGTCAATATGTATGTTCATGCAAATTGATGGGTGCAGATCACTTTTTTATGGTTTACACACTAATGGAAGAACTTACCTTTATAGGTTGAGGTTTTGAAATCGAAGGTGAAGGGCAGGTACAAAAGTCTTGAAATTCACAGTTTGTAGATTGATAACTTCTAGTGAATTGAAAGTTCCTTCAAAAACTGAAGGGACAAGAAGACTAAAGGCTTTCAGAAAATGCAAGCTACAAAATAAGAAGTCTTAAGGTCTATGTTGAAACAATGAAACTCATGGCCATAGATTCTTCAAAAATTGAAGTCTTCAAAAAATATAAAAAGGACGAGAACAAATTTTGAAGGAAAGGAATGAGTCGTCAACCAAAGGAAAGATACTACAGGAAAGGGGAAAGAGAATAAGTAACTAAACCAAAGGAACAATGCCAACTAAGGTACAACCAATTTAGTATGTATGACCAACGTGCTAGTTATTTAATGACTGTAATGGTATATCTTGTAAATGATTCAATTAATAATAAAGGATATCTTCCAATATATTGTGTTTTATTCAGTTATGAGATAATGATGTAACATAATAAATGTCTAAAGAATGATATTACCCAATGATGCATGTTTTTGGGTTTAAAACCTAAACAATTAGATCATATGGATTTTAAAATTCTAGTCTTACGTGTAATTTCTTTCTATTAGACTTCCACAATAACAACTCACTAGGTACATAACAAGAATGTATATACCCTTAACTTACGTGTTATTGTGGAAGTCTAATAGAAAACAATTACACGTAAGACTAGAGTGTTTGTTGGTTAACGACATAATCTCATTAGTCATGATATGTGATATCAAACAAGAAATAGATACTTCTTATAGAATAGTGTATCGGATAGTCCCACCTCGAGAGTGATCCATGGAAACCATGAATGGTAGTCAGAATCATGTCTCATAGTGATGGTGGTGATCTTGGTTCTTAGACATAAAATCACAACACTTATCACATGATATTAATTATCCTTTGACATCATCCACTATGACCTTGAATAAGGGTTTCATAAAGGTAGATGGGATTTGTCCCTCCTATAGGAGTTTGATATCCTGGCCACTTGATAAGTGAGATTGAGAAATGCATAGCCATGCTCATGTGAGTCAATATGTGATATTGAGCTTACATATATCTCAGAAAATTTCCTCTAGTTCAAGGAACACGGATTGAACATTGAAGAAGATGATGATTCCATTCCTCATGTTTGATATGGATATCAGTGATAAACCAACTATACAATCACTGCAACACCACTCACAGATTGTAGGTTGAAGTTGTTCTCAATTTTCTAATTACTTGGGTAGCAATGATGTCTTGATACATACCACTCATTGCTTTTGTTGTCATAAATCAGTTATTGACATTCACTTCCAATGTAACTTGGAACCTATAGGGTCACACATATAGTACACACTTGGAATAGTAGTTTATTCATGAGTGTAGTTTAAACTTTATTACTATAGTGTTAAGTATTCAATTTAAACAATAATGTCTAAAAATTGACTGATTGGACTGGGAACTAATCAGTTCAAGTGTTGAACTGATCGATTCATGCATCAGGTCAATTCAACCAACATTGGCAATTACATCCATGAGATGATCGGTACAACAAGTAAACCCATTGGCTAAGATCTAGGAGCCCACCGGTTTAGGTTGTCGTTCGACCATTTGGTTTATCAATTTGATTGGATGAAGGATTGACATTGACTTCATGTTGCACATTAATTGAATGTTAATTTCCAAAACAATTTTGATTGGGAAACATAGTGTAACAACCAGCTCAAGGGATAAACTTACCGGTTCACATGTGAATCGACCAATCAACATTGAATTAACTGGTTCAATGTTCGTAGGTTCTAGTAAATTCATGAAATTCCATTTCTTCAACTCTCGCTCAGACTGGAAACCTTGACCCTGGCCCTCCCATATCTCGAGGGGTATTGGGGGGCTTCCAGAGACACAATAACAAGTTCTAACAATTATTGGCTTCTCAGATTTGTGGTATCATGGGAACTCAAGCAAGTTCTACCCGTTAATTGGAGGAACTATAAGGGACAGAGAATTGTGGGAGAGGAAGTTGATGGTAGCACATCAACTAGGAGTGACAACTCCTTCATGTCTGTTCATCTAAAAATATAGGAGCCCTGATGGTTCATGTGGACTACTACTGAGGTGAGGAGGCCATTGCCACCTGCTAGGTGGATGAAGTCAACAATCGCCTGTGGTAATCAACTATGAGGTGAGGTTGTTGCTGACACTCCCCAAGTGCACTTGAAGAAATGAGCACACTACAGTATGGGATAGTCAATAGACTTTCTCCAAGATTAGGTACGAAGCTTACAACACTCTTTGCCATTATGTAGTTCCTAACACAATTTACTACTAAAAGGGGAATATGAAAATTAATTTTTTGTTTTGGCTACCTTATGTGATGCCATATTACCCTATAGTGGTATTAGAGGCATATCAATTTACTATGCTTTGGGATTTAATCGATACTATACAATTTTTGTTTTATCATTTATTTGTTCCATATAATGAAAAACTTAAAATGATTAATGTGCATATCTGATTAAATACTACATTGTATCTCAAATAATATATATATATATATATATATATATGTATATGTATACATATATACACATATATATATATATGTATTTATATATATATATATATATATATATATATATATATATATATATATATGTGTGTGTGTGTGTGTGTGTGTGTGTATGCAATTTACATGTTTCAACCTAAAATAAGTTTTGATGGTGGATGTTAGCATGGTTATGGCCAACAACCCCTTTAGATATTTCTACTCGGTTGGATGGTTGTTATTCGTATTTTATCTCAGTTTGCATACTGAGCCTCTATCTTCTCTTCCATGTATAAAAGTATTAATTCTTTCATTCATACGCTCCCCTCAAATGTAACTTGAGGTTTCTCTACTACCATGTAATATGTTAAATAGGATTAGGATAGTTTTAATTCCTTTTATTGCAAAGAATGTTGTCAACACCAGATGAACTTCCCGTTTTAGAAGACGAACAAATTGGCTGGAGGACTAAGGAGGCCAGATGACAGGAGGAGACAAACAGATTGACTAGTGGCCCAACTGATTGATTGGAGGTGTCCAGAAGTTGCTTTGGCCAGAGACTATATGATCGATCTGATAGACCAATTGACCAACCATGTGGTGAACCAATCAATTCAAGAGTTGAGTTGGTAGTCCCAGACTGGTTCAAGTATGGATCTTCAACAATAAAAATTTGATGCATATGATGTACACCTTAGGTGGTTGTAGTTCCTTGTATCTCCTAGGAATTACAATAGTTATGACCATAAAAATTATTCCTATTTTATACGAGCATAATTTTCATTTATAGGACATAGCATGTGATACATACTATAAGTATGTGATGATTGGATATGTAGATTTATATAAATATAAAATCTCACAATAAAATAATAAGACATATGCTTTCCATAAGCAACACACATGAAAGTCTTGATCGACTATGTGTGAGCATGCCAACCTGGTGCATCGTATATCTCATGGAAGTGTGATGGTAGTCATGTGGGCCTTCGAAGTAGGGTGCATCACTATCATGTTGTCTTTTGTATCATACTTAACTAGGTGATCTTAATAAGTTTAAATAGATAGTAGAATGTATATGACTATGGAAAAGAGTTCTGCATACCATATATCAAAGAATTGCATAATATGAAAATGGAAAAGGTTGCTTACCTTGATAATTTATTGTGGATGTTGGCATTGTCTGGGTAATAACTCAATTATTTTAGATATTGGCTCACTAGAAGGTTGTATGCTGAAATCTTTAGAATTGATATCTGAGGGCTATCAATTTGAAAAAAAATAGTGGGAGCGATAACTGATTAAAGGCCTAATCAAACATCATGAAAAATTTATTAATCAAATCAAATCAAAAGTTTTTTGACAAGTTCCAACTTTTTTTTAGAATCAAATGGCAACCAATAACACATTTTCCTTACGATAAGTCATTGAGAAGGACATGTTGAATAGGGATAAATACCATGACTGGTTCAGGATGTTGAGAATTGTTCTCACATAGGAGAAAAAACTCTATGTCCCAGAGACACCAGAGTTAGATGAACCTTCTTGCGATGTGCCTAAGGTTGATAGGAATGATTACAAGAAGTAATTTGAAGACGTCGTAGATGTCAAGTTCCTGATTCTATGCTCAATAAACTATGAGTTGTTGTGAAAACATGAGAACAAGGATGTTATTGAGATGGTAACACATGTTAAGAATGTGTTCCTAGATCACACAAGACAAGAAAGATATGATGTCTCCAAGTCACTATTTTTGGCTAAATTGGACATTAGCATACCCTATGTTTTGGAGATGACAAGCATTTCATGATTGTGGATCTAACGTGCTACTTGAGTATTTCAAGGTTTAAGAAAATAAGGAGATCCTACTAAGTAGAAGGTTGAAGATCAATGCACTTAAATGGTTATATTTGCATGATTGTACTCAAATGTCAATACATGTACAAAGATATAATCTACAAGTACTTAGATATCCTATAAATCAAACATTATATCTTCTATAACCACTTACTACCCATAGTTAGGATCCCCCTTGAGGTAGTGTCATTGTCATCAATTAGAACACATCTAATATGTGGTTCAAAAATCTGAAATGGGAACACCCTCAACCAAATTCTCTATTGACCAAGAACCACCTCCATCTAACATTCAGAGCATAGTTCAAAACCTTACACACTTGTGCTCTAATATGTGTTTTAGTCAAAAATATAGTAGACCGAATGAGCCTCGATCCAAAGCTTATGATTGTTAGACCAAGTGGTTGGCAGTTGGGAGTTGGAAATAGTCATTGGTACACATATTCCTTAAATCCAGAATCAGTTGAAGAAAAGTTCAATCGAGACACAGTCAATCGACAAACTTGTTGACTGATCAGGGTTGTAGATTGTTCTTCCAAGCTCGAACAATTTAGCAATTGCTAGCTAACTACTTTCAACCTAACACCTTGTTGAGCACTAAGAACACTCTAGAGACTCCCTATAACGTCCTAAAAACTTGCAAACCATTCCTATAAATAGGAGAGGCCTTAGGACACCTAAAACACATAAGCTACACTTGAGAATTCATTCTAGTGAGCAACAAAGTTGAGCAACACTTGCCATCTTGTTCATCAAGCTTCAAGTTTGTGTCCTATAGCCATAGCATCTTAGCCAACATATAAGAAACATCCATATTAAGTGGTTCAAGAGGTATAATACTTGATATTGGATCAAAGAGAAATACTCTATCGGTGTACTTCCTTTCTTCCAATCACCATTTATAGGTTAAGCTACTTGTGCTCCTTGGCTACTACAAGTTGTGGAGGTTTCTTGAAGGAGCTTAATTGGAGCTACTTCTTTTTAGAGAAGGCTGCTTCAAGTTTTCTTGAGATTAATTCAAGAAGGCATCTTCAAGGGATGTTGTATCTACTTCTAAGTGAAGGCTATATCAAATTGGTGGAGCTACTTGAAGGAGGAGAAGGCTTCTCTAAGGGTTTGTCATTTCTTTAAATAAGGATGCTTAAAGGAGGTTGAGGCTACTTCTAGATAAAGGATACTTCAAGTAAGGTGATTGCATTTTATTATAACATCCTTAAGAGCTAAATAAAATTAATCACTTTCAAAATCCCAATTGGAGACAATTGGGTAGTGGACTCACATAACCACTCTACATTGAAGTGTCTTCCTCGTTTACTACTCCTTCTTTGGTTGAGTGGTTAATTATTTTTTATAGTATCAGAAATCTCTATTCACCCCTCCCTGTAGATCTTTCAATTGGTATCACAGCATGTCTTCAAGGATCCATAACAGGTCTTGACTTGGCAACCTCAACCTTGAAGGAACCACCACCTTTTTATGGAACAAACTACACATATTGGAAAAGAAGAATGGAATTATACTTGCAAGGGATCAGGCTAGAGATTTGGAGGATGGTGTCTTCACCTTATGCACTTCCTACTACTAAATATGCAACACGGAAACTGAATATGGTAAAACAAGTTCAATTGAATGCAAAAGTGGTAAGCATATTGTATTGTTCTATTTCCATTAATGAGTTTAATAAAATATCTTCATGTGAAACAACTTATGAAATATGGCATAAACTTTCGATAACACATGAAGGTACCACTCAAGTTAAAAATATCAAAATAAATATGCTTAAACAAAAGTTTGAAAAATTACGTATGCAACCTAATGAATCTATTCATGAAATGTATGCAAGGTTTTCTTCTATTGTTAATAGCTTGAGTGCATTACGTAAGTATATATGTTACAACCCCAATTTTTGGGCTTGAAAAGTTTGAAATACAATTTCCCCAACAAATGTATGATTATGGAAATTGTATGATTTATGTGTATTGAATGAATTTCATTTGTAATATTTTATTTGTGCATGTGATTTTGTGGATCATAATAGGTTAATGAGTCCAATATGATTAAAAGTAAAAAGAGACGAAATCAAATAATGCATAAATAAGAAAAAGGTTGTTCATGAGATAATGATTTTCTTTAAAATAATGTTATAAAAGGAGCAAGTTTTGAATGTGAAAAGCATACCCAATAAAATTACATAACATTAAAATAAGTGTGAAAAATACTAATGAATTTATATAATCAAGTTATGGAATATTACAAAGTTCCATGTCTGACTTTTGGTGTGCCAACCAAGTAATAGAGATATTTGAGTTGGAAAATGTATTAATAAGAAAAAAGTGAAAGAGAAATAGTTGCCTAATTGTTCTCGTGGACATCATGATGACTCTTTCTTTACAAAATCAATAAATTAACAATGTTAATATAATAAATAAAAAGTAGGGAAGTAATTAAGAACTTCCTAAAAGTGATGCCTTGCCAATGTGGTACAAACTTGGGCACCAAACCATGAACCAACATACTT
Source organism: Alisma plantago-aquatica (assembly GCA_963693085.1). NCBI lineage: Eukaryota > Viridiplantae > Streptophyta > Magnoliopsida > Alismatales > Alismataceae > Alisma > Alisma plantago-aquatica. The sequence goes on along the minus strand of OY856412.1, from coordinate 341,096,337 downwards.
TGTACATATGTAGAGGGGATGGACACCCAATGTTGACAACCCTATATGGGTCTCATCCCATAACTATTCGTAGTGAAACTACCCCCCCCCCCCGCTCTTATCATGGTTGTGGCCTCCAGCTGTCTCATCGGGTGTCCTATCCTTTCCCCATTGCTTCCCCCCTTGAATATTGTGGGGTTGTTATCTAAGAACTTGTATAAGGGGCACAACATTCTGATCTGCTCCTTTCCAGGATGGTAGCATCCATAGAGAACAATGGTGGTGAAGCCACATGCATCATTCTGGTTGGTCATGTCCGAAGGGGGGGACGTAGAGAAAGTGGAAACTTAATGGACTAGGACCAGTCGTAGGAGGGTGATGGTAGAAGGAGTATGGTCAGACCCTCCAGAGGTGATGGAACCAATGGTAGGTTCACACGCAAGCTGGGTGCAGAGAAGGAGTGAGCCTTCTTGACCAGCAGGAAAGGAAGCAAACCTACTAGGGTTTGGCAAGGAAGGAGATGAACAAGAAAATGAGGGTGGCCATGTACCTATGATAGTGGAGACAGAAGGTGGTCTTAAGGGTGGATGGAACTCATAAGGGAGGTCATCCTTTGTCCTGTGAGGTAGTGGTATCATCCAGCTCGGTAGCATCTTCCACCTCATGTTCTCGATGCGAATGTTTGAAAGGGTGGAAATAAAAGGCATAGGGGTGCATGACGAGGCCACTACGAAGAATGGCCCTTGACGGATGAGAAGTTTGATGAGTGAGAGGCATGCTTCCGCAGAGCCTGCATGATGGCGATGGATTTTGTGAGAAGGTGGCTGATGGGTACGGGTTGAACACAAGCTCACGAAGATGAAGGATGTGAGAGTCCAGCAACTAACAATTCAATTAAATGAACTAGCTCTTTAGGAGGTCCAGAAAAGAACTGCAAATGAACTGCGCCCCGCTTGAATAGCCTGGCACTAGTGATGGTGCTAACCAATGGGAAAGCGCCACATGGCCTATGCTTTAAGGTAAATATGTTGATTCTTGGTTAACTCATAGAAAATGCTAGATATATCCGAATATAACCAACCTATATACCATTTTGATTGGAAAAATGAGAGGAACCTAAATAAAATAGTTCTAAAGTATAATTATGTTTACAATTCAAAAGGTAGTGCAATATGTGTTAATATGATGATTGGAGACTAAGAACCCTATATTTGGGTATAATAATGTTGAAAATATTAAAATTGTTTCTTTTATACTATTATAAGATCTTTTTTAGCATAATGATAATAGATATAATGATGGTAATTATGATAAGGTAATTAGGTTCTCTAATGTGAATAACAATACATATGTGTAATTAGGGTTAAAGAACCTAAATTGCTATGTTGTTAATAAACATATTTGATCTAAGTGATCTTAATGAAAGGATAAGATGGATATAGTAATTAGGGTTCACCTAATGCTAAATATGTGATGGGAATAGGGTTAATACCCTTATTCCTTATCCAAAACCTAAATCCTAGATTAAGACTAGGTAGGGTATAATGTATTGAATGTGATTGGTGACACTTTAGAATTTATGTAATGTAGATTATATGATGATTGCTTGATTTGCTTGCTTTATTGGCCAATATTCTCAAAGTATAATTGAATAATATGCATTGCAAAGGTATGTGGTTTTAGTTATGACTGATCACTCTAGTTTCATGGTGATTTTTGAGTTTTTATTGGTTTCTTAGAAATAACTGCTTGGTTGACTTTTATTTCATTCAACTATAAATTGACTATGGCTATCACCATAAATATATGTACATGACTAGATCAAATCCTAGTCCTCCTTTGTAGCTTTGATGATGATGAGATGGATGATCTAGTACATGGTCTACCCTTGCGGTAGGATCATCAAGTTATCATGAGTCGATGTGTTGGTCTACCTTTGGGTAGGACCATATGACTACACAACCCTAGGTCATGGTCTACCTATAAGGTAGGGTCATAGGGGCTATTTGAGATCTACCCTACAAGAGAGGTAGTATCCATATCCACTACAGGGATATCACAAAGGTAAGGATATGTTGGGATTGAGTGGTTATGTTTCATACATAAAATTTGATCTATTAAACAATAATTTGATTATGTTATGTTGTTACAAATAGATGTAAGATTTTGGTTCCCCCACACATAAGTATAAGTCATTATACTGACCACCATTTTGATTGTCAACATTTTAGGTTTATCAGAAAGTGGATATTCCTTTAAAGTGACATTGAATGAATGAAGCCCAATAAAGAATTGGAGGATTGTATATAGTTAGTTTCTTATCAGGGTAAAGTCCCTCAAATCCTATATCTTTCAATGGATTTTAAAAGAAAATTTTATCATGTTATAAGCTTAGTTGTGGTAGAATTTATTAATTATTTTTATTATTTGCAAAACCATTGATCTTGTTTTGGGATAGCGGCTCTGACTCCTTGGTCTTCGATAATTGGGGGTCACCGGGTAGCGGGGTCGTTACAATATAAGTGAGGAAGACCAGGAGTACAAGATCCTTAGTGTTGGTATGTATGCCCTGAGAGCCAATTAGGGGATGATTGGTGGGATACATTAAGATTGATTTGATAAACATCAAAGGCAAGCTTCCAATTCTTTCTGGTTCATTCATATGAGATAGTGATAGAACAGATTGAATGTCTAGAGAATGACGGTACTCAATGACATATGCTTTGAGGTTGAGGACCTGAATGATGAGATCATACGGATGCTAAGAGTTTGTATATTCTTGTTATGTCCCTAATCGGATGTCATTGTGGAAGGTAGATAGATAGCAATGACACACAAGACTAGATTGTGGTGTTGGTGGATGACAGAATCTCATTAGTCATTATATAGAGATATCAAACCAAACACATAGGTACTTGTTAGATAACAAATGTACTAGACAGACCCACCGTGAGTTTGACACATGGAACAATGACATGGTAGTCATAGTCAGTACTCACAGTGATGGTGGTGAGTGTGATTCTTTGACCTGAAATCACTACACTCAACCCATGTCGTTGGGTACACTTTGACATCATCAAACACAGTCCTGAAACATGGGTTGTTATAAAGGTGATGATTGGGTGGCTTTGACACATGGGGCTTTTGAGGGGTGAGTGATAGATATGGGATTTGTCCCTCCTGAGGGAGTATGATATCCATGGCCACTTGATGAGTAGGATTGAGAAAGGCGTGCACGCATGTGTGAATCAGTATGTGATATTGATGTCATACATATATCTTCCAATCTACTCTGAGATCAAGAAAGTGAATGAACATTGACAGGATGACTGTTCCATGCCTCGATTTCATTCGGGATATCAGTGACAAAGGAATTATACATTCACTATAACACCATTCACGGATTGCGGGATTGAAAGTTGTTCTCCAACTTTCTATTTCACTTGGGTAGCACTGATGTGTGACTGGGCACCGCTATTTGCTTGTGAAGTCATAAGTGTTATGGACTTTCACTGCCAACGTGAAATGGACCTGCAGGGTCACACACATAGGATTTAACTTGGAAAAGGAGTTTTGTCCACAAACAATGCTTAGATTGATTACTAAAGGAGTTTAGTAGTTCAATTAAACACTCAATCAATTGATAGATCAATATCATAATGTTCAAGGTGTTGGACTGATTGATTAGAGTATCATATTGATTGAAACTACAATTGACTATTTCTACACAATCTATACTCCCAACCGATCGGCTCGTGTGATGAACTGATCGGCTGAGCTTGGTGAACTGATCGACTCAGATAGTGAGTCGATCGACTGATGGACAGGGTGAAATGATCGCTTCAAGTGGTGAAATGATCGGTTCAACTGGTCCAACCGAGCAAGTTGGGAAAGTCAGGTTGGTGAGAAATTTCTTTTCGTTTCACTTGCCCAATTTGATTGGAACAAGGATTCGTATTTGGTACCAATTAGAAATAAAAGAGGAAAAGTCAATCAGGAACTGACCAGGACCACGAACCGACCGGTTTAGAAGTGAACCGACCATTTCATGGGTCCCAACCGATCGGTTGAGGTGTCAACCGACCGGCTCAGGTCCCCAACCGACCGTTTTAGAAATGAAACGATTGGTTCAGGTTGTACAGTTGGTTGTTTTTGTGGAAAATCTCGAACCCTTCTTCTCCTGCTTTAGTCCCGCATTGCTCGGGATAGAGAACCCTGTCCCATGACCCTCCTATATATAGGGGTATTGGGGGATTCTCAAAGTACAACTGAGTGCAACCAGTTGCTCTGTAAAGTTGTCGTTCTCTCTGGTTTTGGTAACCGAGAGAGCCCAAGCAAGTGCTACCCGATAAGGGAGGTACAACAAGGGAAAGACAACTATAGAAAGCGACTGGTGGCAGGAGATTGTGTCAGTGACTAGTATGCTGACAGGAGGGTGCAACTCCTTCCAATTCCTTGTGGGACAAGGAGATTGGAGTTCCAGGTGGTCCATGTGGACTACTTCAGAGGCGGGAGATTTCTGCCGCTCGGAGGACAACTGTCAATCCTGACAATCCCGGTGAGACCAGAAGTCGTCAGTCCCGATGTGACTAGGAGCTGCACAAACACCGTCCAAGACCGGAGGTGAATACCACGCAAGCCGTAAGGTATTGTCTCCGAGAAAGCCTCGGGACATGGTATGATTCCCCAAACCATCCTTTCCTATTGTATAGACGTTGACGCGTTTCCTTGTTCTAGGTTTGGGGAGGAGAAAATTTTTGTTTCCGCTGCCTTCTCTGCCTCCCCTAAAACCAAACAGTGGTATCAGAGCCATGTCATCTTCTCTATACTTTAGGATTATCTATATGATCGATTTTGGTTTGTCGCCTTTATTTATTTCATACGATGCAAATAAAATTGGCTTTATGCATGTCCAATCCTAAATCCACAAATCGCAATGTACATATATGATATGTAATATGAATGCACTCGATACGTGTCGCCCTTAAATGAGTTTTATGGTGGATGTATAGCGTAGTAATGGCCAATAAACCCTATATGTGTATGGTTGTATGTGGTTGCTTGCATCTCGGTCTGCGCAGCGATTCCCTTTCTCCTATTCCTTATGTAACTTGAAATAATTTGAGATTTCGTTTCTACCTTTGCTCCCCTCGAATGTAACTCGAGGTTTATCTTTTTACAATATAAAATAGGATATAATTTTATTTCTTGTTATGTCAAAGAATGGAGGACATCCTAACGACAGCTGAGATGATCGGTTCAAGGCGTGAACCGATCGGTTCATGGAGTGAGCTGATCGGCTGATGACCGGTTCGAGGAGCGAGACGAGCAGGTGGCGGCCATGATGAGATGCACAATGACCAGGTGAACTGATCGGCTGGAGGAGCCAACCGATCGGCTAGTGGCACCCAACCGACCAGTCTAATGGCGAGTCGATCATTCATGTGATGAGTTGATCAAACCCAGAAAGGCAAAGCACATAGTTCATCTTGTAAAGGTTGCATGTGATGTAGACCTAGATGACCATGATTCCTCTTGGCTCGAGGAATCACATTAGGATGGCCATAATCATCGCTTTTATCGTTTCACATGTTTTCTGTGGAATATAGCATGTATATGATACATACTATATATTGTGGTGATTGGATATGTATATGTATATAAAACCAAATCCATTTTAAATATTAAGTTTTAGATGCCTTCCAAATGCGGCACACGTGAAAATCTTGATCGACCAAGTGTGGGCACGCCCTAGTGTGGTGCACCGTCTATCTCGTGGAAGAGTGAAGGATGGATATGTGGGTCTGCCCTAGTAGGGTGCATATTCATCGTGTTTGCTTTGGGTCGGACTTAACAAGTTGACCTAGATAGTATCTAGCACCTTGAGGCATGGAGATGATCATGCCAAGGAGTTGCATATGACATCTTATCAAGAGTTGCATATGATGCAATTGGCAAGAGTTTCCTACCCGAGAGATCTAAGTTGTGGGTGATAGCCCTAGCTGGTCCATGACTTAGAGGATTTCAGGATCTTGCCCACTAGAAGGTTGTACGCTACAATCTTACAAATTGATTGTGAGGGCTATCAATTTGAACTGAAATAGTGGGAGCGATAATTAATTAAAGGCCTAATTATATCGTCAACCATTCAAATCAATCAAACAAGTCAAAAGGAGTTTTGGACTAAAATTGCATATATTTCCTTTTGTACAATAAATGGTTGATCAACAATAATCACTTATTTGCTATCAGTCTTTGAGACCAACAAATTAAATGGGAATTTTTCCACGAATGGTTAGGACATTGAGAAGTGTTCTCAATCGTAGAGTGAAAGCTCTAAGTCGTAGTTATACCAGAACCAGATGAACTCGATCCCACCATATCAATGGCTGAAAGTATGCTTATGGAAGCATACCGAGGAAGACATTGATCAGGAGTGCTTGATGTTGTGTTCTCTAAACTATGAGTTGCAGAGACAACATGAGACATATGATGTCTCCAAGACACTTTCCTAGTATGTCATGACAGAAGGAGATCCAGTAAGGTATTCACACACTCAATGTGATTGGGTATGTGGAAAGACCTGACTAACAAGGATTCCCTCTGAGCCAAGAGTTGGCTATTGGTATGATATTGTAAATGTTGCGAGAATCATACAGTTCAGGATAAACTACAACATGAACAACTTTGACAAGCGTTGACAAAGTTGTTGGACATGTTGAGGACAGTAGAGGCAAAGATGAAGAAAGACAAACCATACTCTTTGATGTGATCAATGAAAAGGTAAGTGTTAAGGGCAAGAGCAAGGGCAAAGCAAAGAAGTGTTCTAATGCTAGCCAGCAATCCAAGCCGTCTTCAGCCTCAAGGCACATGGGGAAAGGGTGTATGAGGGATTGCCCTCTATATCTGGAAGAATAAAAGAAGATGAAGGAGGGGATGGAGATCTCCACCTAAGGTATCATGAAATGAACCGCTTCTTTATCTGAGGTATATGATACCAAGATATGGATATGTCATATATGATATGCAATATCCACAAAGAAGTGATGGCCTTTGTGAAAGGACTAAGAAAGGAGTACCCATCATTGGAGCAAGTGTTGCTTCCATAGATAAGAGTACCTTTCAGTTTATTTTAGCCTAAAGGGCACAAAATAGAGTTGAGAACTGCTATTTCATATTTTCCAATAGATAGAAACACTTTATTTTTTAATATTGTATGACAATGATAGCAATTAATAAAGTTGATGTTTCAATCTCAAAGATATGATCTTTGTGGCAATGCCTTGTTCATCTTGTGGTACTTGATATGCATAATATAAAATGATATGTAAAGTTATTGATAACTGAAACAATCAAATTAGCATCAATCATGAGAGATTCATTTCTAGTTTCCATATGATGGATAAATCTAGACTCTTTTGGTTAGAGAACTAGTAAGAGACATGAATATCTTAGACATGATTAATCAATCTTCACTAAAGGTAGTGGGAGAATGATTATCCTATTGGGTATGATACATGTGATGTATTTACATACCTATTGGAACAAATGCTAATACTGCAATTGGTGTTTAGAGAAATATGAATATGAATATCTTGAAGTGTTCAAGATTATCATGGATGAAGTGCAAATTTGGTAAAGTGTTAATTCTTGATGAGATCAATGAATGAAATACTTGGACCAAATGTTTGAGATCCTTATGAGTGATTATGATAGTGTATCATAGTGAACTCAGGATTAAGGCATGGTGATGTCCAAATCAAGAAGGAATCATACTCTAAGGAGTTAGAGAATGATTATCAAATAACTGAATTCTTCTTAATAAAAGAATACCCCAAACTAATAAAGGACATTAAGAATCACAAGGAGTTGTAAGTTCTTATATCCTTAACAGATACACCTCAATTATCTATGTGATGAGTTGTTCATGTGATGAGTCAACTATCTAGATGAATATGAGGAACCTAATTTTGAGTTATGGTTTATGACCATTACATCCTAAATGACATCAATGTGAACCATAAGGTATGATCTTGATGGTAGCACCCATTGGAATGAAATCCATAAGTGTAAATGAGTCTTAAGTGTTAAGACACATGAATAACATTTTGAGAAGGATGATGCTTGTTGATTGCAACTTAATGACTAAGACATTTGGCATATGGATACTAAAACCACATTCCTATGAGGAATAAAACAAGGATGTGTATGTGAAACAACCTATAAGGTTTATGAATCCACTAATGCAAATGAATTCTATAAGTTACAATGGACTAATCAATGTGATTGATTGAGTACAAGCAACTCAGAATTGGATCTTTACTTTGATGATATAGTAAAAAGGTTTGACTGATATGTCAAAGAGAAAGAAGGGATCTGTGTTTTAGTGGGAGCATATTCACATTCCACATGTTGATGTGAAATGGAAATGTTCTAGAATGGAAATCCAAAAGTGGATATTAACTTTAAGGAAGATAGAGGTGTTTCCTACGTGATAGGAATAGAGATCTATAGAGATAGTTCTCGAAAACCTCTTGACCTGAAAAGAGAAAGCATACATTGGAAATTTGTACTGAAGGGTTCAGTATGCACAGATTCAGTGGGAGAAAACTTGTCCATGTTATATGGAGTTAGTATCCCAAGGCCAAGTGTCCAATTCTTATGAAGAATGGGAACACTAAGAATAGATATGGATCTATCATGTATGTAATCATCCCATTATCTTGCATGTATCAACATGGAAAGAACAAAATGCATTCATCATCTTGTATGTGGGACATGACAATATGATGTGCTCATCTTAATAACTCGTATGTGGGACATGACGAGTGGATGTATGTCTGGTTCCAGTAAGGGTTACTGGAATACCATGAGAACTTGATAAGTACTTGAGATGTACTAGTTCTATGGAGATAAGGAAGAGTTCAATGTAAAGAGTTACATTGATGCGAACTTCCGAAAGGACAGAAAATAAATCGCAATATATATATAGGATATATAAAAGTGAAAGTTTGTTGATAATTGGAAGTGTTCCAATAAAACCATTTAAAAGGAAATATCGAGTATCTATGTGTCGAAGAACAACAGTGGATACTATATGGATTTGGAAGTTCATGAGATGAACTTATAGATATTACGCTCATTGATGACAAGTATGGAATCCTTGATCATGCAATGTGGCTAAAGGTTAGCAAAGGAATACTATATCGCATATTACGGCAACTCCATCTCATACGTGTGACATACAATGAAGAGATGAGAGACATGCAGTTAAAAACTAACTTTGGCAAGGTGTTTCTATAACTCACTATGTTCGCACTAGAGCACAGTAACATGTGGGACATGTTTGAAAATCCCTATGAATATGATTCAAGGGTGATTGGCTTGCAGTGCAAGTGGGACTCTGTTGGTATGTATGCCCTGAGAGACAATCATGGGATGATTGGTGGGATAAGTTAAGATTGATTTAATAAACATCAAAGGCAAGCTTCCAATTCTTTCCGGTTCAGTCATATGAGATAGTGATAGAAAAAATTGAATGTCTAGAGAATGACAGTACTCAATGACGTATGCTTTTAGGTTGAGGACCTGAACGATGATATCATACAAATGCTAAGACTCTGTACATTCTTGTTATGTCCCTAGTTGGATGCCATTGTGGAAGGTAGATAGACAACAATGACACACAAGACTAGATTTTGGTGTTGGTTGATGACATAATCTCATTAGTCATGATATAGAGATATCAAACCAAACACATAGGTACTTGTTAGAGAACAAGTGTACCAGACAGACCCACCATGAGTTTGACACTTGGAACCATGACATGGTAGTCATAGTCAGTACTCACAGTGATGGTGGTGAGTGTGATTCTTTGACCTGAAATCACTACACTCAACACATGTCGTTGAGCACACTTTGACATCATCAAATGTAGTGCTGAAACATGGGTTGTTATAAAGGTGATGATTGGGTGGCTTTGACACATGGGGCTTCTGAGGGGTGAGTGATAGATATGGGATTTGTCCCTCCTGAGGGAGTATGATATCCATGGCCACTTGATGAGTAGGATTGAGAAAGGCGTGCACGTATGTGTGAATTAGTATGTGATATTGATGACATACATATCTCTTCCAATCTACTCTGAGATCATGAAAGTGAATGAACGTCAACAGGATGACTGTTCCATGCCTCAAGTTCATTCGGGATATCAGTGATAAAGGAATTATACATTCACTGTAACACCATTCACGGATTGCAGGATTGAAAGTTGTTCTCCAACTTTCTATTTCACTTGGGTAGTACTGATGTGTGACTGGGCACCGCTCTTTGCTTGTGAAGTCATAAGTGTTATGGACTTTCACTGCCAACGTGAAATGGACTTACAGGGTCACACACATAGGATTTAACCTGGAAAAGTAGTTTTGTCCACAAACAATGTTTAGATTGATTACTAAAGGAGTTTAGTAGTTCAATTAAACACTCAATAAATTGATAGCTCAGTATCATAATGTTCCAGGTGTTAAACTGATTGATTAGAGTATCAGATTGATTGAAACTGCAATTGACGTTTCTGCACAATCTTCACTCCCAACCGATCGGCTCATGTGATGAACTAGTCGGCTGAGCTTGGTGAACCGATCGGCTCAGATAGTGAGTCGATTGGCTGATGGACAGGGTGAAATGATCGCTTCAATTGTTGAAATGATCGGTTCAACTGGTCCAACCGAGCAAGTTAGGAAAGTCAGGTTGGTGAGAAATTTCTTTTCGTTTTACTTGCTCAATTTGATTGGAACAAGGATTGGTATTTGGTATCAATTAGAAACAAAAGAGGAAAATTCAATCGGGAACTTACCAGGACCACGAACTGACCAGTTTGGAAGTGACCCGACCGTTTCATGGGTCCCAACTGATCGGTTGAGGTGTCAACCGACCGACTCAGGTCTCCAACTGACCATTTTAGAAATGAAACAATCAGTTCAGGTTGCACAGTTGGTTGTTTTTGTGGAAAATATCAAACCCTTCTACTCCTGCTTTAGTCCTGCATTGCCCGGGATAGAGAACCCTATCCCATGACCCTCCTATATATATAGGGGTATTGGGGGCTTCTCAAAGTACAACTCAGTGCAACCAGTTGCTCTGAAAAGTTGTCATTCTCTCTGGTTTTGGTAATCGAGAGAGCACGAGCAAGTGCTGCCCGATAAGGGAGGCACAGTAAGGGAAAGACAACTGCAGAAAGCGACTGGTGGTAGGAGAGTGTGTCAGTGACTAGTATGCTGATAGGAGGGTGTGACTCCTTCCAATTCCTTGTGGGACAAGGAGATTGGAGTTCCAGGTGGTCTGTGTGGACTACTTCAGAGGTGGGAGATTTATACTGCTCGGAGGATAGCTATCAATCCCGACAGTCCCGGTGAGACCTGGAGTCGTCAGTCCCAGTGCGACTAGGAGTTGCACAGACACCGTTCAAGACTGGAGGTGAAGACCGCGCAATCCACGAGGTATTGTCACCGAGCAAGCCTCGGTACAAGGTATGATTCAACAAACCATCCTTTCCTATTGTATAGACGTTGACACATTTCCTTGTTATGGGTTTGGGGAGGAGACAATTTTTGTTTCCGCTTCCTTCTCTGCCTCCCCTAAAACCCAACACTTAGATCCTTGCTTCCAAAATACAAGCCCAGTGACTGCCACGAAAGAAGCTAATGACATTACCACAATGAGGATGAAGCAACTAATTAGTAATGTAGAGACTCATGAAGTCACCCTTGAAGAAGAAGAAAGACTGGAGGCCAAACTTCAAAAAGGAAAAAGTAAGGATATTGCAATAAAACCTACAACCAAGGCTCAATCAAAAGCGTTCACACAAGAAAGTGATGAGACAAGTGAAGGACATGATGTAGAAGATGCACTCATTGTAAATGCTAAGAAATATAGAAGGTATAAACCTAACAAAAATCTAGTGCTTCTTCTTCTTCCCTTAGGTGCTTTGAATGCAGAAAGAAAGAACATATAAAGAATGAATGTCCTAAGACAAGAAAAGGAATAAGCCTTCCTTTAAGAAGAAAGACAAGGGAGATAAAGCTTACAAAGAAGCTTGGGATGAATCAAGCAATGATAGTGGAAGTGGAGAGGAAGAAGTGGACTATTTCATGGCTAAGGAAGACGAATATCAATACACAAGTGAGGTAAGCATTCTTGATTTTTCTAAAGAAGAGTTAGTTACTAGTCTTGAAGAACTACATGATAAATATGTTGATTGTAAGAAGAAATTGAAGAAGCTTACAAAAACAAATGATGATTTACATGCAAAACTATATGTGATTTCTTCTGAAAATGGTAGTCTTATATCTGAAAAAGATATCTTAACATCATATATCAATTATTACAATGATAATTTACTTGCTCTAGAAACTACCTATAATCTTCTTTCTCACGAAAAGGTTGAATTTCTTTTTTAGATAAACAATCTTCAAACTCAACCCATTTTATGCACTACTTTGGATTATGATGTTATTGTCAAAGAAAGAGAGAGTTTGTTATCTAGCTAAGATCAAACTAAGTTAGATATTAAAAGAAAAATGGATGAAATTGTTAAGTTGCAAAAAGATATTAATATCTTATAAAATAATGATATTCTTGATAAACTACTAGAAAGTTCAAGTTGTCAAATTGGAAGGAGAGGCCTAGGTCATGTACCCAAAGATAAATCCTATAAAAAAACCTAGAGGTAAAAATACACAATTACCTAAAACCGAAGTCATGTGTGCACCTAAAAAAATCTAGCTAAAGACAATAATGCTAAGAAGAGAAATGAAATCGATTTCATTTGCTTTCATTATTTTTTACGTCTTGGACATTATTCATTTTCATGCAATTACAAGTAAAATAATCACAAAGATTTGGTTTGGGTTCCAAAACCATAAACCTAGAAATATGGGATATTTAGTTGAGATTTGACCTAAAATCCATTTTGAAATCTAAAATGTCTTATCTCAACTAAAATAAGCTTTAATTTGCATATTATTGTATAACCTGATTGGTAAATTGAAAATGATAACATGTTTTGTTTGGAAATGATAAACTTACTAAAAACACACAGAACTTCAGCTCGGTTGACAAAGTTCTCGACTGAGACCTCTTTTGGTCAAAGAAATAATCGACCAAAGGGAGTTCTATCAAAACTTGTATTTACTGACAAATTTTCCTGGTCAACAAATATTTTGACGGAGAACACTTTCGATCCAAGAAATGTTCAACCAAGGATAGTTCTATCAAGAATTATTTATCCAAATCTGAGTTTATCTAAAACATGAAATATCTTAATGCTCCTAACCAAAAGGACCACTACATGGATACCAAAATCTACCTATTTGGTAAGTTTTGATGGTTGATAGTGGTTGTTCCAAACATATGACTAGAAACAAGGAAACTTTCCATACACTTGAAGAAAAATAGAGTTGAACAATCACGCTTGGAGATAATGCCAAAGCTAAAATTATTGGGATAGGTAATGTTGGTACAAATCTTCAAATTAATAATGTGCTACTTGTAGAACAATGTGAATAGTGTTATTCAATTATGTGATAGTGATTATGATGTTGTATTTAACAAATCTTGCTGCAAGTTACCCATACAAAATACTAATGATGTTGTTTATGAAGGAAAAAGAATAGGAAATCTTTATATACTTAAACCTAATTCTATGCAAGCCATTACTAGAAAATGTCTTCTTGCAAATGATGAATCATTACAATTATTGTAACATACTAAATTCAGGGTCTTTCCTGTAATTTACCCACTTTTGATCTTTTCTTGGCCTTCTAGTCCATTTGGACCTTTTTCATAAATTTCCCTTCTTTTATAATCTTTTTGGACTCCTTGTGCAATTTGAGCACAATTCAAGGTTGAAATCACCTTTTTCCCTCATTAAGGTTGAAAATGTTTGCACAAATAACCCAATTAAGGAGATAAGTGAGGGTTAATAATGTAATTTGGTCATTAAGGATGGAGATAAGTAGATAATATTAATTTGGAGCTTTTTGGATAAATATATTAATAATAATAAGCATTTGAATTAATTATGAGTATATTAACCTCTTTACTTTCTCTCTCCTCCAATTTGATGATAAATGTGTGAAAACATATTTAAAGGTTGATATTTTGCTCTTAATACTCATATACATCTATCACCTCGAATTTGACTCACTAATTGCATTAATATAGTCATTTCATAATAATTCACACCTTTTAATATATTAATAAACACTTTAATGAGAAATATATTTATTAAGGGCCAAATAATGAGTAAAGGGAGAAATGAATTGCATAGCATGATGCTACACTATAATGTGAGCATGTGGTTAAAATTTGGTGTCATTTGGACTTCATTTGACCCTTCAAATCCATTTTATGAGCTTTTAATAAAGTATAACTATGGATTTTAATCAATTTCATTTATATCGATTTGTCGCACTAATGTTCGATTATTTAAGTTGTCACGCACCCTTAGCTGATCATCTGATGGTCGCGATTTGATCGCTCTCCGATCCAACGACTCTCCCGCCGTCTTCTTCCTCCCGCCCACTGAACAGGTGCGGCGCCCCAGCTTCTCAGCTCGGTTCTCCCTCTCCCCTTCTCCATTTAGCGTGATTTTTCTTCCATTGCGTCCGTCTCTCCACGACGGTTCTGACAAGCCAAATCTCATACTGTATCCTTCACTCTTAGCAAAATGCCCAATCGGGGACTCCACCTCTTCCCTGTCGTGAAGCTACAAAAGGTCCTAGACGCCTCACCCTGCCTATATAAGGCTCCAGAAACAACCCTCGGGCCGCTACCCTTCTTCCTCCTCCTTCAATTTATTCACATTTTCCCTCAGTCCCCCCAACCTGCTCAAAATGCATCTCCGGCAACGGCAGCCGAGAACTCGTCCTCCCGACCATTTCAGTCCAATAACCTATGCGGTGAGCTTCCCCAACCCTCACTCTCTAGTTTCCAACCCTCGGATTACCTCGTGATATCCCCGAATGCCTGGTCCTATAGACCGCCGGAAGCACCTCGGCGGCGCCGTGCTTTTCTTGGCCCTGGTGCTCCTCCGCCCGTGGTGATGCATTCATTCAACTCACTTTGGATCTACGAAGCTGCTCCCGACCTCAGTTTTTGATTTGGTGGTGTTTCTGTGTGGTTTTCCCCAACTTTGATTTCCCCTGTTTCCGGCCAGGTTGGGCCTTCTCCTTGTGCTCCAGAGCACACGAGTGCGTGGGCAGGAGATCATGGTGTTCGAGAGGAACTAGGGAACTTGTTCACTATGGTCGTTCTTAGTTGTGCGCCCTGAAAGGCGAGATGCACCATGGAGCCGAGCTCCAGGCTGCGCTGCTCGCGCCATGGCTGAGCTAAGGAAGAAGCCAGGCCAGTAAATGACCAAGGCACCCTTGCTCCTTCCATTGGGCAATTTTTTGGGTATGGGCATTATCGACATTTCGCCTCGGTTCTCTCTCGCCAACACAAACAATCGGTGTGTTCAAATGACTAGAGTGCCCCTGTGACTGTAATAGATGTATTTAATCCACAAGGGTATTTTAGTCATTGCATATACTAATTACAACAAATTGTATTTTCACTTAAATAACTGTCACGATATAGTTTTCTTGATTCTGATTGGTCGATTTTACTTAATTCATAGTAAATCGATCCATTGTCAGAAAAATGCAAATAAATAGTCAATGGAAAGGATTTTTCATGTAGAGCCTGATTTTATGGTTTTTGAGTCCCAATTATGATTCCTTTTTCTAAGTTTTCCTTGAGTGTCTTTTTAAGTATATAAAATTTTCTAAAATACCTAATTAATTCATTTTAACTCCAATTTGTAAAATAAAATATGTTTTCTTATTTAGGAGAATATGAATAATCGTTTGGTCAAGGTTTTGAGTCACAAATCGAGTTTTGGTTTTCAAGGTAGAAAATTAGGGTTTTTCCTATGCTTTATGTCATTATATATATTAATACATGTGTAATAATGTAACTAGGGAATTATGGAATTGGATGCAATCTGATTGGTAAAGGTGATAGTAAATAATTAAAACAAGTATGAGGAACCTATTTTAGTATGTGAGCCCTATTTCGGTATGTGCACCCTATTTTGCATGTGAATACTATGTTAATGTATGTGACTCCTATTATGTGGACCCTATTCATATATGTGATCTCCATGGATGAATATGAATGATTATTGAGCAACCAATCCTAATCTCTCAGTTGGGTCTTTTCCAACCCCACAATCATTATTGTGCTAGCCTTATTATTCTCCTAATGCATTTTTGGCTCTTTTACTTCTTTGACGAATCAATTGCATTTGTGGCTCACTTATGTGAAATATTTAATCTTATTATTGCCTACGTTGGCTCATCTTTTTGAAATACTTGGAAACATTGTATATTGTTGTTTCTTATGTTGGTTCCTTTATTTCTTGGGTTTTATTCCCAATGCTATGTTGCAATCTTGTTATACTTTTCACTCTACTGCCAAGTGAATGTTTATGCATGATATAGTTATTGGACAATTGACAATGTAGTGTACATGAGTACAAACCACCCATAGGGCACTGGGGTTTTAGTCCCCCTGCCAGGCACTGGGGTTTTTGTCCCCCTACCATTTTATATATTAGGCACTCGAGTTTTAGTCCCCCTGCCACTTTTTAGGCACTGGGGTTTTAGTCCCCCTGCCATTGGTGAGGTCCGGTAGGTGCCTCACCCTACATTGAGAGGATGTTGAGTCATAATTAATATTCATGCAAGTGTGATATTTGTTGATATTGGAATGTGGCAGTATTCTAGAATCTTATTCACTCTTTTGCTTCACACTTCTTGAAATCCCTTAATGGAATATTTTTGCTTAGCTTATTGATTGCATTATCATATTTTTGACACATACCTTTTATCTTTCTCTTGCTGGATGACCCCAACCATCCAGGCTAGGATCAAAGTGCGCAGTGGAAGCTTGGTGAACCTAAGGCTAAGGATAAGGACAAGAAGGAAAGAACATATAGCTTGCATGATCTTAGTTGCTTTTATGTTATAAGTTGTTTTTGTTTGGAGACAATGTTGTATTAGTCTAAGTTTTCCTCTACCTAGATCCTATGCTTGTATAAAGTTGTACTCCCATTTGGGAAATATTTGTAATGTACTCTTTATACATTTTGAATAAAGTCAAGATTTAATTCTTCCGCTGCCACACAATTGGTGATTTGTTTATCATGTTTAATAGTAGAGACTTGGTCTTTACAACATGGTATCAGAGCATCAAGGTATTCGGATTCTTGACTAATTCAAAAATTGTCTCCCTAGAGTATATAGTTTCCCTTTAGTTAGTTTTTCACCTTAGAGTTGACCTAGCAGGAAAGTTTGATTTAGGATCATAATAATTTCATATTAAAAATAAAATTTGTCAATTTTTTGGTGAATTGTCTATTGATAAGCTATTAGAGTAAGAAGTTGAAAGTGATGGTGTCTAGAAAGGGTCAGAGCTTGGGGGCTGGCAATATTTTCCTTCACCCCACTAGCTTGGTAACGAGGACTCCTGAGCTCATATGACCTGGCCTGGCCTGATCTGATACAGACAGCTCGAAATAGTCTATCTTTGGGCATGTTGCCTAAATGTTGAATACCTTAGGAAAACCTTAAGTGATGATTTGATCTCTTACACAACAATCATCCTTAATACCTTATACTCCTATGTTTAGGATTTAGTGTACCCTATGTTGCACCTTGAAGCTTGGTTAGTAAATCCTTATAGTGAGTTTTATGTACCCTTTTACCCTTAGCTTAGTTTGACTTAGTTGACCCTTTTAAGGGGTAAGATGAGGGTAATGGTGATAGTACCCTATTTGGTTTTGCAAATCTGATTTCGAGGACGAAATCCCTTCTTAGGGGGATGGAATCCCAACCAAAAGCAAAATCAAATACCTTTGGAGTTAGAAACCCTATCTATGTGGACATATGTACATAATAACTTATGTGAACAATAATTTACCAAACACATTATACTTGTATTTCAACTTGTTTGTTTATACACATGAATATGTAGTAAGTCATATAGAGATAATTCATATGTTTGAACCTTCACATATAGGCTTGATGCACATAATAAACAAGTTACTAATGGTGAATATACATAATGTTGACTATGCCACCCTAATGGTAAAATATGTAAGGACAATGCACCCTAAGGATTCTTTAATATGTAATAATCATGTTGACCTAAACCCTAATATGTAATCATCTAGCCTTGACAACATATACATACATATACCCTTAATGCCTTTCATGATACATTAGTGACATTAGTTGTCATCATCACATAATATACCTTAATGCATGTAAATGGATTATAGTCACTAAGTTATCAATATATGTAAGGTACACCTCATCATAATTTGATATATGAATTAATTCATTAATATTTAATGTGTTACATCATATTCACTAAAATGCATATAATGACTCAAACATGATAATGAATAATTGGATTCACATAAATATTCATAAAATGCCTAATGTGATGTAAAATATGTATAATTTATAATATGAAGTGTAATGGACGAAAATGATTAATGATGTCATTAATATGAGTATGAAAGATGATATAACAATGTGTAATACGAACATAATTTGGGATTATTATAGGTTTAATAACTTGTTGGATAATATTAACTTTTTCTACAAAATAATTTGTGATAATCCTACATGATACTTTTAAGAGGATAATGGAAAATGAATTCATGTTATTAAGGTTTTTGACCTAATACATTAATTAATGTTGAAATGGCTAAGTAAACCCTAATTGTTCTTAAAACCCTTGATGAGGGAAATAAACATGATATAATATTGAGATGTAATTGTTTTGAATAAAATGTGGCACAAGTGATAGTATAATAAATATGATACCTCTTCATGATGGAGACTATATTAATAAGGCAAAAATGTTAGTTTAAGTTTAATAAAAGGCTATATGTTTTTTGGAAACCTTAGTAACACCATACTTATGTAGATTTTCTATTGTACCCTAGATTAAGGGTTATAACCTAGTGTTAACGGTTGGGATGTTACACACTTACCCTCTCTTTCCTCTTGTTGTGATTTCGGGGATGAAATCCTCTTTAAGGGGTGGTATGTTGTAACATACTAAATTCAGGGTCTTTCCTGCAATTTACCCACTTTTGATCTTTTCTTGGCCTTCTAGTCCATTTGGACCTTTTTCATAAATTTCCCTTCTTTTATAATCTTTTTGGACTACTTGTGCAATTTGAGCACAATTCAAGGTTGAAATCACCTTTTTCCCTCATTTATGATAATGGAGGAGTGTTTGAACAAATAACCCAATTAAGGAGATAAGTGAGGGTTAATAATGTAATTTGGTCATTAAGGATGGAGATAAGTAGATAATATTAATTTGGATCTTTTTGGATAAATATATTAATAATAATAAGCATTTAAATTAATTATGAGTATATTAACCTCTTTACTTTCTATCTCCTCCAATTTGATGATAAATGTGTGAAAACATATTTAAAGGTTGATATTTTGCTCTTAATAGTCATATATATCTATCACCTCGAATTTGACTCACTAATTGCATTAATATAGTCATTTCATAATAATTCACACCTTTTAATATATTAATAAACACTTTAATGAGAAATATATTTATTAAGGTCCAAATAATGAGTAAAACGAGAAAGTAATTGCATAGCATGATGCTACACTTTAATGTGAGCATGTGGTTAAAATTTGGTGTCATTTGGACTTCATTTGACCCTTCAAATCCATTTTATGAGCTTTTAATAAAGTATAACTATGGATTTTAATCGATTTCATTTATATCGATTTGTCACACTAATGTTCGGTTATTTAATCTGTCACATGCCCTTAGCTGATCATCTGACGATCGCGATTTGATCGCTCTCTGATCCAACGGCTCTCCCACTATCTTCATCCTCCCGCCCACTGAACAGGCGCGGCGCCCCAGCTCCTCAACTCGGTTCTCCCTCTCCCCTTCTCCGTTTAGCGCGGTTCTTCTTCCATTGCGTCCGTCTCTCCACGACGGTTCTGACGAGCCAAAGCTCGTATCGTATCCATCACTCTTAGCAAAATGCCCAATCGGGGCCTCCACCTCTTCCCTTTCGTGAAGTTACAGAAGGTCCTAGACGCCTCGCCCTGCGTATATAAGGTTGCAGAAACAACCCTCGGGCCACTACCCTTCTTCCTCCTCCTTCAATTTATTCTTGTTTGCCCTCAATCACCCCAACCTACTCAAAATGCATCTCCGGCAACGGTGACCGACAACTCATCCTCCCGACCACTTCAGTCCAATAACCTATGCGGTGAGCTTCCCCAACCCTCACTCTCTAGTTTCCAACCCTCAGATTACCTCGTGATATCCCCGAACGCCTGGTCCTATAGACCGCCGGAAGCACCTCGGCGGCGCCGTGCTTTTCTTGGCCCTGGTGCTCCTCTGCCCGCGGCGATGCATTCATTCAACTCGCTTTGGATCCATGTAGCTGCTCCCGACCTCGGTTTTTGATTTGGTGGTGTTTCTGTGTGGTTTCCCCCGACTTTGCTTTCCCCTGTTTCCGGCCAGGTTGGGCCTTCTCCTTCTGCTCCAGAGCACACGAGTGCATGGGCAGGAGATCATTGTGTTCGGGAGGAACTAAGGAACTTGTTCCCTATGGCCGTTCTCAGTTGTGCGCCCTGAAAGGCGAGATGCACCATGGAGCCGAGCTCCAGGCTGTGCTGCTCGCGCCATGGCCGAGCTAAGGAAGAAGCCAGGCCAATAAATGACCAAGGCACCCTTGCTCCTGCAATTGGGCAATTTTTCAGGTATGGGCATTATCGACATTTCACCCCGGTTCTCTCTCGCCAACACAAACAATCAGTGTGTTCAAATGACTAGAGTGCCCCTGTGATTGAAATAGATGTATTTAATCCACAAGAGTATTTTCGTCATTGCATCTACTAATTACAACGAATTGTATTTTCATTTAAATAACTGTCACGCTATAGTTTTCTTGCATTCTGATTGGTCGATTTTACTTAATTCATAGTAAATCAATCCATTGTCAGAAAAATGCAAATAAATAGTCAATGGAAATGATTTTTCATGTAGAACCTGATTTTATGGTTTTTTGAGTCCCAATTATGATTCCTTTTTCGAAGTTTTCCTTGAGTGTCTTTTTAAGTATATAAAATGTTCTAAAATACCTAATTAATTCATTTTAACTCCAATTTGTAAAATAAAATATGTTTTCTTATTCAGGAGAATATGAATAATCATTTGGTCAAGGTGTTGAGTCACAAATCGAGTTTTGGTTTTCAAGGTAGAAAATTAGGGTTTAACCTATGCTTTATGTCATTATGTATATTAATACATGTGTAATAATGTAACTAGGGAATTATGGAATTGGATGCAATCTGATTGGTAAAGGTGATGGTAAATAATTAAAACAAGTATGTGGAACCTATTTTAGTATGTGAGCCCTATTTCGGTATGTACACCGTATTTTGTATGTGAATCCTATGTTAATGTATGTGACTCCTATTATGTGGACCCTATTCATATATGTGATCTCCATGGATGAATATGAATGATTATTGTGCAAACAATCCTAATATCTCAGTTGGGTCTTTTCCAACCCCACAATCATTATTGTGCTAGCCTTATTATTCTCCTAATGCATTTTTGGCTCTTTTACTTATTTGATGAATCAATTGCATTTGTGGCTCACTTATGTGAAATATTTAATCTTATTATTGCCTATCTTGGCTCATCTTTTTGAAATACTTGGAAACATTGTATATTGTTGTTTCTTGTGTTGGATCCTTTATTTCTTGGGTTTTATTCCCAATGCTATGTTGCAATCTTGTTATACTTTTCACTCTACTTCCAAGTGAATGTTTATGCATGATATAGTTATTGGCCAATTGACAATGTAGTGTACATGAGTACAAACCACCCACAGGGCACTGAGGTTTTAGTCCCCCTGCCATTTTATATATTAGGCACTGGGGTTTTAGTCCCCCTGCCACTTTTTAGGCACTGGGGTTTTAGTCCCCCTGCCATTGGTGAGGTCCGGTAGGTGCCTCACCCTACAGTGAGAGGATGTTGAGTCATAATTAATATTCATGCAATTGTGATATTTGTTGATATTGGAATGTGGCAGTATTCTAGAATCTTATTCACACTTTTGCTTCACACTTCTTGAAATCCCTTAATGGAATATTTTTTCTTAGCTTATTGATTGCCTTATCATATTTTTAACACATACATTTTATCTTTCTCTTGCTAGATGACCCCAACCATCCAGGCTAGGATCAGAGTGTGCAGTGGAAGCGTGGTGAACCTAAGGCTAAGGATAAGGACAAGAAGGAAAGAACATATAGCTTGCATGATCTTAGTTGCTTTTATGTTATAAGTTGTTTTTGTTTGGAGACAATGTTGTATTAGTCTAAGTTTTCCTCTACCTAGATCCTATTCTTGTATAAAGTTGTACTCCCATTTGGGAAATATTTGTAATGTACTCTTTATACATTTTAAATAAAGTCAAGATTTAATTCTTCCGTTGCCACACAATTGGTGATTTGTTTATCATGTTTAATAGTAGAGACTTGGTATTTACAATTATGGAATAGAAAACTAGGTTATGCAAGCTCACATTTTATCAAAAAGTTGATTAAGTATGATCTTGTTTGTGGTTTACCTAAACTTTGTTTTGATAAACCTAATAACCGTGAGCCATGTACTCTAGACAAGCAAAATAAAACTTCTTTCAAATCTAAATCCTTACTTAGTACTACTAGAACATTAGAACCTATTCATATGGATTTGTTTGTCCCCATGAGGACTCAATCTATTGGTGGTAAAAGATAAATATTTGTCCTTGTTCATTATTATAGTAGATATACATCGGTTCATTTTCTCTCAACAAAACATGACACTATTAGAATATTCATTAATTTTTTCTCTAAGATTGAAAATCAACTACAAAACAAAATAAGCACCATTAGTAGTGATCATGGTGGAAACTTTGAAAATCACATCTTTGAAGAATTGTGTACATCCCAAGGGTATATTGATAATTTTTCAACCCCATATACCCCACAAAAAAATGGGATTGTAGAAATAAGAAGGTGGTCCTTACATGAAATTGCTAGAAAAGTGTTATTTGAACATAATACACCTAAAACCTTTTGGTCTGAAGCATTAAAAGACAACATCCTACGTATTAAACCATGTGTCAATTCACTCCCATCTGAAGAAAACTCCTTATGAACTCATCTTTAACAAGAAACCAGGGGTTTATTACTTTCATACCTTTGGTACACCTTGTTACATCTTGAATACAAAGGATGATTGAGACAAATTTGACCCTAAATCGCATAAAAGTTTCCTCTTGGGTTATTTGACTTCTAGTAAGGCATTTAGAATTTACAATACTATTTCTAGAAGTTGAGTAATCAATTCATATCACATTTCATGAAATGACAACACAAAGTGCTGAAAATGAAAATGAAAACTTGAATGATATAACACATCAAATTTAGGACCTAACCATATCATAAAAAGATTATCGAAATCATGAAATTGAACAACATAATAATGAGGCACAACAACCTATTCCTAGAATAATCAAGGATCATCCTCAAGAATTAATCATAGGGATTCCTTTTAATAAAGTAAAAATATGTTCATCATTTAGAGATGTTGCAAACATGGCCTTTATATCAATTGTTGAACCTAAAAAGTTAAATGAAGCTCTGAAAGATGAGTATTGGATAATGGCTATGCAAGAAGAGAAAAATCAATTTACTAAGAATAATGTATGGGACTCAGTTCCTAGACATCAAAATAAACACATCATTGGAACTAAGTGGGTTTTTCAAAATAAACTTAATCAAGTGGGGGCAACAGTCAGAAACAAAGATAGGTTGGTTGCTCAAGGATATAATCAGCAAGAAGGGATAGAATTTGATGAAACCTATGCATTTGTTGCTAGACTTTAAGCCAATAGAATGTTATTAGCTCTAGCTACCCATAAAGACATCGAACTATTTCAAATGGATGTAAGGAATGCCTTCTTAAATGGAATCATAGAAGAAGAAGTTTATGTTGCACAATCACCTGGTTTTGAAACACCTACCAAACTTGACCATGTTTATAAACTTTAGAAAGCTCTTTATGGCCTAAAATAAGCACCACGAAATTTTTATGAGAGAGTTAAGAATTATCTCTTTGATAATGGCTTCTCTATTAGAGAATCAGATTCCACATTATTTTTCAAAACATATGAATCACATTTTATTGTTGTTCAAGTATATGTTGATGACATTATATTTGGTGCTTGAAATGATTCCTTATGTAATCAATTCAATGATATCATGCAAAAACAATTTCAGATGAGTCTTATGGGTGAATTAACATTTTGTTTCAGTTTTCAAATAAAACCAAGGCCCGCTACAATTTTTCTAAGCATACAAAAATACACTAAGGAACTATTAAAATGATTTAATATAGAAAATTGCAAATATTCTACTACAGCTATGGCCACTTCTGTTAAAATTGACAAGGATGAAGATGGTGAAACCATTGATGATTCCTTATATAGATCCATGATTGGTAGATTGTTATATTTGATGACTTCTAGACCAAATTTCATGTTTGTTGTTGGACTTTGTGCTAGATTTCAATCAAAACCAACGCATTCTCATTTTCAAGCCATAAATTTTTTAAGATATCTCGCCGACACTATAAACTATGGTTTGTGGTACCCTAAAGGCCAATAGTTGGATTTCAAAGCTTATACCAATGTTGGTTGTCATCTTCATCGAAAGAGAACCAGTGGTGGTTGTTTCTTACTAGCAAGTGCCTAAGTATCATGGTTTATTAAGAAATGGAATATTGTTGCCTTATCTACCACTAAATCTGAATATGTGGTTGTAGTCTCATGCTATGCGCAAGTGGTTTATCTGGAACATGTTTGAAATGATTTTAGTTTTGCATTTTCCTCTATGTGAATTTTATATGGTAACACTAGTGCTATAAACTTAGCTTAAAATCCTATTTTACACAGTCGTGCCCAGCACATAGAGATTAGACATCATTTATAAAGAGATTATATTTCTAATAATAATATATCTCTCCATCATGTTGATAGAGAGGAGCAAACAGATGATATCTTTACCTAACCGCTTCCTTTGAATCAATTTCAATATATTAGAAAAAGCTTACTTATAATTTCCCCTAGAAGATGTTTTCTTTGATTAATGTGCTCAAAATTCTTGTTAAATTTTTGATTTGAAATTCACATGATTTTTGTGCATACAATTGTAGAACTATTCCTTTGTTTGTCCACAATAATTTGATATCATTAACAAGCACTGAAACAAGATCAATTCAATTCTGCAATACTACTCACAATATCATATTCGCTCGAAAAGATATTGGACCGAGAAAGTCCTCAGTCAACAAAATTCTTGACTAAGATTCACTTGGTGGGACCCTGATAACACCAAATTTTGTGATATTTTTGGCCCTTATTTCGTTATCAAAACTGCCTTTTTAACTGATTTCCTCTCCTTTTTATCATGTTTTTGAATAAACAGGCCACGCTACGCTCTTAACTCAATTTTATCATCTTTTGCAGAGTTTTCCTCATTTTTTAAATCATTTAGCAGAAAAAAGTCCCGTCCCGGCCCACGAACGTGTTCCACCTACATCGGCCTTCTTACCAACCGGCCGGACGATACGCTAGCTGCCCGACACGGGTGCGCGATACGCCATTTACCCGATAGGGAGTCGGGCTCGCCACGACAACTGAAGTGTGTCACGCGATACAGGCCACCCACCGGCAGGAGTCACTCGTCACGATGACTAACAACCTGACATCCTTGTGTCGGACGATACACATATCGAGCGTCCCTGAAGCCGCAATAATGAAGCTGAAGGAAGAACATGTGGCATCCGGAGCACCATAACTTCCCCCAACCGCTGCCTATAAATAGCAGCTACAGGACTCCGATGGGACGGGTCGGAATCCCTTGAAAGCCAACTTAGGAAAACTTCAGGAGCTAGTGTGTCGTGCCTCAAAGGTGTGCTGGGCGATTCTAAGTGAGCATTTCCCCATCCTGAGAGGGAGGGAATGGTTCACTTAGGGTCGTCCCAGGCACCGCTACAGGCAGATATCGGCCAACAAGAGTACCAGATAGTGGAAGCAACACTCGGACCTGACACGATATCGAACCCCAATACGCATCGCCAGTCACGGCGTGTCGCCCGAGAGGGTGCCGCCCGACACGATCGTATCGGGCAAGGCTGCCCCACTCCATACATCCGCCCGTCATGAGCGTGTCGCCTGATAGGGTGTGCCACCCAACATGGGTGTATCGGGTAAGGTTCCTGCCCGGTATCGGGCTGGAGGATCTGTTGTTGCCTGTCGCCCTTCTAAATCAAGAAGGCGGCATTTATCTTTACTTATTTCAGTCATTTACTTTCTTTACTTATGCAATGTAATCAGACCCTTTATGTTAATGGAATTAGAAGAGTTTTAATTATCTACTGCTTTATGTTTGGTACCTTTTGTTGGATGATTGTTATGTTTGATATCTGAACTCTAGCTTGTACGCTTGGATCATGTTTCGATTAGCTACTGAATCATGTTTTCCCGTTGCAACAGCCTCGAGAGGGGTGTTGTGCTCTAGTGTTTGGTCTGATACTGGAGTACGAGAGTGCCTAGGATCGGAGTTGCTTTAGTAATCTTTCCACTCTAACTTAAGTCCAACAACCTCGAGAGGGGTGTTGATGCTTAGTTAAAGGTGCCCGCTTCGAGAGGAGAGGTACATGATGTTTCTGCTGCTGCTTTTTTACCAAAGCTTTCCCCTTCGTTCCTTACTAATGCAATAGCATTATCTCTCTATTTTCGTTGCACGAAAACTGCTAAAAACTGATAAATGCTTAAAACCTTAATTTTCCACGCAGTACCAGTTGGAGATAGATTTCTTTTGTTTTATCGATCTGAACATGTTGTTCCCTTGGGGAACTTTTATCATTTCCTTGCCCTTACCGGAGTGTAATGTGTCGATTCTGCATTCTCAACACTACCACCCTTGTCCCTGTGTTCGACCCCGTATATCTACTTCGACCCCATAAACAAAGTTGCGGGGGCCTAGAAGATTTCGGGTTATAAATTTAAAAGTTCAACTACTTCAAATCCGCTCCACTTTTCGGACATGCGATTTAGGCCGGTCAACGTTTTGGTGCCGTTCTCGGGGACAAGGCAAAATGGTGCTACTGACGAACCCAAATCCACTAACTATGCTCCAATGCCTAAAGCTTAGAAATAAGATTGACAACACTCTCTTTTTCCCTTTTTATATATTTTAAACGAAAATGAGTAATTCATATTATTAATAATAGATTTCTAACTTGATTTTTACATGCTATTCAGGTACTCATAAGAAGGCGTTCTGCCCAACTGAGCACCAACATCTTTAGAAATGCCGCCCCGCATCAAACAACCTCTTTTAGAAGGTAAACGCCAAGGGAGAGTTAGACCTCATTCGCCTCTGCCTGAAGACAACGACCACTACGACGACAATGATCAGCCTGAAGATCCAGAAATGGAGCAATTTGAGGACGACCATCGCCGTGATAGACGTCGTCATCATCGGAGACACAGGAGGAATCCGAATAATCAAGAACAACACCAGGGAGGCAGTGACAGTGACGATTCAGATGAAGAAGAAAAGACCCTAAGGGAGTTAGCCTCCACCAAAGCTAACAACTCCAGATGTCCTATTGTTATCCCACGATTCAACGCCACCAATTTCGAGCTAAAGCCATCAGTCATCTCCATGATTCATAACAAAATCTTTAGAGGGAGTTCTAAGAATGATAATCCCTATCACCATTTAGATGCCTTCAAAAACATTTGTGACACCATCAAGATGAGGGGAGTCCCCCAGGAGGTAATCTATTGTAAGGGTTTCATCTTTTCTTTGGAAGATAAGGCTCTATTATGGTACCTGGGGTTGCCCCACCAAGCCCTGAACGGATGGAGTGCACTGGATGATGCCTTTGTGAACAAGTTCTATCCTACTAAGAAAACCATTTGGAACAGACAAAGGATTACATCTTTCATGTAGAAGCCAAACGAGAATCTCCATGATGCCTGGGAGCGATGTCAAGAATATCAGAGGGACTACCCTCATCACAACTATAAGAAAGGTTTCTTGATAACTACCTTCTACAATAGTCTAACCCCTGAGGAAAGGGTTTCACTGAATGCAACAACAGGAAGTGACTTTCTGGGGAAGAAGCTGAGCAAGTCTGAGAAAATCATCAAGAACATGGACGAGCTGCAAGCCGGCACTAACTATGATAGATCCGACAGGGGACAAGCTAAGAAGGCTAGCGAAGGACCTTCTTTTGAATCCAAGGCTCTGGAAACTATCACCTCTCAGATCCAGAGGATAGCAACTGATGTAAATCTGCTGAAAGAATCAGGTAGGAAGGGAAAGAAGCAAATCAACAAGGTCATGAAGTGTGTCACCTGTGGAGAGGGTGGACACGGGGTAGGAAACTGCATCTACACCCGACCCGACGCATCAAGCAAATCTGAATCTGAGGCTGAGGAGACTAAGAATGTCTCATTTGTTAATTTCAAAAGGTCTGACCATCCTGGTTTCAGTTATGGCAACAAAGATGCGGTAGAAAACTCGCATCAACTGCATAACTCCTCCAAGCCACCTCAAGTTTTTGAGAAAAGAGGAGGACAAAGTCAATTCACCAGAACCTCTTCCTTCGAGTCAAACAAGGGAAATTTCCAAGGACAAGGTAAATACCAAGGTCGCCAAGCGAAGAACACCAGTCAAGGACAAGGTTAGACCAAAGAGCAGGGACAAGACAAGGTTTTGAACCAACAAGACTTGGTTGGACAGTTATTTGATTTTGGAAAGAGACAAGACACCATCAATAACCAGTTGGCACAGAGTGTGCTTTCAAATTCGGGAGTTTTGAATTCAATGCAGGTCCAGATGGCATACATGCAGATGCATCAATGCCAAATTGATCAGTAATTAGCTCCGATGGACGAATTAGTAAAGAATCCCTCGGGAAATATACCCTCTAACACCAAAACTACCAAAAAGGCAGGGCTGTAATTAGGATGAATAGTGATCAATTTGAAAAATATGGATGCTACTGGAGGCAAGAAAAGTGAAGAACCTGGAGCTGTCAAGCTGGCGACACAAACTACAGTGCTCCTCGGGAGGCAACCCGAGCTTTTACTTTTCCTAGAATAGGATGTCATTTACCTTCTTGCAAAACAAACATTATGAACATTTGGACTGTAATAAGGCCCGAGTCAGTGCATGCGCCACGTGCGCTGAATCTTCTATTTTATTGGCCATCGCTCTATTTTATGAAGCATTGAGGGATAATACTATCTAAGGTCGGGAACTCAGCCTTAGGCCGATGATGTTTTACCCATCAATCGCTTTTTCCCTCGCTTTGTTTTTGAGTTTTTCACCTAGATCTTTCTCTAAAAACTCTGTATCAGGCCAGTTTTCCCTTTTCCTTGATCGTATCGGGCATCACATTCTAGCCATGCACAGGGTCGGCCGATATGCCCAAGGGCGAGCACCTGTGTCGAGCGGCAACTCAGCCGGCGCGCAAAACGGCCGACACGTGCCCCGAAATTACCCATTTTACCCCCGACTTGGTTTGCTATATATAGTACGGAGGGTTTACTGTGTCAGGCTACTGCTTTTACTTTTCACCTACCCGTATCGTGCTATGAATTCCTTCATTTGCTCCCATGTCACGCAACCTTCTTCTGCTCTCGTATCACATAGAAAACTTAGGAAAGCGAAAGGTATAGCCCGACAGCCGCTTGCCCGACATGAGTTACATATCACACACAGCGTACCAGGATGACGACTTTAGTTAATTTTCTTGCATCGCCCGACACCTGTGTCACACAACATGCCTTTATCACGCGTTCGTCTGATACGCCATATTGGATGACAACCTTGTCGCTCATCGTGGTGTCGCTTTGCTTGTTCTTGGTATCGGGCGACACATTTTTCCCTCAATGAAGTCCCTATAGGGAAGTTTGTTTCACGCGTTTGTATCACCTGATACACCCATGTCAGACAACGGGTATGACGTGTAGTTTTCTCTTTATCGTCCAGATCTGTATCGACCATGGTGTTCTTTCTGATGGACGACACCCAAACCTCGTATCGGGCATCAGCCTATTGTGTTTTCTTGAAAAGCTTCGTATCGCCCGATACGGTAGTGTCGGGTAGATTTTGTATCGGCCCAAATTTTTATCGTGTAATCAATTTTAACATTTGATGGATTAATGAATTGGTTTAATGATAACAGAGATGGCCCGTACAAAGCAAACCGTCGTTTGAGTTGATGAACATGGCAGAAGAATCGACGCCGAGGCCGCAGTTGAAGCAACAACGGTCGGGAAGAAACACCCGAATCCTGAAACGGCTGGGCCATCAACCGCTGAGAAAAGGGTGAGGACAGAGGAGGTAATAACTCCAGCGACAGCTTCAACTGCAGTGGCAGAACCCCAGGATCACACACCAGGAAGGTTCATGCCGAGAGATGACGAGCATGGATGCCGGTACTCAGAGTTGGGAACGAAATTTTGTAGACCGAGCAGGTTCTTCCACCAGTCCTCCTTCCTTCAGCTAGGCATCTTCAGCAGGCTGGAGAATGTACTCGCCGTGGCAGGACTGAGGAAGATCTGCCTCAGCCGTTCTGCCTCCTACACCGAACTCATAAGGGAGTTCATGTCATCTCTCCATCGAGTGAAGAATATGCCTGAGGATATTGAAGTATATGGCAAAACAGACAGGCTGCAAGGGCGGCTGTACAACTCGGAGCACGTCATCTCCAAAAAGCTGCTCAATGAGATCTTCTCTTCCAGCGAGGAGGAGAAGAAGCTACTAAATAATGGTGTAAGGATCACCGAAGGAAACGGGTTCAACCCCGTGGAGCTCTGGAAAAGGCTGACTGACGAGTCATCGTTCAAGCCGGGAAGCAAGGTGGTGGCGGTGCACTCATGTTTCTGGAGGATAGTGCACAAGCTGGTGGCATGCCTGCTTTTCAGCAAGAATGAGTCCAACAATATTTACACCGAAGAACTCCACATCATGTGGCACATGATGGAGGGCAGAGTAATCAACCTGGGGAGGTTTCTACTGAATAGGTTGCACCCAATAAAGGATGTCACCAAGGAATACTGCATGGGTGGCATCGTCAACCTGATCGCGGCTGGGCGAGGGTACCCACGGGAGTCGCGCAGTCTGTCGAGGATAAGGGGCGATGAGTTGATCGACCTCAAGTACCTCATGAGAGCTAGCATTATAAAGAAGGAGGGGCGAAGCTACTTCTACAAGTTCGCAAGGACAAACACCCTCCTTCCACTCCCTCAATGCGCCGCCTATGACGCTGAAAAGCTGGTCTTCAGCACAACAGAAATCGAAGCTATAGCGGTAGAAGCAGCTTACGCCGCCACCACCAGAATTCAAAAGAGGATGGCCGTGAGAGGAGATTCAATCCCTTTCGACCCATGGCAGGCCAAAATATCAACAACCTTTGTCGAACCAGCCGCCACTCTAGAGACATCGATGACAGTAGTTGATAGAGCTGTCGTCACTCCTACTATACCAGCCACAATCACAACAACACCTACCGTGGCTGAAGAAGGACCGGCAATCGTCGAGGTTGCTGAAACAACCGGGGCAGAAAAAGCAGTACAATCCTCAGAGGGAGCCGTCACGGAAGAAACATCCACATCTCCCGAAGCTTCTGTGGTGCCTTTAGAGGCAGAAGAAGAAGCACATCCAGATGCTAGTAATGAGGTGTTTGCCGAGATCCTTGAGATGGAGCTCATAGTTGCACAGCTAACGCTGACACCACCGCCGGTGTCTCCTATAGCAGCTGCTGAAGAGATTTCCAACAACATAGAGGTGGAGTAGCATCCACCCACACAACGACCATCTCCACCACGACAAGAAGGTGAGGTAGTGACGGTCGCAAGGGTGCCGACACCTCGCCCAGAAACATCTACCTCACGGCCGATTGAGATCGGTTCTACCTCGTCGGGTAGACCCTCACGTGAGAGAAGTATCACGAGGACGGGAGGGAGACCTACAGGAGCCCCTCCGTTGCTCGGGAAAATGTTGGGGCACGAACTCAACCACTTGCGGGAGGTAACAGAAAGCCACTCGGCTACATTTACTTCTCTAACCCACAAGTTTTCATCTTTCCAGTAGAGGCTGAATAGCCAAGAACGGGAGCTGCTGACTCTAGTTGGACTTCCCGGCAGACTAGAGGCACTCAACGCCATGCTTCAGCAAGCCCTCCAACGCCTGGGCGTGATCGAAGAGTGGCTGAACAAGGGAGATGACCATCCGCGCCAAAGGCAGCCGAGAAGGTTCCCGTCACCTCCTAGCTCAGGCTCTCCACCGTCCTCATCAGCAACCTCCTCAAGATCATCATCCTCTTCCTCCTCCAGCGGGCCATCCACAATGCCCGAGGAAGAGACGCCACAAATATTGGCCAACAGAGCTCCACCAGGACAGGCGAGCTCCCATGGTCTAGAAGAAACAACTCCCTCAATCCCCTTGGACGAAGCTGAAGATGACAACAAAGACATCAACATAGGGGAGAACTCTTCTGATGAATCAGAGGGTGAAGGGGGGGACATCTACGCCGCCAATGAAGGCACCCCCCAGAGGAAGATGCTCAGCAGCAGATGAATTCTCTGTGCCATCAAAGCGACCTTCTTTCGAGATAGTTAACTTCGACAGAAGGGCCATCAACTACCTATTAATCAGGGACCAGAAGTTGCTGAATAAGGTCCTGAGGACATAGGCAGATGAAGAATACGTCGTCTAGAGCGACGACTACTTCTCCGTACGACGGGGAGCACTCAGAAGCATTTTCCGCTCACCAGCCGTCGTCGGAAAAAAGCTGTTCAGGGTCCTATAAGGTGCGATAATAGAGAATATCTGTGTCGGGATAGGTCAGAGAACAGTATACAACGCCACCCCGACCTTGGCAAGAAGGCTAATGATGGGAGTACCAGACTCCATTTCGGTGGCCAACATGTTGCAACACATCGAAGAGCATAACACGAACCTCGTGTTGGCCCCGTACAAGCACCGCAACGTATGGTTCCTCTACGTGGCATACCTCAAGAAACATGATGTTCAGGTACTGAGCGGCAACAACAATGAGGTGCCACGCTTCGGGCTTATTTTCAGTCGTCCGGAGGACAAACATCTCAAGCTTCTACCGTTGAATCTTCTACGAGTCATCAAGTAAGGAGTAAAATGTCACAACGGTGTTTGGAACTTCTTTTCTATCTGAGACTTCCCCGTCCAAGCAGAAGAGAGAAGCGGAAACATCACCTTCATCGTATTGCACACCATGGAGTTGCTTAACATATTTGGATACATGAGGCATCTCCAAGGCCAAAACTTCTACCATCTCAGGAGCATATATGCACTACTACTGATAAAAGAGAGGCGCTATTTCCGAGACGCAGTGGTACCGGAGAGGCTACTGGACAGCGATCAAGAAGACAAATCTTCACAACCCAGCAACACTCCAGATAAAGAAGCTGAGATGGAAACTGACACCTACGGGGCAGGCAAGCAGTTAGAGATCCTGCGGGAAGTGCACAGATTTGAAGACCTAGTTTCGCCTGAAACTCTAGAAGGACTGATCAACAATTTCGACCGCTTCTCGTGCGCTACACTCACATAGGAGCATGCCAACGAAATCCTTCTGAAGTTGGTTGATTCTAACCCGACAGATGTCATCTACGAGGCAGGCAGTGTCATAGTCCCGGTGGATGACTTAAGGGACATGGTAAAAGATGGAGAATGCTTCGTGATATCTGTGGTGGTCACCTACATCCAGACACTACAAAAGAATTTCGAACATGCATACATTGCTCATCCAATGTTGTTCAACGACATCTGCCTCGCCGATGAAACAGGAGAAAAGCAATCATTTCTGGTAGAGTAGGAGCACAGGGTTCCACGTACAATCTCCCTGCCCATCCTGCATTATAACCACTGGACGCTCCTGACGATGCACACTCGCAAACGAGCAGGTATCTTCTACAACAGCTCAGACAGCGTATATTGACGGTGTTGACATCCCTCGAGCGCTTAGTACAAAAAATACTATGACGAGGTGGCGGCGTAGATACAACCATTCCTAGAGATGGCAGCAAGCAAATGGCACGAGCTTCAGTTCTGCCACCGCAGTCCACAACAAATTCCTCTATCCAATTACTGCGGCATCTTCTTCCTGGAATAGATATCAAATGAAGAGACGCCTGACCAACTCCACCACATCGACTACCACAGCAAATGAGGAGAATATGTGTGGGAGCTTCTATCTGGTGCAAGAGCGCTCACCAGCAAACCCTCACTGAGTTAACATTACCCTACCTTATCTACTTCACAACTCTGGGACAGAGTGTGGAGTAAGTTTGGAGGGGTACCATGTACCAGTGAGGGGGGTATAAATTTTTTGAAAAATGCAATGTTCTTTTGTTCTTCTTCTATATCATGTGTACATATACATTCTCATACAAAATTTTGAAAAAAATTTCTTATTTTGTCTCCACACATATGTACCAAGACACTATATAGAAAAAAAATCTGATATGACTTCTTGCCAGTTTATTTTCTATGTGCCTAAGGAGATGCAAGTTTTGTTATGTTTTTCTAATAATGCAGCTTCAAACGACAAAAGACTATGACTTTCCATGCCAAAAATTGCGAAAAATAATCTTGCAATAGCTAAGAGACGTGTATGCAAAAGGAAAAAGTTGTCCAAACAACAAAAATTCCTCTTGTTTCCCTTTACCCAACAAAATCCAAAAAAGAGAGGATAGCCTTATGAGAGCGAATAAAAGCATGAGAGTTGTGCCAAATGAAAAAAAAATACATATGCACACTTTTTTTCCAAAAGTACCCATCTTTAGGCATGGTAGATCCGGGGTAGTGGTATGTAGGATGTGAAATCACTACTCTAAAGCCAACTGACTTGGACTGCAGGGACCACTCGCCTGCTAACGGACCCTTACCTAGATGGACTGATGGGAAACAAGAAAAACCCAAAAAGCTTTAAGCCTACCCAAGCACACAACTTTCTGCCCCCAAAAGCTATTTGGTGTGAAAGCTAACTTCGAATCATGCACCCAAGTCTCGCTGAAGCTGTAGAGAAATTTTTTGCTTAAATAAGGTGGGAGAAATAAAGTCTGTTGTTCGTGGTCGGTCCGCATTCTCTGTGAGACATCTCAATGCTCACTCAACCCATGGTCTGAAAAGCATACCGGTCAAGAAGAAAAATCACAAAATAAAGTTTAAAGATTGATTGAGGACAATCAAAATGCTAAGTTTGGGGGAGTTCATAACACCAAAGTTTGTGATTTTTTGGCCCTTATTTCGTTATCAAAACTGCCCATTTTAACGGATGTCCTCTCCTTTTTGTCATGTTTTTGAATAAATAGGAAACTCTACGCTCTTAACTCAATTTTATCATCTTTTGCAGAGTTTTCCTCATTTTTGAACTCATTTAGCAGCAAAAAGGCTCGTCCCGGCCCACGAACGTGTTCCACCTACATCGGCCTTCTTACCAACCGGCTGGCCGATACGCTCGCTGCCCGACACAGGTGCGTGATACCATACCACGCGACATAAGGATGTCGTGCAAGAAGGAACGAACAAGCGACACGCCATTTACCCGACAGGGAGCCGGGCTCGCCACGACAACTTAAGTGTGTCGCGCGATACATGCCACCCACCGACAGGCGCCACTCATCATGATGACTGACAACCCGACATCCTTGTGTCGAGCCATACCCATATCGGGCGTCCCTGAAGCCGCAATAATGAAGTTGAAGGAAGAATGTGTCTGGAGCACCATAACTCCCCCAATCACTGCCTATAAATAGCAGCTACATGACTCCGATGGGACGGGTCAGAATCCCTCAAAAGCCAACTTAGGAAAGCTTCAGGAGTTAGCGTGTCGTGCCGCAAAGGTGTGCCAGGCGATTCTAGGTGAGCATTTCCCCATCCTGAGAGGGAGGGAATGGTTCACTTAGGGTCGTCCCGGGCACCGCTGCAAGCCGATCGGCCAACAAGAGTACCTGATACTCGAAGCAACACTCTGACCCGACATGATACCGATCCCCAATACACATCACCAGTCGCGGCGTGTCGCTCGAGAGGGTGCCGCCTGACACGATCGTATCGGGCAAGGGTGCCCCACTCGATACGTCTGCCCATCATGAGCTTGTCACCCGAGAGGGTGTGCCTCCCGACACGGGTGTATCGGGCAAGGTTCCTGCCTGGTATCAGGCTGGACGATCTGCTGCTGCCTGTCGCCCTTCTAAATCAAGCAGGCGGCATTTATCTTTACTTAATTTAGTCATTTACTTTCTTTACTTATGCAATGTAATCAGACCCTTTATGTTAATGGAATTAGAAGAGTTTTAATTATCTGCTGCTTTATGTTTGGTACCTTTTGTTGGATGATTTTTATGTTTGACATCTGAACTCTAGCTTGTATGCTTGGATCACATTTCGATTAACTACCGAATCGTGTTTTCCCGTTGCAAAAGCCTCTAGAGGGGTGTTGTGGCTCTAGTGTTTGGTCTGATACTGGAGTACGAGAGTGCCTAGGATCGGAGTTGCTTTAGTAGTCTTTCCACTCTTACTTAAGTCCAGCAACCTCGAGAGGGATGTTGATGCTTAGTTAGAGGTGCCCTCTTCAAGAGGAGGGGTACAAGATGTTTCTGTTGCCGCTTGTTTTACCGAAGCTTTCTCCTTCATTACTTACTAATGCAATAGCGTTATCTCTCTGTTTCTGTTGCACGAAAACTGCTAAAAACTGATAAATGCTTAAAACCTTAATTTTCCTCGTAGCTCCAGTTGGAGATAGATTTCTTCTGTTTTATCGATCTGAACCTGTTGTTCCCTTGGGTAACTTTTATCATCTCCTTGCCCTTAGCGGAGTGTAATGTGTCGATTCTGCATTCTCAACACTACCACCCTTGTCCCTGTGTTCGACCCTGTATATCTAGTTCGACCCCGTAAACAAAGTTGTGGGGGCCTAGAAGGTTTCGGGTTATTAATTTAAAAGTCCGACTACTTCAAATCTGCTCCACTTTTCGGACGCGCGATTTAGGCCGGTCAGACTCTTAGTTGACTATGTGAATCTTAGGTAGAGATTATTCTAGATACCTCTTGGATCAAAAAAAAATTACCCATAGGTCCCTTGGTCAAAAATATTCTTTACAAATTCCTCGACCGTCATGACCAAAATTTAAAATTCAAATGTCGACCGACTAGTTGTTAAAGAGTCATTGGAAACGAGAGTTGTTGGGGTCTCATTCGATGAGTTTATTGACCGAGTAAGGTTCTATTTTGCACCCCAATCCGCCCATTTTCTTCACAACTCAAGTTCTCTCTTATCCATCACCTCTCTAGTGTTTCTTGGAGATGCCTTCTAACAAAATTCCTCCCCTATCATATCTACCTCTTCTTCCACCACTCTTTGATCAAGATGGCTTCCTCTTTAGGTCGTGGTGGCAAGAAGCAAGTTGCCACATGGTACACACACTTACTCTACCAGTGATCATCATCAATGGCATCCCCTAAAATTATTTTGCTTCTAGAGAATGCTACTTGAAGCTCACCTCAAAGTCCCCTCTTCCTTGATGGCATGTGGAACTAAATGACTCGATTACTCTTTTCGACCTCTCTGAACTTTTCAAGCTGCAAAAATTGAAGGAATTTCTTATCCCCTCCTTTTGTGTCTGGTCTACCCAAATCGTAAATGAATTTTATGCCAACCTCACTAAGGACTCCAATGACTGCTATTCCTTCACTTCCATGGTTTATCCTTTCATTTTTAGGAAAATGACATCCTCAATATGCCAGACATTAGTGATGAAAAATATGGACAATTTCTTGACCTAACCCCTAGAAATCCAATCTCAAAATTTTCCACCGAAGAAGAAACCATTAGCCTTATTGATATCTTTCCCAACATCTCATCACATGAACATAGGGGAACCCATTATTCTACCACCTTAATCCCTAAATCTAGGATAGTGAATCTAATTATTACCCATAACATTTATCCTATAGACAATAGAATTGAAATTTCACAATTTAGGATGTGCCTTATCTATGCCACCCTTGAATACATCATCATAACCTTACGCTAATTTTATTTTCTAAATAATCCAAAATTCTCTTGGCAAAAACTTATAGGACATAGGCTTCAAATGTGATAGACGTCCCTAAAGAACTACATAAAACTCTATTGATAAAATGGGCATTGTCTTTGGGCACAAAAGAGCTAGGACTAAAGGAGTGACATCCACTGAACCCAATCCTCCACCTCCTACTCTTCCTATCTATTCCATAGAAAATCTTACCAATGATGTTTCCTATCTCAATGGTGCTACTTATCAAATTGGGAGACATCTAGACTACAACCACCATGCTATGATCTATCTAAACCAAAGGATGCAAGGCTTATCTCCTAATGTAACTAACACATACCCTTATGCCCAATATCTCGGTAGCATCTATCCTTTCAACACTTACATCTAATACACTAAAGTTCCACCACTACCATCAAATGATCTTACCCATACTCAATACTCACCAATTGAACTTCAAGATATAGCTTCTTGTTTTCGATTTTATCAAGCACCTACATTTTTGCAAGAATATTCTCTCACAAAGATAGGTTCACTTGACTGCAGACACTTTTCAAGTATTATTGTGATACCCCATTCTATGGGAAAGATCTGGAAGTTGCTGTAATTTTGAAAATGTTTAAGTGATATTGTTATCTTATGTCATGACTAGTAAGGTGTAAGGCCCCAAAACGTGCTTAATTAGTTGAATAAGCTTACTTACCATAATTGAATGATTATAACCCTAATCCAACCTTGTGAAATGCTTTGAAATCATAAGACAAGCTTAAGTTACAAATTTGGTCCAGTTTGGACACTGTTTGAGCAAGTTATGCAATTTTATGAACATTTTGGACTTTTCAACAATTTACCCAATTGAGGGGTTTTCTTTTAAATTTGTCCCATACATTATGTTCCTTAGATGTTATCTTATCATTCTTGAGTATTTTGAGCAATGGGGTTCCTAGTTGAGCCATGGTTTGAATGTGTTTTCCTCAAGGGTAATTTAGGGTTTGTTGCTTCATGGATGAGCTACCTTTATTAGCTATCAACTAATGAATTATTTGATTGGCTTTGAAATTTGACAACGGAGATCTAAGAAGGTCTATATGGATGGTTTGGGAGCTTCTAGTGTGTGTTCTTGTATATTCTTAATTGTTTAAGGCCATGGACACCTAGAAAGATACTAGTGTTGGGTTTTTGTGGAGAAAACATGCGCGGCGGAAGCAACTAAATCCACGCAACCCGTAACAGGATCTCGTCGACAACAACGTATTCGGAAATAGGTTTGCGGGATATACCTTATCGCGGAGCAAGTCCGGCGATGTCCCGCTGCACGACGGTGCAACACTGCTTGTCAAACACGGACGAATCTTCTCTCCCGTTCGCTGTCGCAGGTTGATCCGGCGATGCTCCTCTGCGGCAGTGATGTACGTTGCTCGCAGCACATACAGGTGGTCGTCGACGTCCTCCGAACGCAGGCGTCAAGGCGTCTGCGTCTCTACTTCGTCCACGCGGATGGACGGAACTCCACGTCGCGCTTCTCAAGCCGGCGGGAAGGAGCGTGTCTCTGCGGCGGCGTGCTAGTACCGCGTTGCTCTCCTT
Organism: Alisma plantago-aquatica; assembly: GCA_963693085.1. NCBI lineage: Eukaryota > Viridiplantae > Streptophyta > Magnoliopsida > Alismatales > Alismataceae > Alisma > Alisma plantago-aquatica. The sequence continues at coordinate 341,056,448 of OY856412.1, read as the reverse complement.
TCTCTCCTAAGGATGACGACGGCTAGGTTTTGTACGTCAGAATAACCTAAAAGCGTCTCTCTATATCTTATATAGATATCGGTCGCCTATCCTCCTTTAAATAGGATAAGAAGAGAAGTAGGGTTTCCTAAACCCATCGGTAAACAGAAACGTTGCGTTAATTAAAACGCTCGTGGATTAATTAGAATATTTCGGAATTCATTAATTAACCAAATAATCGCATTAATTGATTAATTAATATCCGACTCCATGCAATCGCTTGGGATGGCTCTACGGGCATACATATACCAACAGACTCCCACTTGCACTTAGAGCCAGTCACTCCAATATTATTCTAATCGATTACATAAACATTTTAGTAATCAATGTGATTCGAAGCAATTTCAATCAAATCCACAATTATACTCCTATTCCAACACATCATGTGTGTGTGACCCGGTAGGCTCCAAATTACGTTGGCAGTGATATCCATAATCATATTATGATTTCACAAGCAATGATTGGTATCTAGCAAGACTTCATTGCTACCCAAGTAATTGGAGAAGTTGGAGAACAACTTGACCTATCATTCATGACTGGTGTTATAGTGATTGTATAGTTCCTTTGTCGCTGATATCCGGATTGAACTCAAGTCATGGAATTGTTATCCTCTTCAATGTTCAATCCATGTTCCTTGAACTAGAGCAGACTGTCTGAGATATATGTAAGCTCAATATCACATATTGATTCACATCAGCATGGCCATGCATTTCTCAGTCTCGCTTATCAAGTGGCTGAAATATCAAACTCCCATAGGAAGGACAAATTCCATCTACATCACTCACAGTCATCCCCATGTGTCACAGTACACCCAAGCACCATCTTTATAGCAATCCTTATTCAGGACCACGGTGGATGATGTCAAAGTACACCGAACGACATGTGATAAGTGTAGTGACTTCAGGTCTAAGAACCACAATCACCACCATCATTATGAGATGTGACTCTAACTACCAATCATGGTATCCATGTGTCACTCTCAAGGTGGGTCTATCCGATACACTGTTCTCTAACAAGTATCTATGTATTTGGTTTGATATCTCCATATCATGGATAATGAGATTCTTCCATCAACCAACATACATTCTAATCTTATGTGTTATTGATGTCTATGGATATTTCCACAATAACAACCGATTAGGGACAAAACAAGAATACATACTCTTAGCATACATATGATCTCACTGTTCAGGTCATCAACCCGAAGACATATGTCATTGAGTATATTATTCTATAGACATCTATAAGTTTTATGGTCATCTCACAATATAAAACACAAACATATAGATTGGAAACTTGCCTTTATTGATATGATCAATGTAGTATTACAAATCATTTACATAGTATCCCATTACAATCATCGAATGATAGTCTCTATGGGCATACATACCAACAGATTCCCACTTGCACTTATACCCAATCACCCATGAATCTCAATCCAAGTGATCGAACATGCCCGTCATGTTTCTGCTGTGAAAGTGCTTTTGTGAGCGGGTCAGCCACATTGCTTTCTGTAGGTACTCTGCAAATCTTCACATCTCCTCGTTGTACGATCTCTCGTATGAGATGGAACCGCCGTAGAATATGTTTGGAACGTTGGTGGGATCTTGGTTCTTTAGCTTGTGCAATTGCTCCATTGTTGTCGCAAAACAACTCAATTGCATCACCAGCGCTTGGAACCACTCCAAGTTCAGAAATGAACTTCTTGATCCACACAGCTTCCTTTGCAGCATTAGATGCGGCAATATATTCGGCCTCTGTTGTAGAATCTGCAACCGTCTCTTGCTTGGAACTCTTCCAGCTCACAACTCTGTTGTTCAGGCAAAACACAAATCCAGATTGCGATCTGTAGTCATCTTTGTCAGTTTGGAAGCTAGCATCGGTGTAACCCTTTACCACGAGCTCTTCCTCACCACCGTATACCAAGAATTGATCCTTAGTTCTTCTCAAGTACTTTAGGATGTTCTTTACGGCTGTCCAGTGACATTCACCTGGATCTGACTGATACCGGCTCGTCATGCTCAAAGCATACGATACATCAGGACGAGTACATAACATCGCGTACATGATAGATCCAATTGCTGATGCATATGGAATCATACTCATGCGTGCCCGTTCATCACATGAACTAGGACATTGGGATTTAGAGATTGTAACCCCATGGGACATGGGCAAGTTACCTCTCTTAGAACCCTCCATGCTAAACCTCTTTAGCACCTTGTCAATGTATGTGCTCTGGCTTAGGCCTAGAAGCCTTCTAGATCTATCTGTATAGATCTTGATCCCTAGTATATAGGATGCTTCACCTAAATCCTTCATAGAGAAAGTCTTCCCTAGCCAACCTTTTACTGTCTGAAGAGTAGGGATGTCATTTCCCATCAATAGTATGTCATCCACATACAATATGAGAAATACGACTGTGCTCCCACTAACCTTTTTGTAAACACAAGGTTCATCTTCATTTTGACTAAAGCCAAACTTTTTGACTACTTCATCAAAACGTAGATTCCAGCTCCGAGATGCTTGCTTCAATCCATATATTGACCTTTGTAGCTTACAAACTTTATTGGCTTCCTTTGGATCGATAAAACCCTCAGGTTGTGTCATGTACACATCCTCGAGTAAATTCCCATTAAGGAATGATGTTTTAACATCCATCTGCCAAATCTCATAGTCATGATAAGCTGCAATGGCAAGCATGATCCTGATGGATTTAACCATGGCAACTGGTGAGAAGGTCTCGTCATAATCAACACCTTGAATTTGACGGAATCCTTTCGCAACCAATCTACCTTTATAGGTTTGAACATTTCCATCCATGTCAGTCTTCTTCTTGAAGACCCACTTGCACCCTATGGGTCTTACCCCTTCGGGTGGATCCACCAAGGTCCATACCTTGTTGGTGTACATGGATTCCATCTCAGATCTCATGGCTTCGAGCCATTTCTCAGATTCTGGTCCCTTAGTAGCTTCTAGATAGGAAGTTGGCTCATCTGCTATGCCCAATTCGTCACTGTCTTGAGTCACGAGAAATCCAAATCTCTCAGGCTCAATTCGTGTCCTACTAGACCTACGAGGTTCCTGTGTTACATTTGGAACTTGAAATTCCACAACAACTTGTGAGTCCTCATGTTCCTTATGTACCTCCTCAGGTTCTCTGCTTTCTTGTTGGTCTCGAACTTCTTCGAACTCTACATTCCTCCCACTAATTCCTTTGGAAATAAATTCCTTTTCAAGAAATACAACAGTCCTAGCAACAAACACTTTGTTGTCAGTTGGTGTGTAGAAGTAGTATCCCCGAGTTTCCTTGGGGTATCCAACAAAATAGCATTTTTCCGATTTGGGTCCAAGCTTTTCAGGAAATTGTTTCCTAACATAAGCTTCACATCCCCAAATCTTTAACATAGACAAATTGGGACGATTCCCATTCCATATCTCATATGGTGTCTTTTGAACCGATTTGGAAGGTACACGGTTAAGTGTAAACGCTGCAGTTTCAAGAGCATATCCCCAGAATGATATTGGAAGTTCGGCTAAACTCATCATTGATCGTACCATGTCTAATAATGTATGATTCCTTCTTTCTGACACACCATTATGTTGTGGTGTACCAGGTGGAGTCCATTGTGATACAATACCACGGTCTCTCAGAAGGTCCTCAAACTCTTGGCTTAAGTATTCACCACCTCGATCTGAACGGAGTGCTTTAATACTCTTACCAAGTTGCTTCTCCACTTCATTCTTGAAAGTCTTGAACATTTCAAGAGTTTCTGACTTGTGTTTCATAAGATATACATAGCCATACCTACTGAGGTCATCAGTGAAGGTAATGAAGTATTGATAGCCTCCTCTAGCATTTGATCTAAAAGGTCCACATACATCAGTATGTATGAGCCCTAGCAGATCACTGGCTCTCTCACTGTGTCCAGTGAAAGGAGTTTTGGTCATCTTCCCTAATAAACATGCCTCGCATGTCTCTAATGATTCAAAATCAAAAGAGTCTAGATAACCATCCTTATGGAGTCTAGATATGTGCTTCTCGTTTATGTGCCCAAGACGACAATGCCATAAGAATGTTTTGTTTGAGTTGTCAAGTTTTAGCCTTTTAGTATTTACGTTATATATGCTAGTCTCAAGTTCTAACAAGTAGATGCCATAAGACATAGGGGCATTGCCATAAAAGATCTCATCTTTAGAAATAGAAATAATTCCATTCTTAATGTGAAATTCAAATCCACTCTTGTCCATACAAGATATAGAAATAATATTTCTATTAATGGCAGGTACATAATAGCAATTCTCTAATTCTATTACAAGGCCCGTAGGCAAAGATAAACTAATAACTCCAACTGCAGTGGCAGCAACTCTTGCTCCATTAGTGACTCACATCTCGACTTGGCCCTTTCGTAAAGGCTTACTTCTTATCAGATCCTGCATATTAGAACATATGTGAGATCCACATCCGGTATCCAGTACCCATGATGAAGAAGTATTTAAGTTTATCTCAATAACGTATATACCTGAAGTGGAGATCTCTATCCCCTGCTTCTTCTTCCTAAGTTCCTCCAGGTAGAGAGGACAGTTTCTTTTCCAATGTCCAGGCTGGTGACAATGGTGACAACTGCCTTCTTTGGAGATCCCACCTTTAGCTTTGAGCGCGGATGACTTTGGCTTCTGCCCGGCTTTAGAACTTTTCTTAGCCTTGCCTTTGCCTTTTGACTTTCCCTTTGTCTTGCTGATCATCATCACAGACTTGGGCTTGTCTTTCTTCATCTGTGCTTCAGCTTCCCTCAACATGCCCAACAATTCTGACAACGGCTTGTCAAAATTGTTCATGCTGTAGTTCATGACAAAATGATTATATGATTCAGGCAACGATTGTAGAATCACATCAGTGGCCAACTCTTGACCAAGGGGAAATCCCAGCTTGGATAGGATTTCCACGTACCCAATCAAGGTGAGTATATGGGTGCCAACTGAGTCTCCCTCTTTCATCTTGCTTTTGAACAACGCCTTTGAGACATCATATCTCTCCTGTCTTGCTTGATGTTGATACATGTTCTTGAGATGTGTTACCATCTCCATGACATTCATGTTCTCATGTTGCTCTTGCGACTCATAGTTCATTGAGCACAACATTAGGCACTTGACATCCACGACATCATCAAGGTGCTTCTTGTAAGCATCCTTTTCAGCCTTGGGCGCATTTACGGCGGGCTCCTCTGGCTCTGGTGTTTCAAGGACATAGAGCTTACGCTCATGTGTGAGAACAATTCTCAACGTCCTAAACCAGTTTTGAAAGTTGGTTTCGGTAAGTTTGTCCTTCTCAAGGACCGATCGCAACGAGAACGTGTGAGTGTTGTTTACCATTTGATTGCTACAAAAGAAAAAATTGCATTTAGTCCAAAACATTTTGACTTGTAAAGATTTGATAAACGAGATTAATTAGGCCTTTAATTAATTATTCTCCCACTATTTTATTCAAATTGATAGCCCTCACTATCAACTCGGAAGATTGCAACGCACAACCTTCTAGTGAGCCAAGACCCAAAATAATTGGATCAATGCCCAGCCAACGCTGGCGTCAAAGACCAAATACTAAGGTAGGCAACTTTTGCCAATTGCATCATATGCAACTCTTGGATAGATGATCATGCGCAACTCCTTGCCATGATGCATCTGTGTGCCTCTAGGTACTTGATCCTATCAAGGTTCCCTAGTTAAGTCCAACCCATAAGCCAACACGATGAGTGTGCACCCTACGGAGGCAGACCCACACACCCACCATCACACTTCCACGAGATAGACAGTGTACCACGCGGAGGCGTGCCCACACATAGTCGATCAAGCTTTTCATGTGTGTTGCTTTATGGAAGGCAACTAAAACTTAATATTATTAATTGAGGGATTTTATTAATACATATATATATATATATATATATCCAAACACCACATACTTATAGTACGTATCATATACTACTATATCCACAACCACAAACGATAGACATGCAATCACAAATACATCGGTTATGGCCATACTATTGTAATCCTTTGGAGCAACAAAGGATTACGGTCCACCTATGGTCTTATGCATCTCATGCAACACCTCTGAAAACAAACTGTAAGCCTGTAATGATCAACATTACAATGAACAACTTCATGGATGCTTCGTGAGGTTGGAATGTCAAGTTGCTTCTTGGAATGGGATCTTCTTGTTGCTTCTCCATGGACGCTCCTTGGAGTGGGATCTTCAGGTTGCTTCTTGGAATTAGATCTTCATGGTGCTTCTCCATGGACACTCCTTGGAGTTGGATCTTCAAGTGGCCTCCTTACATCAAGATTACAAAGACTAAAACGAATCCTATCTTTATTACATCATATGATTACAAAATTAAAGAGAAAGAATTAATTACACTTTGAAATAAGAGATGAGGCTCGGCATGCAAGCCGAATACTTTATACAAAGGATCCATATGTAACCATTATACATCCATAACATTCACAAACAACCATATCCACAAGATCAACATCCACATCCATTCACAAGAAGGGGATACTAGGCCATAATCGTGCATGCACTCACCACATAAAACAGATTTTAAAGGCGACGTGTATGCTATCATAGGTATATCTACATATACGTATATACATATTAAAATTGCAATACTTTTAATGCGGGACATTCCCCATTAAATGAATTTTGACTCCCACGCAGACAATGCGGGGTACACAGGGGCAGCGCCCCTGTGCGGGGGTCGAGGGGAGGCCGCCCCTCGCGGGGTCTCAGGGGCAGAGCCCCTGAAAGGTCTACGGAATTTTACTTCCGTGCACTTAGGAAAATCACTATTTTCCACAGTCGACCCCGTCCAAAACGTCAAAAACAATAGCCTGCGGCGTATGTGGAATTAGGTTTAGATTTGCACATTAACAGGTTTAATTCGCATCATATGCAACATAAAACAGTATACAGCGATTCGATCATATCGAAACAAATCCAAATACGTCGTAGATCGACGCTTCTCTGATACCACTGTTGGGTTTTTGTGGAGAAAACATGCGCGGCGGAAGCAACTAAATCCACGCAACCCGTAACAGGATCTCGTCGACAACAACGTATTCAGAAATAGGTTTGCGGGATATACCTTATCGCGGAGCAAGTCCGGCTATGTCCCGCTGCACGACGGTGCAACACTGCTTGTCAAACACGGACGGATCTTCTCTCCCGTTCGCTGTCACAGGTTGATCCGGCGTTGCTCCTCTGCGGCAGTGATGTACGTTGCTCGCAGCACATACAGGTGGTCGTCGACGTCCTCCGAACGCAGGCGTCAAGGCGTCTGCGTCTCTACTTTGTCCACGCGGATGGACGGAACTCCACGTCGCGCTTCTCAAGCCGGCGGGAAGGAGTGTGTCTCTGCGGTGGCGTGCTAGCACCGCGTTGCTCTCCTTTCTCTCCTAAGGACGACGACGGCTAGGTTTTGTACGTCAGAATAACCTAAAAGCGTCTCTCTATATCTTATATAGATATCGGTCGTCTATCCTCCTTTAAATAGGATAAGAAGAGAAGTAGGGTTTCCTAAACCCATCGGTAAACAAAAATATTGCGTTAATTAAAACGCTCGTGGATTAATTAGAATATTTCGGAATTCATTAATTAACCAAATAATCGCATTAATTGATTAATTAATATCCGACTCCATGCAATCGCTTGGGATGGCTTTACGGGCATACATATACCAACAACTAGAACTTCAACTTTTTCTTTTTATCGATTATTTGTCAAACCTTTGATCCAGAAATTGGGATAATGGATCTGACCTCTTGGCCTCCCTTAATTGGGGGTTACTGGAAGGCGGGTTCATTACAAATGTCAACTTGGAAAGTATATAGGAATTGGGGTCATCACATTCGATATCAGAGCTAATGTTCACACATCATAGTCACATGAACCTCATTCACTCTATTGTGAGTCTAGGGTAGTCCTTGAGTTAGGGATGTGAAAGGTGGAGGTTTCTAGGATAGCATCTGCCATGGGTCTGACTAAAGTTTGTGATCCACTTTGCTTGGCAATCACGAGGCTACCATTATGGCAGTATGAGTCTGTTTGTATAATACCTTAAGTGTCCCCTACATCTTGGGCATACCTTAATTAGGACCCTTCTCATCTATAGATTTTCCCTCTCGCCTCTTCTATGGAAAATTTCCCCCTCATCTTCATTTTATAAATATTTTCCCTCTCATCTCTATGATATATGGTTAGAAAGAAAAAAAGAGAGTCACTCTATTTATAAGTCCTAAGGACAAACTAATAAGGATTTTAGGGTATCCTCCACAAATCATAACATTAAGATCATTAATAACTAATAAAAATGAATAATGAAATATAATACGACAAAAAAAATGATGATGATATATCTAATATATTTCACCTAATTTCAGCATGCCTCCCAAGATCGGTAACGCGAAGGCCTTGGAAGAGTCATCCTCTAAGAAGAGGAAGGAACCTAAAACCTCTGAGGTACTTGATCCCAATAGTGCAGCCAGATAAAGATGGGAAGAACAAAAGAAACTCCTTCTAGACTTCATGGATACCCCTACCCTAAAAGGAACCCCTGAACCCAGGTCATTTAGGAAGAAGGGGGTGACTGTGTTAGATTTCATATATCTTAACCCCAACACATTTTGGGGGGAAGACCAACCTGAAGTGATGGATAAGAAAGAAGCCTAGATATTGTTAGTGGAGAATGCCTTCTATATCCTATAAGTACCCAGTGCGAAGAAGGTAAAATTGGCCACCCATCTTCTTGAGGGAGGGGCAAAAATCTGGTGGGAAAACTATGTTGGGAACAGGGGAGAAGAACTGGACAATATGGGATGGGAAGCCTTCAAAACCCTCTTCATTGACCATCTTATGCTTATATCTGAGAGGAAAAGGAAGGAGAGGATGTATATAGAAATTAAGTAGGGCAGTCTCTCGGTAGCTGACTACACCCAGAAGTTTAGGCTTCTGCAATGTTATGCACCTATTAAGACTGAAGATCGCCTCGTGGAGCACTATGTCAACTGCCTAGCCACCCATTTGAAAACCCTAGTTATCACCTAATGTCCCAGAAGCATAGATGAAGCCCTAGACATGGCTCTCAAGTAGGAAAGGGAACATGGTTTGTAGAAGCCTTCCAATTTGGGATACTTAGGGTTAACCACCACCGAGGAGGATAAGTCTAGGAAGTTCCACCCTAGCCATAACAGCAAGGGATTGGGAAGGGGAGGAGTTTCTAGTAAAGGAGGATACAAAAATCAATAGAAGATAACTCACCCGAAGTGCAAGACTTGTGGGCGCCACCATGGTGGGGCCTTCCATCATCCAAAGTTGGTCTTCTACAAATGCAAGGAGGGTCATTTCACCGCCAAGTGTCTGACTCCCTCCATCTTTGCCAAACCTACATTTTGTGCTCCTCTCCCACAGGGAAACCACAATGGTAGTGCTTTTGCAGTGAATGCATAAGAGGCCAAGTCAAATCACAACCAATTTGATGAAGGTAACCTAAATTCTTTTCATATATCTAATATCTTGTTCAAGCCTTCAAATTATTCATAGATTAATTATCTTGTGTAGGCATTGTATTGTTAAATGATCATCCTATTAAAGATTAATTCGATTTTGGATCAACAAACACATTTTTTTCTTGAAATCTGGCATCTATGTTACATCTACTTATAAGAGACTTGGGATATATTCTTGATGTGTCAACTCCTAGTGGAAAAATACTCACTACCTTGTGGAAAATTTATGTCCTACCTCTAAAATTCAAAAATCATGATATGCCCTTCAAATTCATCCTCTTAACCATGGAAGACTTTGATATTATACTCGGTATGGATTGGTTGTACAAGTACCATTCCCGCATTGACTATAGAAATAAAATGGTAGTCCTCTCTCAGCCTCATTCTTGTCCTGTGGTGATCCCTAGGGGAAGTAGATTCTATAATAACATTATAATTTCCTCTCTTAAGGCTAAAAAGCTCATTTCCAAAGGATGTAAAGTCTTCCTTGCATTAGTCTCAAAACCATTCCTAATAATGGGTATGTAGAAAGATTGGAGGTGGTACATGACTTTCTTCATGTATTTCTAGATGAGCTTCATGGGCTGCCTCCAAATAGAGACATTGAGTTTCCATAGGCCTTCTTCCTGGAACCACTCCGATTTCTAGGGCATTGTATAAGATGGCTCTTGCTGAGATTATGGAGTGGACAAAATAGCTATAAGAACTTCTCGACAAAGGTTTTATATGTCCTAGTGTTCCTCCTCGAGGTGTGCTTGTTCTTTTTGTATAAAAAAAAGATTATTCTATGGGTATGTGTATTGACTACCCCATGTTGAACCAAGACACTATTAAAAACAATTATCCCCTCCCTTGCATTGATGACCTCTTTTATTAGGTTTGCACTACCAAAGTTTTCTCAAAAATTGATCTTCGTTCTGGCTATCATCAACTTAAAGTCAAAGGTTATGATATTTCTAAAACTTCCCTTTCAAACTCGTTATGGGAATTACACATTTCTAGTAATGTCATTTGGGTTGACCAACACACCTGGAATATTTATGAATCTGGTGAATAAAGTCTTCCAAACTTATCTTGATGAGTTTGTGGTCATCTTTATTGATGATATTCTAATCTATTCAGACTCTATGGAGAAGCACCACGAGCAATGGAAGTCATTCATTGAAATCCTTCAAGCTCAGAAACATTATGGAAAACTCTCTAAATTTGAATTTTAGATTGATAGAGTCATGTTTCTTGGCCATGTCATTTCTGGGGTAAATATATTTGTTGATCTCGCCAAAGTAACTATTGTACTTGATTGACAAACTCCTCAAAATCCTTCTGAAATCTAAAGCATCTTGGGTTTATCCAGACATTATTGTCGCTTTATTCCTAATTTCTCCAATGTGGCACTTCCTTAGACTAAGCTTACTAGGAAGGACGAGTACTTCACATGGTCAGCTTCTTGGGAGTCTAGTTTCCAGGAGTTAAATAAAAATTTGACATTGACCCGATTCTAGTCCTACCATCTGGAAATGAAGGGTTTGTGATCTTCACTGATGCTTCAAGAAATGGGTTAGGACGTGTCCTAGAATATAATGGAAAAGTGGTGGCCTTTGCATCCAGATAGCTAAAACCCAATGAACTTAACTATCCCACACATGATCTAGAACTAGCTGCAATCATTCATGCTCTTAAAATATGGAGGCACTACTTGTACAAGGCAACTTTTAATATCTTCATGGACTATAAAATCCTAAAGTACATTCTAACGCACAAGGACCTGAATCTACGACATCGTCGATGGATTGAGTATCTAAAGGACTATGATTTCACTATTGCCTATCATCTGAGTAAGGAAAATGTAGTCGTTGATTCCCTTAGTAGGAAAAGGGTAGTGCGTGCATCCTTATTCGTCCCTAAGTGGAGGAACATGGAGGATCTCATGGGATGGAATCTGCAATTTTTGCTTGACCGCGTCCATGTCAATAGTATTTCTATTGTGTCTAGTCTTCAGTCTGAACTTCTTGAGGCATAGAAAGTTAGTTCTGATCTAGTAGAACTCTCATCTCTCCTGTTAAAGCCTCATCACTCCAATCTGTGGGTCTCGATGGTGGTCTTTGATAAAAGAATCATATGTGGGTTCCTAAACAGTTAACAGTGAAGACAAAGATTCTCAGTGAGGTACATGGGTCAAAGCACATAGTTCATCCTGGCACAACGAAGATGTATAAAGACCGCCAACGCCATTTTTGGTGGAGGGGCATGAAGCATGATATTTTTGAATTTGTATCTAGATGTCTGACATGTCATAGAATTAAGGCAGAGTACTAGAGGCTAGGTGGTTTACTACAACCCTTGGAAATCCCAGAATGGAAATGGGAACACATCACCATCGATTTCGTGGTGGGACTTCCCAGGACCAGAAAGGGATACGTTGGTGCATGGTTTATAGTGGATCGTCTCACAAAGTCAACTCACTTTCTCCCTGTGAAGATTACTGCCAAAGTATTTGAGTTGGTCGACCTCTATATATAGGAGATTATGCATCTACATGGAGTTCCATCATCCATTGTCTAGTACAGGGACCCAAAGTTCACCTAAATGGTGTAGAAACATGTTTAAGAAGAAATGGGCACCAAACTAAACTTCAGTACAACCTACCATCCACATACAGATGGACATTCAGAATGCACAATACAAATTATTAAGGATCTTCTACGAGCTGGTGTTCTTAATTGGGAAAGCTCGTGGGACCACTATTTGCCTTTAGCTGAGTTTGCATAAAATAATAGTTATCATACGAGTATTGGGATGCCTATGTATGAAGCTCTCTATGGTCAACCGTGCAGATCCTCGCTACATTGGGATGACGTCGGGGAGCACACCTTGATGAATTCTGAGGAGATGTAGCTGTATACAGACAAAGTTGCAATGATCAGGTAGAGGATGAAGTGGGTACAAGATAGGCAGAAATCTTACACAAATTCTCACCGATAGGAACATCTGTTCAAGGAAGGTGCTAACGTCTTCATGATGATTCGACCGATTCGAGCTTTGGCCAAGAACAAGGGAAGCTCAGTCCTTGCTATGTGGGACCCTTTGAGATCTTAGAAGGGGTTGGTGAATGTGCCTATCATCTTGCTTTGCCACCTCAGTATAGTGACATGCATAATGTATTTCATGTATCAAATATGAAGCCTTATGTCGAAGACCCCAGTCACATTCTGAATCATGAGCCCATCAAGCGAAAAGATGATCTATCTTATGTTGAGTCCACAATCAAGATTCTTTATTTCAAGAAAAGGGAGCTTCGTAGTAATCGACATTTAGATATGGTGAAAGTTCTCTAGAGCAGCCATGATGAGACTAATGCCACCTGGGAGCTCAAGTCTGAGGTTGAGCAGAAATATCCACATCTCTTTCAAGCTGCTTGATGTTTATGGACAAAATTCTTAAAAAGGAGGGGAGGATGTGACAAAGTGAGTTTTTACTTTTTTTTTCTCTCTCTGGTAATTTTTTTTATTTCCAATTATACCCTCAACCATATTCCATGCTAAGTAGACTAAAAGTAAGTATCAATTTCATAAAAAAATCCAAACCCTAATTTCATAGTAGATGGAATACATGTATTAGCGTACATTGTCAATTTAAGTAACAAACATTTTAGTTTGACCCTTAATTTTATACTAGGGTTGGATAATGGTAAGATGAATATACACCTAAAATTTCATTGCAATTGGATGAAGCAATTATGAGTTATGAGTTTTTGAAATTATGGACATTATTTCATTTATTTCTAACCTAGGACCTACGTTTTTCAAGTTATTAATCAAATTTGTGACATTTCATGTCACACACACCACATATGACTAAGGGGGCGGGTCACTTAATGCATGCATGCATTGTAGCTGTCTGATCTAACTAATCACGGATCAGATAGGAGTCGATGATTGGGAATTCGTCCCTAACCTCCTGCAAGAACCAGATACAACCCCAACAGTAAAACCACCTAACCGTGATCTCGTGCACCCACCCTAGCTGATATTTTGTGAATTTGAAGGGATATATCTCTTACCCACTCTTAACTGAACTCAACCACCCCTCACTTGATGCCCCTCACCCTAGGATCTGGTAGAACAAAATCCCGCTTCTTCATGGCTCTCTCAGGCGGCGGAAGCCATTTTAGGGCCTCCTATTCTAGACCTTCCCACACCTATTTCAGGATCCCTCTAGATCCACCAAAACCCCTTTTATCATATTCCCCTCTAAATTGCGAACGAGCCACCCCAGACACCTCTCCTCCACTCCATCATCTTCAATCTTCAGACACCTCACCACCTCGCAACCACAACACTTCCCGAACCAAATCCATAGCTCCATCACCTTCACCAACTCACCACGAGTATACATGGATACCTCCACCAAACCCAAAACCCCCACTCACCTCAGAGCTCTCTCTCGTCAAAGACCTCACCCTTTCCCATGATGGCACTAAGCTCCAAAGGGAGCCATGATGCCAAGAAGCCCCAGATTGGCTCGAAGCATCACCACAAAGGTGATAGAGATTTTCCCTACCCCTGAAGTGGACTACCCGCACGCCTAGACCTTGTCAGCGTTCCTTCAGGCTTCTCCAACCCACATGTGCAAAAAGAAGACAAGGAGTTGATGAGGTGTCAGTTTGAATTCGAGATGGACCACTCACCGCATGCCAACTCAGTCGAGCAAGGTCGCTAGTTAAGAAGAGAAGGGGCGGTCCGTATGGAGCCAGCTGACCTACCTGGACCTATCATCTGACGCCACCTCATCAAGGGAATTGTGGGTTAGCGAGGGCCAAGGGAAGAGCTCTCCCTACGTGGACCAATCACAATTGTCCACATAAGCTTTTTCTTTTGTTTTAATTACAGAAACCTTTGTGCCTTGAAAAAATCATTGAAGATAATTGGAACATCAAAAAATAAGAAAATTATATATCAAAATTATCAAAAAAAAAAATGTGGAATTGAATGGAACCACATTCATATCCTGATTCGTTACCTCTTTCCTAAAATACTAGTCTTAATCATAATGATTATATATGTTTTTAGCACAATAATGATTATATTTTAATGCAACCTGACCTAGGGTGTAAATCAAACCTTAGTAAGGTCCCTACTCCTCCTTTTTTATGAAACCCTAAACATGTATGAATGGTTATCTAGAAACCCTAAATTCTAGTTTATTTCTCTCTACATATGTATATTTCACGCATTAAATCCAAACCCTGGTTTCTTATATGAACCCACTTTGATCATGACCGACCCTGAAACCTTGGATTCAACTCTGACCTATCTGATTTATGGGAATCCTAAAAGAAATCATTAATGATCTAACCCATATTAGAAACCCTAATGTTGGTTGTTTCTTTTCTTGAACATAAATAGGTACCATTATATAATGAAAACCCTAATATAAAGATTTGATCATGTGACTCCGAAATAATATAAAGGGATACATAATCCCTAAGCTAATCATAAGAAGATGAAAGTAATGATAATTTAAGAACAAACCTTAGTCATGGGTCATATGGACCAATAGTAGCAATATACCCTTGATTTCCTTTCAAGGTGATCTTTTTACCGTCCTTCTAGACTCTTGGAATTCATATCAAATCAATCAGGTACGTGGATATAAGTACAAGGCTAGTTTTACTGGATGATCTAATGATTAGTAAATGCTTTCATGTACTTGTATAATCTTGTTGGATGTATAGTTATAATTATTGTCTCATTTTCTGCCTTGAACATTATGAACACTAAGGAAAGATGATGGAATGTAGTTACTAATGGTTCATTAATCTCCCTATTAGAGAGGGAAAGTATTAATGATAACTAGCACCTCCTTAGAGTACATGGTATATGGGGAGATCCATAGAGTACAAGGTACACAGGGAATGGGCCCAACAATATATTTTTGTGCTAAGTCCACCATAGTAATACATGTCCATTGAAATTTGATTAATAAATTGGGTTTACCTTATTTTCTTCCTTAAATAATGTTTATTTTTTCCCCTTCTTCTTTTTCAAGTATTTTAAATATGACAGCATAGTATAGTATTTTTCAACCATGTACCAACATTATGTTGATTATTTTGTTTCTCATATTTTCTAGGTAGAAGGAACAAATAATGCATCTCAAAGTACCAGAACCTACCAAATAATTGGGGATGGAGGATAGCTAGCTATATTTCTACTTCTTATCTCTATTTCTATTAGATAATTATTTCTTTTCCTCTAGATGATATGTAGGATGATTTATCTCCTATGTACTTCAATTCCTTTGAACTATTCATTTCCTTCTATTGAATAATATGTATGAGTTTATCCTCAAGTATGTTGTTTTGTGTGGCTAATTAATGATGATTGTGAACAACAATCTGACTCTTTTTCATAATATAGTTTACAATCACAATCCATTACTTTTTCGCTCTTGACGTCTATTAGATATGAGTGCATGCATACCTAGGAAAGGTCAACTTGGAAAGTTCACATGAATTGGGGTCATCACATTACATCAATAAGATCAAGTATGGTGAGGCTCTATGTGACTCAAGGGACATAATAAATATCATGCCCTTCGAAACATTCAAGAAATTGGGGTTGAAGGAATCCAGGAAGAGAAACATGAGCATGCAATTGGATGACAATTCAGTGTTGAGGCCAATTGGTATCTATGAGGATGTGTTGGTCAAGGTAGACAAATTTATTTTTCCTCTAGACTTTGTAGTCATGGAGATGCAGTATGTTCATGGCAACAAGCTACTCTTTGGGAGGCCACTCCAAGCTTAAACAAACATGATCCTATAGATGGGCAGAGGAAGAATGAATATGCACATTTTGGATGACTTCTCTAAAATAAAGATGTCGGACTCTCAAGAAATAGTTGGTGATAAGTCACATTGTCATATGTTGTAAAATTTGAATAATGAGTGTCTTTATTTCTGGGGAAGCCATTTCTAAACATGGCTCATGTCATGATAAAGGTACAAAAAGGACTTTGGTTGTGGATATAATGGAACATACTAAGGAGATTTCCTTGACAAAGACAATAAAGTATCCTGAAGATTTAGAAGGGGAAGCATGTCCAATTACAATTGAAGAGGCAACTTCCTTAGCTCTAACCCAAGCATATCCACAACTATCATTAGAGGTGTGAATCATGAACTTGGGGGATGATTAGACTCAATGTCGTTCACTTTATGTGTGTGTTCTATTTCTAAAAACATTGTCATGGTTATACTCTAGGCACTATGTAGAGTTGGGACCACCCCCAACAATGTGGTTCCCATCAGTGCAATGCTCCCTCGATCTTGAGTTAAAACTACTTCTTCCACATCTGAAGTATATCTTCTTGGAAATAGATAAGAAACTCCCTGTCATCATTTCATCCCTATTGATCATCCATGAGGAGGAGCAATTTCTTGTCATGTGAAGAACCACCGAGTAGTGTTTGCGTGGTCGATTGCAGATATCAAGGGGATATTCTCTATGTTTTTTAGCACGAGATCAAAAATGAATAAGGAGTCAAATCAATAATACAACCTCATATAGAACTAATATTATATTATAGGTGTGGCGTATTAAAGAAGTGGGCAAGAACTCTCACACTGGGGCCTGCTAAAGAGTGACGGGCCTCACCCTCTCGATATCTTTTTCAAACGCCTACTTATAATGACCCATCAAATTTTTCGCCTAACATTGTGTAGTCTGCCAAGTGCTCACTCATGGGGTAATAAAAAATTCAATTTAAAAAAAGTATGGTTGTTTCCCTAGCATTACCCCAATTAGCCATCCCCCATCCCAAGAGACCATCTTCCTCTGCTTTCGGTTCCTCCTTCATCACACCTGTTTAGATCTGCCAAAATCGATGATGCATTTGCCGACTCATCCTTACGCCATCGCTCCTTGTTGTTTACCTGTAGGCAATTTTTCCTTTTCCGCTTTATATTATAGATAACCCAATGTTTGTCATAGTGTGAAAGGTAATTTTCACCACAGGATTTTGAGACAACTCACTGGAGCATATTTTAAGTTGCTAAAGAGTCTCAAGATCTCTTCTACTATGGAGGGGTTGGTCCTGGATGCTTGGCTTCTCGGTCAGGTCTTTAGAGCACCTAGCACGACAGTGAAGAGCATTCCTCATAGTTGTGGAATTTCTTTCTCTCAAGCCTTGAAGGCATCTATGTACAAAGTGATCGTTGAGACAAGATCCTTATCTGCGTGGATGAGACTGTTGCTTCTTCCACGTTGTATTTTACAGGTGTTTTGTCCTAATAAAAGATGAGATAGCAGGTCTGGCAATAGGAAGTCTCTACAACAATGTCTTATTCTTAACTCTCTTTCTACATGGGGAGAAGTTGACGGTATTACTAAGCTAGTGGAAAAGGTGTTGAACACTCCTGAACCTGAGTTTATGGACCATGCAGATGTCTACTCTAAGGAGGTAGATAAAAAAGTAAATCCCAACATCAGGAAGTTCCTTCGCAAGGTTGCAGACGGTCATTTTACAACAGCCGTAAAAGTGTTATCTTCTTCAGGAATGGCACTGTACAATGAAGATACCATATGGATTTTGGAGGAAAAACATCCATACATGACACCTCCTTCCTTGTTGGATTCTCTTTTCTTTGAAGCTCCCCTTGTAGCAGAAGTTGACACTATTCTTGGGTGTATCAAGTCCTTTCCAAAAGGGACTTCCTGTAGTAGAGACGATTTGAGGGCCCCACACATCTTTGATGCTATGTGTAGGGAGGGTTTTGTTGTAGCCACTGACCTCCTACATGTCATCATCCTTGTGGTCAATTTATGGTTGGGAGGGAGATGTACCTTGTGCTTGGCAGAGTTTATAGATTCTGTGCCGCTTACGCCGCTACTTACGCCATACAACGACATACGCCCAATTGCAGTTGGCACTATCTGGAGACAACTAGTATCCAAAGTTACTATGGAAGGAGTGAGTAAAGATATGGCCAAGTATCTTAATGACTTCCAATTTGGAGTGGGTCTATCTAGTGGGGCAGAGGCAATTTTGCACAATGTCAATAGAGTGTTGAACGCGCGGTAGAGCGATGATTCTCTATCAATGCCAACAGTGGATTTTTCTAATACCTTCAATCTGATTGATAGGTCTGCCTTACATCATGAGGTGAGGGCGAGATCTCCATCTGTTTTCTTGTAAGTGGTGTTCTTGTATGGCCAGGTAATAAGGCTATACCTTGGGTACAGACATATATGGTCAACCACTAGGGTACAACAAGGTGATCCTTTAGGCCCACTGAAAAGCACTAGAGGGGGGGTGAATAGAGTTTTAAAATAATTTTAACAATTTATTTAACTCAAACAACTACAATTGAAAATTGGAAGAAGGAGACAGGTGTTTAGAGTGGTTCCAACTTTAGCAAATACTAAAGTTGTCAGTCCACTACCCGATTGCTTACCCAACTGGGATTTTGAAAGTATTTATTTTATTACCTTCTCAAGGATTTATACAAAACACAATACTTTCCTTTACACTCTTTGAACAGCCTTCACTTGAAGTAGGTGCACCAACTTTGAGGTAGCCTTCTTGAAGTAACTCCAAGCTCCCCCTTGAAGTAGCCTTCCTCTCTAGAAGTAACCTCCCGTTGCACCAGCCTTCTGAAGTAGCTCAAAGTCACCTTCTTCACCAAGAAGATCTCCACCCTCTCCAATCAGCAGCCTCCAACCTAGGAGTAGCAAGGAGAGTACAAACGGTAATAAAGAACAAGAAATGAAAAAGGAAATTACAACTTATCCTTTGTAGCCCAAGGCTTGATTTGCCTAGATCAAGCGTATAGATCTCCTAACCAAGTGTATGGACTTGTGATTGCAGTGGTTAGGAGATACTAGCCTATAGGACACGAATTTTGAGCTAAGGAAGGAAATGGCCAATTGTCACAATGCTCAAATTGCTTACAAACAGATTGCTCAAAGTATGCTCAAGGATTTCTCAAGTGTAACAAGTGTGTTTGAGTGTCCTATGGCATGTCCTATTTATAGGAATGGCCTAAGGATGCTTAAGGACGTTCTAGACAACTTCTAGGGGTTTCTAAGTGCTTAACTAGCTGTTAGGTACAAGTTTGTTGCTTTAACAACGGCTAATTAATTAATTATGCAGTTGCTGTCAGATACCATCTCGGTCGAGGAACGGTCGAACGAGACACCTACTCGGTCGAACTTTTGTCGACTGACAGGCTCTCTGGAACAAGTGTTTTGCAACGTTTATCTCCAACTGCCAACTACCTTGTCAGTTGTGTCTAACGGCTACTTTGGATCTTTCTCGGTCGAGAAGATTGTCGACCGAGAGTGTCTCAGTCGAGGAGTTTGTCGACCGAGATTGATCCTGTTTCAATGTTTCAATTTAGGCATTAATTATATGTATGAGTGTCCATATGTGATCCTTTTTGAAGGGGATGACCTATCTAAATGTGGTGTTTAGCTAGGGAGAATCTAATGCTTGATTTTCATGAAATCTAAGTACTTGTACATTATATATTTGTACAAGTTTTTTACAAGGCGATTACATTTCATGAAAATACAAACATATAAGCATATGGATTTCCCTAATTGCTTTTGTCATCCACCTTGTTCCTGCACACTCAAGTAGCTCGTTAGATCAATAAGAATGAAATGTTTGTCATAATCAAAACAAAGGGATTTATAGATGTCCATTTAACCAACAATCTCCCCTTTTTGAAGATGACAAACATTTCCAAAAGTATAAATAAAGGAAATATAAAACAAATGAGTTTCATACCTGAAGATTACCTTTTGTATCCATTCTTGTTTTTGCAAGTGAGTGCTTGGCCTTTTTCATTAAAGATATCCATGTTGAGTATGAAACTTAGTTATTATAGTTAATCTTTATTTTATTTTGACATTCTTTTCTCCCCCTTTGTCATTTCAAAAAGATATCCATGTTGAATATTTGATATTGCTTCTCCCCCTTAATTTTTTACTATGCTCCGCTTTAGATATTCCAAGATATAAGTGCTTTGCAATAATGTCAATTTAGCCATAACTTTAACTTTTAGGTATTTGCAAAGATTTTCATCCTTTTTGATTTATTTGTATTTATTACTCCCCTTATTTTGTATGCTCTACAATAGTCTTATAATCAAAATTCAAATGATGCCAAAAAATATCCTTTATAAAGATAACCAATTTCATTACAAGCATGAAAAGATAACCAAATCATGTAAAGATAACCCATTTATTACAATTTTGCAAAGATTCCATTACAACTAATACAACTCCAAATCTCACTGGAAAGACTTAAGAATTACATCAACATCAGGGTCTTTCCCAAGAAAAGGCTCAACTCCATAATACTGGACCAAAGTTTGCCACTCCAGAGCACCTGTCTTGGTTAAGGAATATGCCTCCAAGAAGGTTGGAACACGATCAAATCGGAAATGAGCAGCAATATCTTGTAGTTGCATTGATGAAAACTGAGTATGCGTGAGATCTGTAGATGGTGGAGGTGGAGGTTGATAGTAGTTGTAAGATGGATTATATGGATTGAGCATGCCAGGATTTAAAGAGTAGGGATATTCATCTGGTTGGTTTGGAGAAAGAGTTTGCATTCTTTGGTTTAGATAAGTCATGGCATGATGGTTATAATCTAGTTGTTTACTAAGATGATATTGTGACCCAGCAACATAGGTTAGAGTGTTTTGGATGGGATCATAGGGTAGGCTGGTAGGAGGAGGTGGAGGTGGAATATCTTGGGTGGATGTCTCTCCTTCTACCCTAGCCCTTTTATGACCGAAATCAATTCCCATTTTTACTACAATATTCTTACTTATTTTTTGTGGTCTACGCTCCCATGTATATCCCATATCCTCAATTTGGGTCTTAAGAAAATGTTGAGTAATTTGGCATACAAAATCAGCATATGGAGGATTGCCAGAAAACTCAAGCATGTTTTTAAGAATGATGCGGATAAAATTTGTGGGAATACGTTGGATAATAGCATATATTAGACACATACGAAAAATAGGAACTTCAGACTTATTTGCTCTAGGATGTATGTTTGTTGAAACAATAAGGTTTACAATCCTAGCAGCTAGTTTGAGATTGATAGCATAGTATGTGCCTCTATCTTCGTGACAGGTTGTATTGGATTGAAAAATGGTTCTTTTGATGTCACTAAGACTAACGGTATGGTTATCTTGGAAAAATTGATTAACTGGGTTTCCAGAGGTAAGGTCAAGGGTGTCTTGATATTCATCTAGGTCAATATTTAGCATGTCAAGAATATCTCCTTCAGTAAATCAAAAGCTATGCCCATTGACCATAGTATAGAAGAAGATGGTTTCTCTTTCAGAATGGGAGATGAGGTTAGCATAGAATTCATTCACTACCTTGATGGAATAGGAAGGGAAAGAAGGGTTGATGAATTCTTTCAACTTTTGCACTTCAAAAAGATCTTCCAAGTCGACGATGTTGAGGAAGTCTATAACTTCAACTGGTCGTCGTGGGAGAGGAGCTTTGGAGGAGAGCCGTAGATAGCGATCACCAGCATCTCCGTCGACGAAGGCAATGTCGTTGATGATCGTTAATGGTGGAGTAGCCTCCCTTTGTTTCCTGCCAGCGACCTTCTTCTTTCCATGAGTAGAGGATGATGCCATTGCGTTGCTTGAAGGTGGAGAAGAAGCAAGGAAGTCTTGGGGATGAGGATGCTAAAGATTTGCACAAGAATTCACTAGAGAGAGCCTATGGAAACAAGAATATGAAAGTGTGAAGAAGTGACCCGTTTTTTGGTCCCTTTTATAGCAATCTAGTGACCGGGTCGGTCAACAATTTGTCGACTGAGCGTCCACAACGGTCATATTCCAGACGCGCCACTCGGCCGTCCAACGGTCGACTTGCAACGGTCGGCCGTTAACGGTAACGGTCAGATTGCAACGGTCATATCCCAACGGCTCTTTCTCGGTCGAGCAATTGTCGACCGACACTGTCTCGGTCGAACAATTGTCGACCGGAAGTGTGTCCGATGTTAGGTTTGTCTAGATTCTGTCGGTCGAGAGAGGTGGGCAGACCGAGAGAAGTTTTCGTTCGAAGATTCGTCGACCGACAGACTTACTGGGTACAAATTTTTAAGCTGATTTTAATGCAAATGATAGACTGAATTTGTAGAGCATGTATATATTTTCTAAGGGAGTAATATTGTTGTTTTATTTTTGACAATATTGGGACAATTTTATGATCATAAATTAATTTTGCTTTTAATCACAATAAAATGATATTCAAATAGTTGTTGTGTCAAACTTATTTTAGGTCGAATTTGACTACGACCATAGCGCCCCTTGGTCAAATTTCATTTTAACCAAGAGGCAAATTTGCAGATTTTCAAATTGAACGTATCGAGTATAATATCTGCATAAAATAAGTATCAAGTTGAAGCATACTTACTTGATATAATTCTTAAATGAAGGCAAAATTAATATCTCAATTCTTCAAACATACTAATTTAGAGATTTTGTCTTATGTGTTGCAAGCAATAGCATATAACTAATAAATCATTTTGCTTGCCGGATATCATCACGGATCCATGCATACAATTTATCATTATCTATGCGTACCAAATATTGAAAGCATATCCATGATGTAATGATAACAGCATATCACATGATCATGTGAAAATAGAAATTTTCTTTTTATTTGAGCTAAGCATAATTTCAGTTTAAACTTAAATCATTTATGAAATAAACTAATATTAATCTCATTTAAATTTGCAGGGATGATTTTCAAAATATATATCCATTCATCAATCACAAATAGATAGCAATTTCATCAATTTCAAAGAAATTCAGCAATTTTTGCAACAGACTGGAAATCAGTGACATGTTCGGTCGACAATTTCTCGACTGATAGTGTCTCGGTCGACAGTCTCTCGACCGACAATATTTCTGGAACTGTTAATTTCTTCCAAATAAAACATAACTATGCAAGTTAAATATTTAGATACTTAAATTTATTTGTTATCCCATTATGTTGAGTTGAGATAGACGTAGAAATATGCAACTAAGGTTCTTGGTCATATCTCAACTTAATTGCGTTTATTTAGTTTGGAGGTCTTGGAACCCAAACTAACTCGACATCTTTTCTCTTGTAAGGACATGAAAAGGAATAATGACCAAGGTGCAAACAATAATGACAACATATTGAGTCAATCTCATATCTTTTTCTATGGTTGTGTTCTGTGTTGTCCTTGGGTGAAGATGTTCCTTTACGTACATATATAGATTGATGGGTTTGTGACTTTCTCCAACTAGGTTGTTGATAGGATTTCCCTTTAGGCTTGTAACCTAGTCCTCTTCTCCCAATTTGATGATAGGAATTATGTAAGATTTGATCAAGAATGCCATTATTATTCAAATTACTAACTTTTTGTTGTAACTTGGCAATCTCTTCCATTCTCTTCTTGATATCTAGTTTTGCTTGATCTAGATTAGATGACAATGAATTTCTTTCTTTGACAATAGAGTCATAATCTAGATGGTTGCATAAAATGGGTTGTTTTTGAAGATCATTCACTTGACTTTGCAAATTATTCTTCTCTAAAGAAAGTAGATTACAATTTTCCTCTATAGATTTTATCTCAATATAATGATCTTCAATGATCTTTTTAAGATCTTCATTTTCAGATGTAATAGCAAGAAGCTTAGCATGTAATTCATCATTTGCTTTATTAGATTTTTTTAATTTCTTCTTGCACTCAACATATTTAATATGTGTTTCTTCAAGACTAGCAACTAGTTCTTATTTAGATAAATCAAAAAGACTTACTTCTTCTTCTTCTTCTTCACTAGTTTTAGCAATGAGACAATATTTGTGCTCATCTTCCTTCTTTGATCTCTATGGGCATCTAGTTGTTGTGTGGCTTGTTCCTAAGCACCAATTGCAACATGTTGTAGTTTTGTCCAAGCAGCACTTTTTGTTGTGATTGTAATCACCATTACCCTCCATTCTTCAAGACCTGGCTAGGGTTCCTTGAAGCCTGCTCTGATACCAATTGAAAAACACTAGAGGGGGGGTGAATAGAATTTTAAAATAATTTTAACAATTTATTTAACTCAAACAACTACAATTGAAAATTGGAAGAAGGAGATAGGTGTTTAGAGTGGTTCCAACTTTAGCAAATACTAAAGTTGTCAGTCCACTACCCGGTTGCTTACCCAACCGGGATTTTGAAAGTATTTATTTTATTACCTTCTCAAGGATTTATACAAAATACAATACTTTCCTTTACACCCTTTGAACAGCCTTCACTTGAAGTAGGTGCACCAACTTTGAGGTAGCCTTCTTGAAGTAACTCCAAGCTCCCCCTTGAAGTAGCCTTCCTCTCTAGAAGTAACCTCCCGTTGCAACAGCCTTCTGAAGTAGCTCAAAGTCACCTTCTTCACCAAGAAGATCTCCACCCTCTCCAATCAGCAGCCTCTAACCTAGGAGTAGCAAGGAGAGTACAAACGGTAATAAAGAACAAGAAAGGAAAAAGGAAATTACAACTTATCCTTTGTAGCCCAAGGCTTGATTTGCCTAGATCAAGCGTATAGATCTCCTAACCAAGTGTATGGACTTGTGATTGCAGTGGGTAGGAGATACTAGCCTATAGGACACGAATTTTGAGCTAAGGAAGGAAATGGCCAATTGTCACAATGCTCAAATTGCTTACAAACAGATTGCTCAAAGTATGCTCAAGGATTTCTCAAGTGTAACAAGTGTGTTTGAGTGTCCTATTTATAGGAATGGCCTAAGGATGCTTAAGGACGTTCTAGACAACTTCGAGGGGTTTCTAAGTGCTTAACTAGCCGTTAGGTACAAGTTTGTTGCTTTAACAACGGCTAATTAATTAATTCTGCAGTTGCTGTCAGAGACCATCTCGGTCGAGGAATGGCCGACCGAGACACCTACTCGGTCGAACTTTTGTCGACCGATAGGCTCTCTGGAACAAGTGTTTTGCAACGTTTATCTCCAACTGCCAACTACCTTGTCAGTTGTGTCTAACGGCTACTTTGGATCTTTCTCGGTCGAGAAGATTGTCGACCGAGAGTGTCTCGGTCGAGGAGTTTGTCGACCGAGATTGATCCTGTTTCAATGTTTCAATTTAGGCATTAATTATATGTATGAGTGTGCATATGTGATCCTTTTTGAAGGGGATGACCTATCTAAATGTGGTGTTTAGTTAGGGAGAATGTAACGCTTGATTTACATGAAATCTAAGTACTTGTACATTATATATTTGTACAAGTTTTTTACAAGGCGATTACATTTCTTGAAAATACAAACATATAAGCATATGGATTTCCCTAATTGCTTTTGTCATACACCTTGTTCCTGCACACTCAAGTAGCTCGTTAGATCAATAAGAATGAAATGTTTGTCATAATCAAAACAAAGGGATTTATAGATGTCCATTTAGCCAACAATCTCCCCTTTTTGAAGATGACAAACATTTCCAAAAGTATAAATAAAGGAAATATAAAACAAATGAGTTTCATACCTGAAGATTACCTTTTGTATCCATTCTTGTTTTTGCAAGTGAGTGCTTGGCCTTTTTCATTAAAGATATCCATGTTGAGTATGAAACTTAGTTATTATAGTTAATCTTTATTTTATTTTGACATTCTTTTCTCCCACTTTGTCATTTCAAAAAGATATCCCTGTTGAATATTTGATATTGCTTCTCCCCCTTAATTTTGTACTATGCTCCGCTTTAGATATTCCAAGATATAAGTGCTTTGCAATAATGTCAATTTAGCCATAACTTTAACTTTTAGGTATTTGCAAAGATTTTCATCCTTTTTGATTTATTTGTATTTATTACTCCCCTTATTTTGTATGCTCTACAATAGTCTTATAATCCAAATTCAAATGATGCCAAAAAATATCCTTTATAAAGATAACCAATTTCATTACAAGCATGAAAAGATAACCAAATCATGTAAAGATAACCCATTTATTACAATTTTGCAAAGATTCCATTACAACTAATACAACTCCAAATCTCACTGGAAAGACTTAAGAATTACATCAACATCAGGGTCTTTCCCAAGAAAAGGCTCCGCTCCATAATACTGGACCAAAGTTTGCCACTCCAGAGAACATGTCTTGGTTAAGGAATATGCCTCCAAGAAGGTTGGAACACGATCAAATCGGAAATGAGCAGCAATATCGTGTAGTTGCATTGATGAAAACTGAGTATGCGTGAGATCTGTAGATGGTGGAGGTGGAGGTTGATAGTAGTTGTAAGATGGATTATATGGATTGAGCATGCCAGGATTTAAAGAGTAGGGATATTCATCTGGTTGGTTTGGAGAAAGAGTTTGCATTCTTTGGTTTAGATAAGTCATGGCATGATGGTTATAATCTAGTTGTTTACTAAGATGATATTGTGACCCAGCAACATAGGTTAGAGTGTTTTGGATGGGATCATAGGGTAGGCTGGTAGGAGGAGGTGGAGGTGGAATATCTTGGGTGGATGTCTCTCCTTCTACCCTAGCCCTTTTATGACCGAAATAAATTCCCATTTTTACTACAATATTCTTACTTATTTTTTGTGGTCTACACTCCCATGTATATCCCATATCCTCAATTTGGGTCTTAAGAAAATGTTGAGTAATTTGGCATACAAAATCAGCATATGGAGGATTGCCAGAAAACTCAAGCATGTTTTTAAGAATGATGCGGATAAAATTTGTGGGAATACGTTGGATAATAGCATATATTAGACACATACGAAAAATAGGAACTTCAGACTTATTTGCTCTAGGATGTATGTTTGTTGAAACAATAAGGTTTACAATCCTAGCAGCTGGTTTGAGATTGATAGCATAGTATGTGCCTCTATCTTCGTGACAGGTTGTATTGGATTGAAAAATAGTTCTTTTGATGTCACTAAGACTAACGGTATGGTTATCTTGGGAAAACTGATTAACTGGGTTTCCAGAGGTAAGGTCAAGGGTGTCTTGATATTCATCTAGGTCAATATTTAGCATGTCAAGAATATCTCCTTCAGTAAATCAAAAGCTATGCCCATTGACCATAGTATAGAAGAAGATGGTTTCTCTTTCAGAATGGGAGATGAGGTTAGCATAGAATTCATTCACTACCTTGATGGAATAGGAAGGGAAAGAAGGGTTGATGAATTCTTTCAACTTTTGCACTTCAAAAAGATCCTCCAAGTCGACGATGTTGAGGAAGTCCATAACTTCAACTGGTCGTCGTGGGAGAGGAGCTTTGGAGGAGAGCTGTAGATAGCGATCACCAGCATCTCCGTCGACGAAGGCAATGTCATTGATGATCGTTAATGGTGGAGTAGCCTCCCTTTGTTTCCTGCCAGCGACCTTCTTCTTTCCACGAGCAGAGGATGATGCCATTGCGTTGCTTGAAGGTGGAGAAGAAGCAAGGAAGTCTTGGGGATGAGGATGCTAAAGATTTGCACAAGAATTCACTAGAGAGAGCCTATGGAAACAAGAATATGAAAGTGTGAAGAAGTGACCCGTTTTTTGGTCCCTTTTATAGCAATCCAGTGACCGGGTCGGTCAATAATTTGTCGACCGAGCGTCCACAACGGTCATATTCCAGACGCGCCACTCGGCTGTCCAACGGTCGACTTGCAACGGTCGGCCGTTAACGGTAACGGTCGGATTGCAACGGTCATATCCCAACGGCTCTTTCTCGGTCGAGCAATTGTCGACCAACACTGTCTCGGTCAAACAATTGTCGACCGGAAGTGTGTCCGATGTTAGGTTTGTCTAGATTCTGTCGGTCGAGAGAGGTGGGCAGACCGAGAGAGGTTTTCGGTCGAAGATTCGTCGACCGACAGACTTACTGGGTACAGATTTTTAAGCTGATTTTTAATGCAAATGATAGACTGAATTTGTAGAGCATGTATATATTTTCTAAGGGAGTAATATTGTTGTTTTATTTTTGACAATATTGGGACAATTTTATGATCATAAATTAATTTTGCTTTTAATCACAATAAAATGATATTCAAATAGTTGTTGTGGCAAACTTATTTTAGGTCGAATTTGACTACGACCATAGCGCCCCTTGGTCAAATTTCATTTTAACCAAGAGGCAAATTTGTAGATTTTCAAATTGAACATATCGAGTATAATATCTACATAAAATAAGTATCAAGTTGAAGTATACTTACTTGATATAATTCTTAAATGAAGGCACAATTAATATCTCAATTCTTCAAAGATACTAATTTAGAGATTTTGTCTTATGTGTTGCAAGCAATAGCATCTAACCAATAAATCATTTTGCTTTCCGGATATCATCACGAATCCATGCATACAATTTATCATTATCTATGTGTACCAAATAGTGAAAGCATATCCATGATGTAATGATAACAGCATATCACATGATCATGTGAAAATAGAATTTTTTTTTTTTTTGAGCTAAGCATAATTTCAGTTTAAACTTAAATCATTTATGAAATAAACTAATATTAATCTCATTTAAATTTGCAGGGATGATTTTCAAAATATATATCCATTCATCAATCACAAATAGATAGCAATTTCATCAATTTCAAAGAAATTCAGCAATTTTTGCAACAGACTGGAAATCAGTGACATGTTCGGTCGACAATTTCTCGATCGATAGTGTCTCGGTCGACAGTCTCTCGACCGAAAATATTTCTGGAACTGTTAATTGCTTCCAAATAAAACATAACTATGCAAGTTAAATATTTAGATACTTAAATTTATTTGTTATCCCATTATGTTGAGTTGAGATAGACGTAGAAATATGCAACTAAGGTTCTTGGTCATATCTCAACTTAATTGCGTTTATTTAGTTTGGAGGTCTTGGAACCCAAACTAACTCGACATCTTTTCTCTTGTAAGGACATGAAAAGGAATAATGACCAAGGCGCAAACAATAATGACAACATATTGAGTCAATCTCATATCTTTTTCTATGGTTGTGTTTTGTGTTGTCCTTGGGTGAAGATGTTCCTTTAGGTACATATATAGATTGATGGGTTTGTGACTTTCTCCAACTAGGTTGTTGATAGGATTTCCCTTTAGGCTTGTAACCTAGTCCTCTTCTCCCAATTTGATGATAGGAATTATGTAAGATTTGATCAAGAATGCCATTATTATTCAAATTACTAACTTTTTGTTGTAACTTGGCAATCTCTTCCATTCTCTTCTTGATATCTAGTTTTGCTTGATCTAGATTAGATGACAATGAATTTCTTTCTTTGACAATAGAGTCATAATCTAGATGGTTGCATAAAATGGGTTGTTTTTGAAGATCATTCACTTGACTTTGCAAATTATTCTTCTCTAAAGAAAGTAGATTACAATTTTCCTCTATAGATTTTATCTCAATATCATGATCTTCAATGATATTTTTAAGATCTTCATTTTCAGATGTAATAGCAAGAATCTTAGCATGTAATTCATCATTTGCTTTATTAGATTTTTTTAATTTCTTCTTGCACTCAACATATTTAATATGTGTTTCTTCAAGACTAGCAACTAGTTCTTCTTTAGATAAATCAAAAAGACTTACTTCTTCTTTTTCTTCTTCACTAGTTTTAGCAATGAGACAATATTTGTGCTCATCTTCCTTCTTTGATCTCTATGGGCATCTAGTTGTTGTGTGGCTTGTTCCTAAGCACCGATTGCAACATGTTGTAGTTTTGTCCAAGCAGCACCTTTTGTTGTGATTGTAATCACCATTACCCTCCATTCTTCAAGACCTGGTTAGGGTTCCTTGAAGCCTGCTCTGATACCAATTGAAAAACACTAGAGGGGGGGTGAATAGAATTTTAAAATAATTTTAACAATTTATTTAACTCAAACAACTACAATTGAAAATTGGAAGAGGGAGACAGGTGTTTAGAGTGGTTCCAACTTTAGAAAATACTAAAGTTGTCAGTCCACTACCCGGTTGCTTACCCAACCGGGATTTTGAAAGTATTTATTTTATTACCTTCTCAAGGATTTATACAAAATACAATACTTTCCTTTACACCCTTTGAACAACCTTCACTTGAAGTAGGTGCACCAACTTTGAGGTAGCCTTCTTGAAGTAACTCCAAGCTCCCCCTTGAAGTAGCCTTCCTCTCTAGAAGTAACCTCCCGTTGCAACAGCCTTCTGAAGTAGCTCAAAGTCACCTTCTTCACCAAGAAGATCTCCACCCTCTCCAATCAGCAGCCTCCAACCTAGGAGTAGCAAGGAGAGTACAAACGGTAATAAAGAACAAGAAAGGAAAAAGGAAATTACAACTTATCCTTTGTAGCCCAAGGCTTGATTTGCCTAGATCAAGCGTATAGATCTCCTAACCAAGTGTATGGACTTGTGATTGCAGTGGGTAGGAGATACTAGCCTATAGGACACGAATTTTGAGCTAAGGAAGGAAATGGCCAATTGTCACAATGCTCAAATTGCTTACAAACAGATTGCTCAAAGTATGCTCAAGGATTTCTCAAGTGTAACAAGTGTGTTTGAGTGTCCTATGGCATGTCCTATTTATAGGAATGGCCTAAGGATGCTTAAGGACGTTCTAGACAACTTCGAGGGGTTTCTAAGTGCTTAACTAGCCGTTAGGTACAAGTTTGTTGCTTTAACAATGGCTAATTAATTAATTCTGCAGTTGCTGTCAGAGACCATCTCGGTCGAGGAATGGTCGACCGAGACACCTACTCGGTCGAACTTTTGTCGACCGACAGGCTCTCTGGAACAAGTGTTTTGCAACGTTTATCTCCAACTGCCAACTACCTTGTCAGTTGTGTCTAACGGCTACTTTGGACCTTTCTCGGTCGAGAAGATTGTCGACCGAGAGTGTCTCGGTCGAGGAGTTTGTCGACCGAGATTGATCCTGTTTCAATGTTTCAATTTAGGCATTAATTATATGTATGAGTGTGCATATGTGATCCTTTTTGAAGGGGATGACCTATCTAAATGTGGTGTTTAGCTAGGGAGAATCTAACGCTTGATTTACATGAAATCTAAGTACTTGTACATTATATATTTGTACAAGTTTTTTACAAGGCGATTACATTTCATGAAAATACAAACATATAAGCATATGGATTTTCCTAATTGCTTTTGTCATCCACCTTGTTCCTGCACACTCAAGTAGCTCGTTAGATCAATAAGAATGAAATGTTTGTCATAATCAAAACAAAGGTATTTATAGATGTCCATTTAGCCAACACTCACTTCTTTTTCCCTTGTCATGCATCCACTTATCTATCATATAAGGGATAAATGCAAGTTGTTCTTCATACATGGTATTTTGATGATGGAACAATTATTGGGGACACATACGAGGTGGCCAAGGTTCTGGATATCATTCAGTGGTTTGGACCAGATTCGGGTATGGTTTTAAATATTCGTAAAACTGAGCTTCTCTAACATACAAGTGATGGTAGGGAGCTTCACAAAAAGTTGTTCCCGATATATATTGGAAGACCTTTGTTAGGGGTGAAGTTGCTTGGAGGAGTTGTTAGTAGAGATAGAAGTTTTATTGAGGGTTTGGATATGGAGAGGGCTTCTAAGGCTGTGAAGTTGATGCATCTTCTACCTCAGTTGGGTTACCCTCATAGTGAAATTCTTTTACTCTGATTGTGTATGGGTATTGCAAAACTTTTATTTGGCTTGAGGACTTGTCAACCTACATACATGGAGGAAGCGGCTATATTGTTTGACAAAGTCTTACGTGGGTCTATTGAAGACATTGTAGTTTGTGGAGGTCCCTTTTTTGGAGACCTCCAATGGAGGGTGGCTTCATTGCCCATTCGTTTGGGTGGATTGGGACTATATTTAGCAGTTGAGGCTTCGTCGTACACTTTCGTGGCATTTAGGGCCCAATCTTGGGTGCTTTAGGATCACATCTTGCGAGATAGCGAGATTCATGGTATGGACTCTGACTTCGATTTTTCTCTAGATCGTCTTCGTGCCACGATTCCCTCCTTCGACCTCAGTTGTTTTTCTAGAAACGACATCGTCCCCCCAAAGGCCCAAAATACTTTGACGAGTGCTCTTCTTAGTAAAATAATTGAGGACATGGAGGGTAAGTTTGACATGACCATTAGACAAAGGAAGTTTTTGGGTGTCTTCAAGTTGATCATGCTCAAGACTTCCTCCTTGCCATTCCTATTGATGGACTTGGTCTGCAAATGTCACCAGTGGAATACCGCAGTATCTTAAGATATCATCTCATGATTCCTTTATTTCCAGCCGATGAGATATGCTTAGTTTGTCGTAAGGCGTGCTTGGACACTTTTGGGGAGCATGCGGTTCATTGCAGGGAGCTTCCAGGTTTTAAGTACAGACACGATCATGTTAGAGATGTTCTATTTGATGTACTCAGACGTGTAAGTGTTGCTGTTAAGAAAGAGACACTTGTGAACTTTTTAACTGATCCACAAGAAGGGAGATCCACACTGAGACCTGGTGATATTTTTATTTTTGGATGGGTCGGAGGAAAACATGCATGTGTAAATTTGACAGGAGTTTATGCTGGTGGGATTGAATAGTGGGACCTTTATAGCGGGACATGCTGCCCTTAAAGCTGCTTCAACCAAAGTGGACAAGTATGAAAAAGTGTGTATTGAGAATCAACACACCTTCATCTCTTTTGGATTGGATACTTTTAGATTTTTAGCACAAGAAGTTGTGAAGTTTTGGAAGACGGTCCAAAAAGTTATGAATAGTAATGTTATGGCCTCTAAGTGTATGGATGTAGTGTTTCAAAGGATTGGATTTGCCATCCAAAAAAGACTAACGGCGTTGTTTGTTGCCCGCTTGTCTTCTATTTCGCTATAATTGTTAATATTAGAGTGCTCATTTGAAGTTGCTAAGCATTCACATTATCACTGGAAACATTGATGCTTTCTCTGTCAAGTTAACATCCTCACACTGTTCGTGTCCTAGATAGAAGCCAGCAAGCCCTAGTCATCTATGGAAGCATTACCGCATACATAGGTTAGAATTCATCCTAAATCGTGTTATTTTCGTTTTCGGTTTAAATCATCTTTTGATTTGTACTCCACGATCCTCATGCATTTCGTCCTGATATCATACTAGGAAACCACATTTGAGCAATTAGTGAATCAAGTAACTATTGATTACGAAATTCCATGGTAGGAACATGACCAGGTAACATGCATAAACTGTAACTAGTAAACAGATTTAGTATTTTATTACAAGCCTGTTTGGGTCTCAAACTAGTGTGTGCTCAACTTTTGCTAGCTTCTCCTTGTAGCAGATCAAAATAATAGCCCTTCCATCAGGGGTCCTATCTGCGCTGGATTTCAATGCTTTAGACATATCCTGGTCTGTGCCTTAACGTTGTAATTAGATTGCTACAAATTTTTTGTGTCCATTCTCTTTGCAGCCGGTACTATCATTTATTTTTTTGCAAAATTTAATATGAGAGACAGCAATAGACCTGTGTTTGATAAATGGCTGCACGATACCCTTGTGATATCCTTGTGTGAGTCGTGTAGGGATGTGGCTGCGAGTTCTCTTGTGGAGCAAAGGTGTGATGAATTAAGGCTATATATCTGAAAGCGGAAAAGGAGAGCGACATCAGATGTAGAGGAAAGGGGTAATTGGTTTGAAAAGCAAAAAAAAAAAAGGAGGGGGATGAGTAGATTTGTAAATGAATATCCGGAATTCGCATATTCGATCCGGATTTTGAGTCGGAAATTTTGAAAAAAATCTGACATCCACATAATCCAAAATGATTTTAGGATATCAAATTTTTATATCCAAAAATTTTGGATAAGATATCGGATATGCCTGTATCTACTCCGAAAAAATATGAACCCGACAAAATATGTACATATATTATTAAAATATATATTACCTATATATAAAAATATGAAAATATACAATTTTTTTTATATATATGCATAGTAATATCATTATTATATATATAATATACTTATAACATTACATTTATGATATCTGGTTCAGATTGAATATTTATCTGAATTTAGATATTATTTGTTGGATCTGATTCGAATATAGCAATATCTCTCTGTATTCAGATATTTATCCGAATTCAGATATTATTTGTCAGATTCAGATATCGGATATAGTAGATCAGCTCAGTATTCGATCCGCTTACAGATCTAGAAAAGAAAAAGAAAAATCAAATGAAGGCAACAATTTGTAAGCTTACGCTGACTGTTTGCCAATACATTATAAGTAATTTTGTATGATACTTGTTAAAGCATCATGAGCATATATCTCGCACGCAGGGTGCCTTTCTGCCTGGGTGTGCTTTGTCAGAATAGCTTATATTTTTTGATCAAGAAAGATTATTTTTGTCAACAAAGTAACTTATAATTATTTGAGACTAAATTGTTTGTTTTATATAAGTATATCCTATTGTATTAGAAGTGTTTTCCCCTTAAAACCTTTAGAAATGTGTATATATGTATATCAATATACATTTTTTTTATATTTAGAAATTAATTTAAGTATCAATACAGTACTCACGCTTATACCAGTTTTCCCTTGCTAAAGTGACGAAACGAAACTGATTTTACAGAAAAACGGTGAATTTACCACTTCGATTCTTCTTCCTCTTACAACTTGTGCACAACAGTGCCATGGCTGCCGTTGGGATGTTGGGGTGACCAAGGACCCTAGGCGGAGATGGAGTGTGTTTTTACCACTCCAATCCTAGACAGTGATCTCATCTGTGAATGGTATGGACAACTAACCACTACTCGTGGCCAACGACGATTGAATCAAGATGTTGCTTCTTACAACAAAACAAGGACAATAGGGCTAAAGATGGCACTCCCTTGGCACGACCATAGCTAGAAAAGGAAGTGCTATAGGGAGACTCGTGGCATCAAGTAGATTGAGATCAATAGGTAATTGTGCGATAGCAACAAAAGATAAGAAATCAACATGAAAAGCCACGATATGTGAGAATTAGATTTTCATGATTACCTCCCCTCTCACTGAATTGAGGGAGTAAAAAGCTTAGACACGAACTATAGAAGCTTTGTGTGGCATGAGCATCTCTGTTCCTCACCGTCAATGAACTTCCTGGATCTGCGGGGTGACAATGCTCATGGGTGAAGAGTTCCTCCGAATTGTACGTCGCACTAACACTTTTGGGCGCTTCGCATATATTCAATGATGTCCTCGCGAAGCTAATTTGGTTGTTCTAGTCTATGCACAATGTATGGCTCCGCCACGCCCAAGCAAGGAAACGATGTGAGTTACGGTTGTGGAGGCTTCACTAGTGAAATTAATGTGAGAGGAAGAGTAGGAAGGACCTTTATTGGGGTTTCTGAGCATTGGTTGCCAGCGAGAAGCATTATGGCTCTGAGAGTAGCTAATGACGTGGAAGGATGAGCAGTGGATTTTGGGTGTTTCTTGTATAGGGTTTTCAAGGGTTTGATCTAGGACTCGACTTACCTGATGTTGATTCTTGAGTGTCGTTGAGTTGTTTGATCCAATATCGGCTCAAATGATAGCGAGGAAACACGATACCAAGTCGTGGCTTGACTACTAAGTATAGTTTCACATATCTGGGGTAAAGGATACCTCCCTAACCGTTGGGATTTGGTGCCTCGGAGCTGTGTGGGTCTGACCACCGTGGATGAAGCCCACCCTGTGCCCAAGTAGAAACTAGGATAATCGACAACTAAAATCATGTTGTAAAGCATTACTTTATAAACTCTATTTCCCAGTACTAACCAACGCAAAATTACTTCAACACAACCATGGGCCGAAATGATTATAACCTTATATTTTCAATTTACTTAATATTATTTATTATTTAGATGTAAACTCCCATAATTCTTGATGTATAATAGATATATAATTATTAGCCAAAATTGGAAAAGAATCTTATCTTAACATGAATCTTTAATTAATGATACTATCTACTAATTTGAATGCACCAATTCAGCACAAATAGTTCTAAAAGGGACCATATTGATGTAATGAATAATCAATTGTATGAGAGGTAAAAATACACATACCAAGAATGAGGATATGACACATATAAACATACCAAACATGTATTTTAAAGTTTATATCAAGATAAAATATATAATTACATATACTGCAATCTAATTTCATTCTTTTTTAGACTGCATACATCGTTTTATGATTATTTACAATTAGTCACTAGAAAAATCTGAGCCACATATACTCTTCTATATACTCTTGCAACTACACATACTTTATGCAACCCCCTTTCGGCTCGTACAATCCATCCGGCTTATTTGAATAATGATAATGTATACACAAGTGAGTATCAATGTGAAACTAAATATACGGACCTTACTGATCTCAAAGTCTCGACTATGGGCATGGACGATAATGGATGGGATTGGGACTTCACCCACAGCTATCTTCCAGCCAGTTCAAGGCCGCAAATTCATCACATCTACTCGCCTGCCCCGACGTCAGGTCATGATACGCGACAATGGCGCGGGTCACCCTCTGGTCTTCTTACTACTAAGTCTGCCTACCAATGGCTCAGCAAAGACATTGCCTTGCCCTTGCCTGAAAAATGAGCTACTCTATGGAAGCTTCCCATTCCTCCTCGTATTCGTACTTTTTGATGGTTGTTGCACCATAGAGCGCTGCTCACCAATGTAGAGAAATCATGATGCCATATTACTGTTAATGACACCTTCCTGGTATGGTCTAACGCATGCGACACACTAGTGTACTCTCTCCGTGACTGGAACTTCGGCAAGGAAGTTTGGGTCGCATGCAAAGTCGACCCTTCCTTCTTTCTTCTCCCTGAGGAAGACTGGATCACTGATATTACTTCCTCTACGTGCACTGATCTTCCCTCCATACTACCCGTGATTGCTTGCTGGACAATATGGTCACAAAGGAATGAGTTTATACATAACAGAAAGCAGCAACCTCTCCACAAGTGGGTCTCCTTCATCAAGGAAAGAGCTCGTGCCATCATGGCAATCCCGGCGCTACTCTCAACGCCAGCCGTAGTGTGCAACCATGTCCGGAATCCCCCTGTTCTTAGGGACATTGTAATGTTTGTTGATGTTTCTTGCAATGCTAATTCTTCCCGCGCCGGGATTGGCATTCATATTGTTGACAACAATGGAAGCTTTCACCTGGGCCATGGATCGCCCAGCCATGCCAACTCGGCATTGGAAGTAGAGGTACAAGGTATCATATGTGCCTTAGAACATCGCAAAATCACAGGTTGGCGTGCTCCCACCATTCTGTCTGATGCTACCACGACGATATCCATTACCACCGATGCATCCACAACAACCATGTTCTTTCCCCACTTGCATCGGCTTCAGAAGCTCCATGAAGACATCGACCAGCCTTACATTTCGCATATTCCTAGATTGCATAATAATGTAGCTGACTGTATTGCCCACTTTTCTATTCATACTAGTACTGCTTTTACTTTCCAAACTGATGTGCCCCAGTGGCTCACCAGCAATCTAGATGTTAACTTTGCGAACATTTGGCCCGCAGTAGAGAGGAGGATGAATACAATCTGATCTATACGTTGCCTCAAAAAAATGTGAAACAAAATATAGGCATTTGGATTCTTTCATAGATATTAAACCTTGGTTACCACACAATGACTTCAAAAAGTGATTTAATACCCACATGGGGTTGCTGCCACGAAGAAGATGCAAGGCTTATGCAAGTTATATGTCTCTAAAAAATGGGAAGGTCTTGTAGAATTTTATATATACTAATCTCATGAATCATGATCTATAATAAGTTATATGGAGTATATTGTCTTGTTTAATACAAAATTTTTATTTGGTATCAATACTTTTATGAAGATCTTGTAAAGGCTCATGTTTATACATATAGCGTAATGCTTTGCATACAACTTCCCTTGCATAAATCTACCTATTTTTCATATATATTCTGACACCATGTACGTGCTACCAATAATTTATAAAGGTAAAATTAGCTCTTTCTCTTTAAAGTAGTGTCCCAAAGTATAGACCTAACAACTAAAACCTATTAGTTGAAACCATAGGTGCTTCAGTTATTAGGAAATTCGACGTGGAAGCATGGTTTCGAATATGTGTATTCAATACGTTGAATAACTAAAATGGAAGTCTAAAGTCTTTTAGGTCCAATTGCAGTTATTTTTAAGGCGGGTTGAGTTATGAATATGTCCTTGTAAGTGTGAATTAATTGATTTTAGGTATGTATCAATTTATGCCACTGCAAGAAAATATTCCGTACATGAGAGTTAATGTCTCCTCGTATCCTAATTGAATGAGAGGGAAACCCCTTCTCTAGGGCCCGTCACATAATAGAGATCAACGAAAATCCTGCCGCTGAAATGAAATGAGAGAGGCATGCCTGTCACGTAACCCAAGCTCTCGATTGCTAACTGGGAGGTCAATGATAGGGCCATACCCCTCATGTAGATCAACCAAAACAACTATATTAAATAAAAAACAGTCCAATATAATGGAGCATATAGCTAGGGATGAGCATCGGGTCGGGCCGACCCGATCCGACCCGCGACCCAGCCTGCATAACCCGATCCAGACCCGAACCTGATTTATAATATGGGTGGGCCGGGCCTAAAATTTAAACTCATATTTTATTTGGGCCGGGTATGGGCAGAGGTAAACCCAGGCCCGAAAATCCGAATACCCAGATTAGATTTTATGTACATTATAGATGTATACATATATCTTTGTTTTTAAAGAAAAACATACAGATTTCTTGATGCAATATGTAGTATGTATCCAATCAATGGCAATATAGAAAATCTGTAATCAATCAACATGATTAGTGAATAATTATCATTGACATAGATAAACATACTTGATTTTATTGTTTTGATCTCACTCTGTCCACATGTAGGGGAGAAATGATCTTTTTCTCAATGCATAGTAAATTATGCTCATTTTTTTCTCATATGCCCACATATAGGAGACAAATGATCTCTTACCCTTCCAAAACCCATTTCGTTGTATATATATAAAGGATGAGAAGCAAAAAGCCAAAACATCATAGATTCCACATTTTTTTAACATGTACGAGAAAATGAGTTGTTGCTCTTTCAATATCCATTCATTGTTGTAGGGGATCATACAACTAAGGTGTACATATTCCAGCTACATTTATCACAAAATAGATATATTGTTTTGAAGGTTGATCACAAAATACATATCATACTAGTTTAGTTTCCATGTTAGCAAGTTGGATCTAGCAAAATTTGGTATGTTCATTCGATGTTATATGGGCAAACCCGAATCCGGCCCGAAACCCAACATTCTTATATGGGCCGGGTATGGGCTGACATTTTTCATTTTTATCCGGGCCCGAACCCGGCCCGTGGCCCACTTTAAAATATGGGTTTGGGTTTGGGACAGGCAAAACCCGGTATAACCCGGCCCGATGCTCATCCCTACATATAGCCGTGAAAAAATTCATCACATCAATAAATAACAAATAGCAGGCGAATCACAAATGAGGCAACGGAACAAGCCGCTCTATACATGTAATTAAAATTCTGAAATTTTCAAAAATGTCGTGTACAACTATTTGACATTGGACCTTCTCCCCAAATTACAAACTTCACAAATATGCTCAAATTATAATCACTACCAGTTGTAGAGGTAAGATCAACACACATTCTGAATTTGTTGTTGCAATCTTTGGTTGTGTTACTTGCATAGCTCCTCAATGCAGCAAAAACTTCTGTTGTCTCCGCTTTATACAAGACCGTAGTTGTTGGTATTAAATGTGGTGTTTGGCTATCATAGGACATTAGGGTGTTAAAGGGCATCATATAGAGGCTTGGTGGCATAGAAAAAACATAACATAGGAGTGCACCTTTGTTATTGTAGCTACATTTATCATTTTTTGTTGGCAGACCAGCTATGTTGTTACTAAATATAGCAAAGAGGATGAAAACAACCATTTTACCTCTGTTGTTGATGTCCTCGTCACAAATTTTAGATCACGTATACCTTGTGCACATGACAACAACAAATGTTATTTCCAGTGTGCAGTTGCCTCCTATTTTCCCTCACGATTTCTTGAACAGTTCCACCCCTTGTGCAAGTGCATTTAGTAGTACTTGTCTCGAACCATGTTCCTTATCTTACATGTTAAAAAATTATCCTGAATATTTGTTCTCAATATTTTGCAATGTCCTCCACTTTCTTCCTTGTTTCGATTGTTAATGTTGATATAGTAACCTCCTAGATAGAGCTCCACATATGGAACTTGTTGCCAGATAGAATTGCCTTTAGTGTAGGGTGGCACAGTGAGGTAGATGATGTATTGTAGTACTTGTTGTTGTGAAACTTGGCCTATCTTGGGTTGATCACATCCACCTCCTCATAGAGTTCTTAGTTTGAAAATTCATAGATGTACTTGTCCATTGAATGGAACTACATACAAACCTATAATCAAAAGATGCATTAGGGATCATAAATCTTGCATACATAGCATATTGGTAAAGATTTTCAATGACACAGTTGATGATATACACATATTTTTATCCATATTGTCATCGACAATTTCTTAGACATGGACCATCAATGCAGCTGCTTGAGGTCATACTTGCCTGCCAACCACATCTCTCCTGCTTTGTAGTCACATTTCCTGTGTTGTTTGGGTGAATTTTAAGGTATCCTTAGACAAGAACAATCAAACAAAGAGGATTGACACACTATTATATACCACACAGTTCAATGATACCATGGTACCTTGTTCAGAGTTGGGGATGGCCAACATGATGAGTGATACATCCTCAGAAACCTCCAAAAATAGTTAACATCACACTCCCTTATGCAAGGGAGGTTTATGGGCAACTGCATCTTCATACTATTGCTTGCATATCAATTCTTATTCATCGACAACCATAATCATGCACATGCAAAGATACCTTTTCTCTCTTTTATTCTGGGAGTGTATACCTGACATCACATCATGAGAGTAGGTCATGGTCCCACCATATTATAATACAAATTTTAGGACTACCCTCATAAGCAATTCCTTAATTGTAGTGATACATGAAAACTTTAATAAAGTAGAAGGAATCAATCATACTCATTATTCTTTTGCTACTAAACTATATGGAGGGATGTAGTGAATAAAAGAAACAAGATTTAGAATCCAAAAATCATTTGCATACCCATCTGAGGCAAACACTAAATTATAAGATAGAGCAATTTGTAGTAGTACTATAGTATTAGTATAGTCTAGCTAGAAGGCATAAACCAACAATGACAACTAATATTAGTTATATTTAATAAATCTTTTACTCAAAGTTGGAATTCTTAGTTTATGAATTGGTACACAACAAGTCATAAAGTAATATTTCGTGAAGTAGTTGGAGTTATCTTTACAAAAACTTCAAACCTGGTCAACTTGGTTGCCAGTTATGATCATTGGATGAGAGCTTGTAATATGTCATGAACATTTGTATTTTACTACTAGATAAACATTTGTCTTAACTTATATGTTATTAATAGATTTTTCTAACTGTCTTATAGGATCTGCAGATGATTCTCATTATGATTATACCAAAGAAATATGAATGGAAAATAAGATCAAAACTGCCTAATTTATGAACTATTAAAAATTGGATTTTATTGCCCACTGTAGAGATGCTTTAGATATAGATTTAACGTAATGTTATTATATTTGTCCAAAATACAAACAATGGTCCATAGTATCAAGTTAAAAAAATGTTATTCATCACTCCCATCTAGTTCATTACTTGTAAGAGAAATGAATGCTAACA
The DNA here is from genome assembly GCA_963693085.1 of Alisma plantago-aquatica. Lineage (NCBI taxonomy): Eukaryota > Viridiplantae > Streptophyta > Magnoliopsida > Alismatales > Alismataceae > Alisma > Alisma plantago-aquatica. The sequence goes on along the minus strand of OY856412.1, from coordinate 341,014,061 downwards.
AAGAAAGCATAAAAAAGGCAATCTAAATGTTGGAATTCTAACTATTCTAGCTCATAATTTCTCATAAACTGTTTAATCGTAGTCTTTGCATCTTATAAAAAATGCAAGGATTTTTCTCTGTTGGTATGTATGTGCCATATGAAATTGATATGTATGTGTGTTATGAAATGTATATATTCCTAAATTAAACTAGAGAAGACTTCTCAAAAGATTTCTAAGAAAAAGCTCCATATCCAATAATTATGGTCGCATTTCACCACCATCAATAATTTTTTTAAAGTTTTTTCAATCCATTCATCAAGCCTTATTGATAGGATATGCATGCATATTTGATAGTTCACCATATTTTAAAGTCATGGTATTCTTCATGGTTTTAGTACTATAGGAAACTTCATATTATTGCAATACAATCCAAACTATAGGAGACAAAGGCTAAGTACATATCATTGTGAATGAAAGATACCGAATCTCTAGAGTATGATCATTCCATTAGTGACCTAAAGCAAGACCAATCAATATACATCATACATGTGTGTCAAAAGAATACCTAGGAACCCATAGGAACTTGCATTCAAGTCTTTGTATCATTTATGCATTCACAGACACTGTCCAGTTGCTTTTCAAGCTAAAGGTCAAGTGGTTATAAGATAAAAGTAACACAAACAAGTAGAAAGAAATGAAGATCACACTAGATTTATTCAGACATTTTCCATCCAATGTGAACCAACCAAAATATCTAGGTTTATGAGATATGAGAGAGTAGCATGGACCACTATAACCAAATTGATTTGTGTCTTGAAACATAATATGTAACATGCTTCATTTCACTAGCCCAAATCCAAGCACAATTAACATTTAGGAGTCCATTATGATAAATTTTATTGCTCAACTCATAATTAGAGATAGCTAAAACACAATGGTTATCATTGAAAAGCAGTATCTAAAACCCATACTATTGTAATACTCATCTTAATTGTAAATTATAGTAATAGAAAAAAGTAGAAAGACGTGAGGATCACATCAAATATATTAAGAGGTGTTCAATACATAGTAAAAACTAAAATACCATGGTCACTAGAATTATAAGAGCAGCATTGATGGTCCATGCTAAACCAACCTGATTGACTTGTGTCATATTAATTATTATCTATTATATGGTTCATTGTGTTAGTCAACCTACTAATTGGTAAACCATGAACTTGGATATTGCAAAGCTCTTATAAAACACTAGAGTCACAAAAACGTACTCGAATCTAAAATATGTATCATCACATGTAGGCATATCCTATATCATTCTACAAATGCATGCGACTATCAAACTAAGAACTTATTAATCCATATCTAAGTTTTCCATTATGTCATATCCATTCCTCATATCTCGAGGTTGGACCGATTTTAGACCAACTTGTATGAGTGGCTCATGAATCATATTTCACATTCCAAGTGGGGTTTCCTTTAACTGAAAACTTGACGGGGTACCTTGTTTATTCCCAATGAACTCATTCAACCATAAGAGCATTATATGCCCCGGATTCCACCACTTCCTCTCTTTGTTTACAACTAATCTTCCTATTTAGGGTGTTATCTCTGTCATAGACCTTTTCTCCTTTTAGGACCATCCCACTCTACGTCAGGTCACCAAAACCAAAAGTTGTACTAGGGGTCATGTAACCACTTATTGTCTATGTTTCATGTGCATGCTCTAATCCTCCACATATATCATGCATGTCTAACCTATGTACTTGCATGCATGGACAAACTAAGGTATCCAACTTATTGGGTTCTCTCTTTCGCTATCCACTACTTAAGGTTTTGGGTTGAGGTTAGGGTTTACAACATGCACCTTATATTTTGTGATACTCATGCCCACTGAGGTGGGTTTCCCTTACCAACCCTAGTCCATCTAGGGTTTACCTTGATAGAGGAGAAACCCATCAAACATTTTTTTATTATGTCCACTTTTATTATTTGGTAGAGGATGCCTTAATCCGTAATACTTTTAACTCCAAACTCAGGAGGAGGTGGAGAAAGAGAAAACCTTAAGAACTTAAAGTTTGTCTAGTGAAAGAGGGTAAAGAAGGGATGAAAGTACATATGAAATCTTAGAGGTATCTTATTTTGAGTCAAATCCTCAGATTTTGGCCAGCAATCACACAGATTTTGGGATTCCTCATAAATTGACAAGCAAGACGGAGGAAAATCTTGACAGCCCCCGGATAGTGATCCTTTTATAAACATCTCCATCTTTAGAAAATTCTCTAATAACTCCCTTTGGGCTATAAAGAATTTAAAATTTAATAATGATTAGAGATTATAAGGAAAACTAGGCTCGGATACCAAATGTAACAACCCCACCCATGGCAACCCCAAATTAAGGAAGGACAAGAAGCTAGAGTCGTTATCCCAAAAAAGATCATATGATATTGCAAATAATAAAAAATAATTAATAAATTCTACCACAACTAAACTTAATGCAGGATATAAAATATTTTCTATTCACATACCTTTCAAAAAATGAGATTTCAGAATTTTATCCAAGGCTAGGACTGTTTAACTATATTCCACCACACATTATATTGCCTTGTTCTTTTTCAATGTAACCTTTGATTGAATATTCATTTTCAATTAATATTGTAGACGTAACAATAGGTTAACCTAAAACACTGATAAAAAAAAATGTCGGTCAGTATAACAAATTATACTGGTATGTTGGGGAAGCAAAATGTTAGCATCTAGTTGTAACAACATATTGCAACAAAATTATTGATTAATAGATCAAACTTTACATCTTAAGCATAACTACACAATCCTAATCTATCCAATCCTCTACAATGGACATGGATACTAAATATCATGTTGGTATGTATGCCTATAGAGCAAGTCATATGATGATTGTAATGGGATACTTTGTAAATGATTTGAATAATAATAAAGGCATTTTCCCATCTATATGTTTAAATTGTTTCTGAGATGATGGTGTAACAATATACATGTCTAAAGAATGGTTTTACTCAATGACGTATGCTTTTAGGTTCATGACCTAAACGATGAGATCATACGGATGTTAAGAGTATACATTCTTGTTTGGTCCCTAGTCGGTTGTTATTGTGGAAATAACCATAGACATCAATAACACTAAAGACTAGATTGTGTGATTGGTTGATGACAGAATCTCATTAGTCATGATATAGTGATATCAAACCAAACACATAGGTACTTGTTAGAGAACAAGGTACCGGACAGACCCACCGTGAGAGTGACACATGGAACCATGACTTGGTAGTCACAGTCAGCTCTCACAGTGATGGTGGTGAGTGTGATTCTTAGACCTGAAATCACTACACTCAACACATGTCGTTGGGTACACTTTGACATCATCAAACGCTGTCCTCAAACATGGGTTGTTATAAAGGTGATGATTGGGTGGCTTTGACACATGGGGCTTTTGAGGGGTGAGTGATAGATATGGGGTTTGTCCCTCCTGAGGGAGTTTGATATCCTTGGACACTTGATGAGTAGGATTTAGAAAGGCATGCACATGCACGTGTGAATCAATATGTGATATTGATGTCATACACATCTCACTCGATCTGCTCTGAGATCAAGGAAATGAATGAATGTTGACAGGATGACTGTTCCATGCCTCGAGTTCATTCAGGATATCAGTGACAAAGGAATTATACATTCACTGTAACACCATTCACGGATTGTAGGATTGAAAGTTGTTCTCCAACTTTCTATTTAACTTGGGTAGCACTGGTGTGTGACCAGGCACCGCTCTTTGCTTGTGACATAAATGTTATGGACTTTCACTGCCAACGTGAAATGGACCTGCAGGGTCACACACATAGGATTTAACCTGGAAGAGGAGTTTTTGTCTACAAACAATGTTTAGATTGATTACTAAAGGAGTTTAGTAGTTCAATTAAACACTCAATCAATTGATAGCTCAATATCATAATGTTCAAGGTGTTGGACACATTGATTGAAGTATCAGATTGATTGAAATCACAATTGACTGATTCTGCACAATTTGCACTCCCAACTGATCGGCCCATGTGATGAACCGAACGGATGTGCTAGGTGAACCGGTCGGCTCAAGGTCAGGGTGAAATGATTGCTTCGAGTGTTGAAACGATCGGTTCAACTGATGCAACCGAGAAAGTTGGGAAAGTAGGATTGGTGATAATTTTCCTTGCGTTTCACTTGCCCAATTTGATTGGAACAAGGATTGGTATTCGATACCAATTAGAAACAAAAGTTGTAAAGTCAATTGGGAACTAACCAGGACCACGAACCGACTGGTTCAGAAGTGAACCGACCGGCTCATGGGTCCCAACCGATCGATTAAGGTGTCAACCAACCGGTTCAGGTCCCCAACTGACCGTTTCAGTTGTGAAACGATCGGTTCAGGTTGTGAGTTGGTTGCTTTTGTGGAAAATCTCGAACCCTTCTACTCCTGCTTTTTAGTCCCATATTGCCGGGCACAGAGAACCCTGTCCCATGAACCGCCTATATATAGGGGTATTGGGGGCTTCTCATAATACAACTTAGTGCAAACTGGTTGCTCTACAAAGTTGTCATTCTCTCTGGTTTTGGTAACCGAGAGAGCCCGAGCAAGTGCTACCCGAAAAGGGAGGCACAATAAGGGAAGGACAACTGCAGTTGCAACTGGTAGTAGGAGTGTGTTGGCGACTAGTACGCCAATAGTAGAGTGTGACTCCTTCCGGTTCCTTGTGCAACAAGGAGATCGGAGTTCCAGGCGGTCCGTATGGATGACTGTAGAGGTGGGAGACCTCTGTCGCTCGGAGGAAAACTGTCAACCCCGACAGTCCCGGTGAGACCAGGAGTCTTCAGTACCGGTGCCACCAGGAGATGCACAGACACCGTCCAAGATCAGAGGTGAAGACCGTACAAGGAGTGAGGTACTATCTCCGAGCAAGCCTCAAGACAAGGTATGCATCCACAAACCATCTTTCCTATTGTATAGATGTTGACGTGATTCCCTTTGTTCCGGGTTTGGGGGAGAAAATTTTTGTTTTCGCTGCTTTCTCTGCCTCCCCTAAAACCCTACAGTGGTATCAAAGCCACGTCAACTGTTCTATATTTTAGGATTATCGATATGATCGATTTTTGTTTGTCGCCTTTATTTATTGCATACGATGCAAATAAAATTGGCTTTATGCATGTCCAATCCACAAATCCCAAATATACATATATGATATGTAATATTAATGCACTCGATACGTGTCGCCCTTAAACGAGTTTTGTGGTGGATGTGTAGCATGATTATGGCCTATAAACCCCTATATCTGTGTGTGGTTGTATGTGGTTGCTTGCATCTCGGTCTGCGCACTGATTCCCATTCTCTTATTCCTGATGTAACTCAAAATAATTCGAGATTTCTTTTCCTACCTTTGCTCCCCCCGAATGTAACTCAGGGTTTCACAATTCAATTATAAATAGGATAGATTTTATTTCCTATTATGTCAAAGAAAGGTAGACGACCTGAGACGATCGGTTCAAGGCGTGAACCGATCGATTGGTGATTAGACGGCCAGTTTGAGGAGTGAGACGAGTGGGTGGCGACATGAGGAGATGCACGATGACCGGTGAACCGATCGGCTGGAGGCACCAGTCGATTGGCTGGTGGCACCCGAGCAACCAACTTGATGGTGAGCCGATCAATCATGGAGATGAGCTGATCAAACCCATAAAGGAAGGCACAATTGTCATCCTGTACAGGTTGCATGTGATGTAGACCTAGATGACCGTGAATCCTCTTGGCTCGAGGAATCACAATAGGATGGCCATAATCATTGTTGTTTATCATTTTGCATGTTTTCTGTGGGATATAGCATGTATATGATACGTACTATATATTGTGGTGATTGGATATGTATATGTATATAAAAACCAAATCCCTTGTTAAATATTAAGTTTTAGATGCCTTCCAAATGTGACACACGTGAAAAGCTTGATCGACCAAGTGTGGTCACGCCCTAGCGTGGTGCACCGTCTATCTCGTGGCAGCATGAAGGATGAATGTGTAGGTCTGCCCTAGCAGGGTGCATATTCATCGTGTTGGCTTTGGGTCAGATTTAACAAGGTGATCTAGATAGGATCTAACACCTTGAGGCATGGATATGATCATGGCAAGGAGTTGCATATGACATCTTTCAAGAGTTGAATATAATGTAATTGGCAAGAGTTGCCTACCTGGGAGATCTGAGTTGTGGGTGACAGCCCTAGCTGGTCCATGGCTCAGAGGATTTCAGGATCTTGACCCATTAGAAGATTGTACGCTGCAATCTTCCGAATTGATTGTGAGGGCTATCAATTTGAGTCAAAATAGTGGGAGCGCTAATTAATTAAAGTCCTAATTAACTATCTTCAAATTTTATTCAGATCAAATCAAAAGGAGTTTTTATAAATGCAAATTTTCTCTTGTAGAATGGCAAAAGAATCATCTTTTAAAATGGGCAAATTAATTGAGAATAAATTCCATAACTGGTTGAGGACTATGAGAAGTGTTCTGCACAATCCAGATATACCAGGAGCCTTAGAATCCACTATATGTATGCTTAATGCGTTAGTGAAGAAGAAAAAAGGTAAGGGAGAGAAGTGTTTTCTCGCCAAACCAATTTCTTCTACATGGAGAGGATGGAAAGAACAATGGAAGAAGAAGTCAGAGATAGAGATCTCTACTTCTGGTGTATACATGATAGAGATTAACTTTACTACTTCTTCGTCATGGGTACTTGATACCGGATGCAAATCTCACATTTGTTCAAATGTGAAGGATCTTAAGAGAAGTACGCCTTTAGGGAAAGGCGAGGTTGAACTACATGTTGCCAATGGGGCAAGAGTTGCCACCAGTGCCGTAGGAACCTATGAGTTAACTCTACCAAGTGGTCTAATAATACAGTTGAAGAACTATTATTATGTACCTGCCATAAATAGGAATATCATTTCCGTCTCTTGTTTGGACAAAGATGGATTTGAATTTCTTATTAAGAATGGAAAATGTTCCATTTCTAAAGATGGGATCTTTTATGGCAGTGCCCCAATGTCTTATGGTCTATACTTGATAGACTTGGAGACAAATGTATACAATGTAAACACCAAAAAGCAAAAACTCAACGACTCAAACAAAACATACCTGTAGCATTGTCGTCTAGGGCACATAAATGAGAAGTGCATTTCTAGACTCCATAAAGATGGTTATCTAGACTCTTTTCATTATGAATCAATAGAGACATGTGAATCTTGTTTGTTGGGCAAGATGACCAAGACTCCCTTTTCAGGTAAAGGTGAGAGAGCTAGTGATCTATTAGGACTCATACATACTGATGTATGTGGGACTTTTAGATCTAATGCCAGAAATGGGTGTCAGTACTTCATTACCTTCACTGATGATTTCAGTAGGTATGGCTATGTGTACCTGATGAAGCATAAGTCAGAAGCCCTTGAAAAGTTCAAGGACTTCATGAATGAAGTACAGAACCAACTGGGTAAAAGTATTAAGGCACTTCGATCCATTCGAGATGGAGAATACATAAGCCAGGAGTTTGAGGACCTTCTGTGAGCCCGTGGTATTGTATCACAATGGACTTTGCCTGGAACACCACAACATAATGGTGTGTCTGAAAGAAGGAATTGCACATTGTTGAATATGGTGCGATCAATGATGAGTTTTGCTGATCTTCCAATTTCTTTCTGGGGTCATGCTCTTGTAACCGCCGCATTTACACTTAACCGTGTACCATCTAAATCGGTTCAAAAGACGCCATATGCGATATGGTACGGGAAGCGTCCTGATTTGTCTTTTCTAAAGATTTGGGGTTGTGAGGCTTACGTCAAGAAAATGTTTCCTGATAAGCTTGGACCCAAATCCGATAAATGTTATTTTGTTGGATACCCCAAGGAAACGAGGGGATACTATTTATACCACCCCACTGACAACAAAGTGTTTGTTGCCAGGATAGCTGTATTCCTAGAGAAGGAATTTATTTCCAAAGGAAGCAGTGGGAGGAATATAGAGCTTGAAGAGGTTCAAGCCCAATAAGAAAACATTGAACTGGTAGATGTACCAGAGGAAAATGCAGATTCACAAGGTGTTGTGGAATCTCAGTCTCCTCAGGTAACACAAGGACCTCGTAGATCTAGTAGGACCCGCCTTGAACCTGAGAGGTTTGGATACCTTGTGACTCAGGAAGGTGGTGAGTTGATCATAGATGATGATCCAACTACCTACATAGAGGCTATGAAGGACCAGATTCTGAGAAATGGCTTGAGGCCATGAGATCCGAGATGGAATCCATGTACTCCAACAAAGTATGGACTTTGGTGGAACCACCCGAAGGGGTAAAACCCATAGGGTGCAAGTGGGTCTTTAAGAAAAAGATCGACATGGATGGCAATGTGTAGACTTATAAAGGCAGATTGGTTGCAAAGGGATTTCGACAAGTTCAAGGTGTTGACTATGACGAAACCTTTTCTCCAGTTTCCATGATTAAGTCCATCAGGATCATGCTTGCTATTGCAGCTTATTATGACTATGAGATTTTTCAGATGGATGTTAAAACCACATTCCTTAATGGGAATATAAATGAGGATGTGTACATGACACAGCTTGAAGGTTTTGTAGATCCAAAGAATGCCAATAAAGTTTGTAAGCTGCAAAGGTCAATCTATGAATTGAAGCAAGCATCTCGGAGTTGGAATCTTTGATTTGATGAGGAAGTCAAAGTGTTTGGCTTTATTCAAAAGGAAGATGAACCTTGTGTGTACAAGAAGGTTAGTGGGAGCTCGACCACATTCCTCATATTGTATGTGGATGACATACTTTTGATGGGGAATGATGTCTTAGCCTTAGAGAAGGTAAAGACTTGGCTTGGGAATACTTTCTCAATGAAGGACTTAGGAGAAGCATCCTATATTCTAGGAATTAAGATCTATAGAGATAGATCTAGAAGGCTTCTCAGACTAAGTCAGAGCACGTACATTGACAAAGTGCTGAAGCGGTTCAACATGGAGAACTCAAAGAGAGGCAACATCCTCATGCTAAATGGAGTCACCGTCTGTAGAGCTCAATGTCCCCAATCTTATGAAGAGAGGGAGCGTATGAATGGGATCCCATATGCATCAGCCATCAGATCCATCATGTACGCTATGTTGTGCACATGCCCAGATGTCTCGTATGCTCTCAACATGACGAGCAGGTACCAGTCAGATCCCAGGGATGCTCACTGGACAGCCATGAAGAACATCCTCAAGTACTTGCGAAGGACTAAAGATCAATTTCTTGTGTACGGCGGCGAGGAAGAGCTGGTTGTAAAGGGTTACACAGATGCAAGCTTCCAAACCGATAAAGATGATTACAGATCATAGTCAGGATTTGTGTTTTACCTTAATAATGGAGTTGTGAGCTGGAAGAGTTCCAAGAAAGAAACAGTTGCCGATTCTACTATAGAGGCTGAGTATTCTGCTGCTTCACATGCAGCAAAGGAGGCTATGTGGATTAGGAAGTTCCTTTCTGAACTTGGTGTAGTTCCCAGTAGCTGTGATGCAATTGAGCTTTATTGTGACAATAATGGAGCTATTACACAACCTAAGGATCCCAGATCACATCAGCGGTCCAAGCACATACTGCGGCGCTTCCATCTCATACGAGAGATCGTACAACTAGGAGATGTGAAGATTTGCAAAGTACCAACTAAAGACTACATAGCTGATCCACTGAATAAGGCCCTTTCTCAGCAGAAGCATGATGGTCATGCTAGGTCACAAGGATTAAGGTTCCTTGGTGACTGGCTCTAAGTGCAAGTGGGAGTCTGTTGGTATGTATCCCATAGAGCAAGTGATATGATGATTGTAATGGGATACTTTGTAAATGATTTGAATAATAATAAAGTCATTTTCCGATCTATATGTTTAAACTATTTCTGATATGATGGTGTAACATGATAGATGTCTAAAGAATGGTTTTACTCAATGATGTATGCTTTTAGGTTCATGACCTAAATGATGAGATCATACAGATGTTAAGAGTATACATTCTTGTTTGGTCCCTAGTCGGTTGTTATTGTGGAAATAACCATAGACATCAATAACACTAAAGATTAGATTGTGTGATTGGTTGATGACAGAATCTCATTAGTCATGATATAGTGATATCAAACCAAGAACAGAGGTACTTGTTAGAGAACAAGGTATCGAACAGACCCACCGTGAGAATGACACATGGAACCATGACTTGGTAGTCACAGTCAGCTCTCACAGTGATGGTGGTGAGTGTGATTCTTAGACCTGAAATCGCTACACTCAACACATGTCGTTGGGTACACTTTGACATCATCAAACACAGTCCTCAAACATGGGTTGTTATAAAGGTGATGATTGGGTGGCATTGACACATGGGGCTTTTGAAAGGTGAGTGATAGATATGGGATTTGTCCCTCCTGAGGGAGTTTGATATCCTTGGCCACTTGATGAGTAGGATTGAGAAAGGCATGCACATGCACGTGTGAATCAATATGTGATATTGATGTCATACACATCTCACTCGGTCTGCTCTGAGATCAAGGAAATGAATGAATGTTGACAGGATGACTGTTCCATGCCTCGAGTTCATTCAGGATATCGGTGACAAAGGAATTATACATTCACTGTAACACCATTCACAGATTGTAGCATTGAAAGTTGTTCTCCAACTTTCTATTTCACTTGGGTAGCACTGATTTGTGACTAGGCACTGCTCTTTGCTTGTGAAGTCATAAATGTTATGGACTTTCACTTCCAACATGAAATGGACCTGCAGGGTCACACACATAGGATTTAACCTGGAAGATGAGTTTTGTCCACAAACAATGTTTAGATTGATTACTAAAGGAGTTTAGTAGTTCAATTAAACACTCAATCAATTGATAGCTCAATATCATAGTGTTCAAGGTGTTGGACACATTGATTGAAGTATCAGATTGATTGAAATCGCAATTGACTGATTCTGCACAATCTGCACTCCCAACCGATCGGCTCATGTGATGAATCGATTGGTTGAGATAGGTCAACCGGTCGGCTCAAGGTCAGGGTGAAATGATTACTTCAAGTGTTGAAACGATCGGTTCAACTGATGCAATCGAGCAAGTTGGGAAAGTAGGATTGGTGAGAATTTTCCTTGCGTTTCACTTGCTCAATTTGATTGGAACAAGGATTGGTATTCGATACCAATTAGAAACAATAGTTGGATAGTCAATCGGGAACTGACCAGGACCATGCACCGACCAGTTCAGAAGTGAACCGACCAGCTCATGGTTCCCAACCGATCGGTTGAGGTGTCAACCGACCGGTTCAGGTCCCCAACCGACCATTTCAGTTGTGAAACGATCAGTTCAGGTTGCGAGTTGGTTGCTTTTGTGGAAAATCTCAAACCCTTCTACTCCTACTTTTTAGTCCCATATTGTCGGGCACAGAGAACCCTATCCCATGACCCCCCTATATATATAGGGGTATTGGGGGCTTCTCAGAGTACAACTCAGTGCAAATCGGTTGCTCTGCAAAGTTGTCGTTCTCTCTGGTTTTGGTAACCGAGAGAGCCCGAGAAAGTGCTACCCGAAAAGGGAGGCGCAACAAGGGAAGGACAACTGCAGTTGCAACTGGTAGCAGGAGAGTGTGTTGGCGACTAGTACGCCAACAAGAGGGTGTGACTCCTTCTGGTTCCTTGTGCGACAAGGAGATCGGAGTTCCAGGCGGTCCGTGTGGATGACTGTAGAGGCGAGAGACCCCTGTCGCTCGAAGGACAAGTATCAATCCCGACAGTCCCGGTGAGACCAGGAGTCTTTAGTCCCAGTGCGACCAGGAGCTGCATAGACACCGTCTAATATTAGAGGTGAAGACCGCGCAAGGCGTGAGGTACTGTCGCCAAGCTAGCCTCGGGACAAGGTATGCATCCACAAACCATCTTTCCTATTGTATAGACGTTGACGCGATTCCTTTTGTTCTGGGTTTGGGGGAGAAAATTTTTGTTTCCACTGCCTTCTCTGCCTCCCCTAAAACCCTACATATCCCATGTGGCAGATCTTAAATAGTCCTTTTTGGTCCTTCCCAAAGGTAGACCAGGAACTATAGTTGTATAGTAGTATAATCCTACCCAAAGGTAGAAAAAACCTCAACTCATGATAATTTGTTGATCCTACATCAAGGTAGACCAATACCTAGATCATAAATTTCTCACGTATACAAAAATCTACATAGGAGGATAAAGATCTGAGATAGACATACAAATATAATTAGTGATAACCATAGTCACTCCATAACTGCAAGAATTAGAGTTCATCCAAGCAGTTAATTTCAAGCAAACTAGTGAAACCTCAGAAACCACCATGTAAATAGAGGGATTAGATACAAGTGTAACCACATACCTTGACCATGATTCTAGATTTCTAAGGAAGAGCAAACAATCAATCAACCCAGCAAAGTTTTCCCTCAAAGTTAATGCAATACACCCATGTATTATTATTTTATCCCAATCATCCTTAAGACTGACTTGGACCTCAAGTTAGGGTTTCTAGGTCATCATTAGGGTCTTATTAGGTCTTTGGCTTCCTAAAATCTAGTTTCCACTTTTCATGCTTCATTAGGTTACAAACCTAGTCCTTCATTAAAACATCGCCTATTTCAAGGAAAATGTAATTTATCAAATTATGGATTGCTAAACTCAAGTAACTTTCATGTTTCTATTTTTATGCATAAGATCAATATTTTATCATCAATATCGATTGGATTCATCAAAACATAGAAATCAAGATTTTGATCCCTTTAATACATTAAAGATGTCAACTTTAAGTAATTTTCAAACTAGAAGCATATACAGGTCATGATTATATTTTTATTGATTCTACTGATTGTTTTGAGCAAAAATCATACATAACATGTCTTTGTCTGAGCTACCAGTATTTGGTTATCATTTTTGCAAGTAAAATAATTCTTGACTAATCAGAGAGCACCATGTCATTAATGGTATATATTCCTTTTTACACGCAACAGGCTTCTGCCTTGTTGGCACCCGCGCCCATGTGGGTTAGGCGAACAAATGAGTAGAAAGTATGTTGTAAACCTTATCTAAGAACAATGCCTCAGGGGAATTCTCATCCTTTATCTTCCTATCCTCTCCCATCTTATGCAGAGTCCATGACTCCAGGATGCACCATGGAGCAGTCAACTCCATTGTTGAACCTAGGCTCTAGTTCCTAGTGAAGTTGGGCGATAATGTGGACCTCTTCGCAATGTGTCCCCGTTTTTGGGGGTAGTTGAGGTTTGACCAGAAGTTACTGGGACTAGGATAGTCGCTCCCCTCCCATTGGTGTTGGTGTTTAGAGAACTGAAGAAGGGGGAAACCGGGAAGAAGGAGTAAGGGAGAAGGTGTGTGATTCCCACCTGATTGCCTGCTCTCATGGGATGGTTCCATTAATTATGAGCCAAAGGGGTCAAGGGCCAGATCTATATATAGGAGGGTGTTTCAGTTGGTCATGGAGTTAGACTGACTACAAATTAGGGAAATACTAATCCTTTGTAGAAAATAGGGGGTGTTTGGGATGGTTAGGTTCAGTTTTGCATCCCCAAAGCAATGACATTCCTCTTTGGAGAATACACGATCCACAAAGAGAGAAAATCAATGTGAGAGAAGGTGGAGTATGTAGTCAGATTGCCTAAAATAGCTGAAGGTAGGTGATAAGTTCTCTTCTGTTAGATTCTCGATTCAAGGGTCCACATCAGGTGTGATACTTAAATGGCCAAAAAATTGGCTTCAAAAAGTAAAATAACCGTGACATTTACTATATATAATCAATTAACCTTCTCACTATAGGGATTCTAGAAAAATCCATGTTTCTCTCTCGTTTTGTCATTTTTAATCCCAAATTCTAAGGGAATGTCTTTAATGACTTAAACTACTTGTGTGCAAAGTTTGGAACCAAAACTCAAAAAATAAAAGAGACTTTTCTTTATATGCATGTCATCCACTTTTAAGGCATATATTCTGCTTTTAAAATTCATTTCTTCTCTTTATTTCTCTTATATTTTCTTTATTTTGATTTCCTTTCTTATTAGAAACCAAGTGGAACCGAAAATCAATCAATAGTGCTTATCCATAGCACTTTCTAGAGAATTCTACACAATTCTCACATATGTAGACAATTTTTTTAATTTCTTTTTCCTTTCACTTATTATGGGATTTCTTTTATCCTTTTCTCCTTTTAGTATTATTGGATGTATCACCACAGTGTAAACCATGAAATCATACATCCAAGGGAAATTTTGCAAAAGAATCTATTCTTTGAAAACAAAGAATACAAATTTCCATTCAATTCCCTTTTATTTGCAAAATTGTATTTCAATCGACACAGAGAAAATTGAGGTTATAACAGAGGTGATTTTTTTGTCGTTGGTAATTGAATCCTCTATAACATGACACTCATTAAATAGCAATGAGATTTCATTGAAGCAGTTCAATTTTCTTACAAGTTTGATATATAAAATGAGCATGACACTAGTTCAAAACTCAAGTTAAAGTCATTTATAAGTACAAAGTGATGTTTAGTAAAAACAATTCATAAATTGGGCATAAAGTGACTCAAAATCATCGAATTGGAGGTGAGGGAGGTTGTTGAGTACATTAGAGAATCAAATGATTCAAGATGTACATTAGTTAGATGAGAGAGGAAAATCCAAGATGTCACATACACATTTTCCCTTGCAACCATTGAAGCACTAGAGCTCTAAGGTGACCATAGTCTTCCCCTTACTCTCTTTTTCGTCATTTCTTCTCCTAGAACATATGGTGACAAGGAGGTCATCTTCATTGATGGAAGGATCCAACATGATGGTGCCCAAACCAACACATGGGGCTCACGTCAACAACGACCAAAGAAAGATTTTCACCAGCCTGATGAAGAGGGAATTAATACCCATACGATATGGTGAACATGCCTTCCTCAATGATGTAGCATACACTGAGAGTCGTCAAAAATCCTATGTTCTCCAAGAAATGGTGGGCGAGCACCCCTTCTTTGGTGATTTTCCCACCTAGCAAGAGATTATTTATGAGTTCCTTGCATCCTTGGAGGTTTGTTGCATCTTTGAGCATGGAGAAGGATGGGAGGAAGGATGGGTGTGCTTCTTCCTCTACAACACCATCTACCACTTTACATTGGCAGAGTTCAATGCCATCTATGGGTGGCCAATAGGGAACATGCACTAAAAACCCAACGAATTCAACTTCAGATGGTCATGGCAACTCATGACAGACTTGTCGTAGGGATTCACCATCAACTAGAATCTATCATCTGTTATGGACATTGAGCATCCGTTCTCTCAGATTTTGCACCGATATCTCACCAACGCCATCTTTGCCTAGTCTACACAAGGTTAAGGGAAGGTAAAGCAAGCCGATCTTTTTGTCCTTTGGGCATTTTTGTTTTGAGGGGAAGAGAAGGTCGGCCTCTATTCCTTCGTATTGCAACACATGTTGGCATTCAAGATTCAGGTGCAGAGGAAGCCCCCAATCCAATTTGGAGAACTCATCATACCAATGGAAATGAACACCAACCTCGACCTATCCACCTCTTACTCTTTGAGAACCTCCTCAAAATTGGATTTCAACCACTTCAAGAGGGCCCATCTTTTCAACAAGAGAGAGAGAAAGGTGTTTACCTATTGCACAATAGATGACCAACTATAGGAAAATGGCCCTTCCTGACCCCATCTTTTATCTACGAGGGGTGTACTTCTTGAGGTGGCTAGTAGAGTGTTCATAAGCTGTACCGGAGGAGCAAGACAACCCTGAGCCAGAGAGATTTGGAGACACCAATGATGATGAGAAAATTATGTGATTCACACACCTACAAGTTATCTACTGGTTTTCATGAAGGCATGGAGCATCAAGCTCGACTTCCTTACCACCTGCTCAGCAACATGATTCTTTTCCTATGGCAGGTATGTATGGGAGGTTACAATCAATTCAACATAGACAAAAACAATTATCCACCACATTGATAGAAATCCACGAAGTTTAGGGATGGCTTCTATAGCAACAAGAAGCCATTTATGATAATGAGTGTCTCCTCTTAACCAACTTGGAGAATATGCACACTCGCCTACAACAGATTGAGCATTACCAACAAACACTCTATGATCATTACTAGAGTTAGGGGCAGTTTTCCAGATACTCACGTCCTCTAAAGATGTTGATTGACCCACCCAACATCACTGACATTTTGTACCCGCCCGATCCAAATATGGAACCACCACCATTCAGATTTGGTACCATTGTTCTACCTCTTTGATTTGATTTTGACTGTACAGACATAGTCAAGTTCAAGATTAGGGGGTGTTCAAATAGTTTTAACTTTATGTTTTAGTTTAATAGCTTTAAGTTTTGAATTATTCACATTTTGTAGGATCCACAACTATCTAGTGTAATCATGGAAAATAATTATTATGATTTCTTCCTTCATTATAGAGTGTGTTCTTTTATACTTATCTAATGAGATCTAAAAACTAAATAAAAAAAATCATATCTTTGAAAGCTTAGTTGAAAATTCTAAATGTAGCATCACCTATAGAAGTGTATGATTTAGTCAACTTGAATAAAAAGTCTTAATCTATTCACGATTAAAGTATGACGATGGGATTTGATCTCGAACTGACTAGATAATTAATGATACCTTAAATGATATTTTTAAAAGAAATCATGAGGTTACCATGCACACAGGTTAATATGAGAGGAGCATATCATATATTAAGAAATAAATTGTCTCTTAATCTTGTGATTCCATCTGCTCTTCATACATTTTGTGAACCACCTTAACACGATCAAGCAACCTGAATTGTTTCTTCTTGATGGCATTACATATCATAATAGGAGACAAGATAGCAAGTTTTCATTATTTCATTGGTTACAAATATGAGAAAAAAATATTTTTTAGTTTCATAACAATTTGTTTCATAACAAAATTCATGTATATTTCATATCTTATGTGTCATTCATTATTTTGTCATGTACTAATGTTTTTTTCCTTTGAAATAAAAGTGCAAGGATAGAAATCCATACCCCTAAAAATGAAAAAAAAGTGTTACAATGAAACCCAAGCATACTCTTCAACCATGCGTAAATAATTGGACATAGAAAAAAGAAAAAAAGAAATAATATCATTACAAAATAAATGGGGACAAAAGGTTGTCTTGAGCTCATCACTGAATTTTTCTTCAAGAAGAGATGAAAACAACTACATGATATATTTTCTTAGACAACTCTCATCAACCAAATGTGACTTTTAATGCATGAATCATTCCACCCAAAATAATATGCATTAGGATTCATGCATTTCTTACTTCCCTCATTTTATAAATTCCTCATGTTTATTTTTGGATAAATGATATGTAAGTTACATGTGATTCTTCATAAGCCAACTACTTAATTCCACCATTCCTCTTTACAATAGGCCAAAAATATGATTGATCTCCTGATTCATTCTTATAAGGAGATTTTCTTTCAATTAGTTTGGTAGGTAGAATAGAGCAATGTACATAGGGAATTACATTATGCACTAACTGAATGCCCTATTAACTGTGATATTAACTGCACTACTGCTAGTGTTTCATTGTCTAGAGGTGGACATCTTTAATGAAAATTTTTGGTGACTCAAGAGTAGTTGTTTGTTTGGTGGTTGGTAAGGCCAGTTTGGGACCACCAAGTGGGGGTAGTTGAGAACTAAAATTCATATTATTTGTCCTTTTGCTGACTTGTCTCAAATAGATCTAAGGGTAATGTTGCTTGAGGGAGAGCAACATTTAAGCTTACAGAATTTTGATGCATGGAATATTATTTGCTTTTCGCATGCTATTTTATTATGTATTTCATACATATTTTCTCATGTTGGCATTATTTGTGCATGGTTTATCATTATTGGCCCGTGACATACATTTGGATCAATTATTAGCAATTTCTACCATTCCATATTGATTTATCATAATGTATGAGACTAATGTTCTTCATTTCAAATTTTAGATAAATTTACAAGTCTTGGTTCAACTCAATGCTATTAAAAACATCTTCAGTAGTAATTTAGTTTTAAGAGAAAGACGGTTGTATTTCCAAAAAAATTACATTATATAATGAAAATGTCAGTGTATAAATGGATGAATTGTTTTATCTAATTGAAGAATAGAACTATTTATCCTTCTAACATGGAACATATATGTAGTATAATATAAAATAAGAAGATAAAACTTCATAAAATATGACCCAATGATTGGCACATGTAACTACTAAACATGCAAACTATCAAATATATCAGACAAAGTACCTAAAATGATTATTTATTAATGAATACAATTGTTCCTTATTTTGTGAGACACTGAATCATTGGGACTTGAAAATTATACATGTCATCTAGGATATATCATAATTGTGGAGGTGACCTTGTACTTATCATTGATTCATAAACAAAAGTTCCCGCCAAATCCTAACAAGGGGGTTGGCATTAAAAGTTTCTTTGGATAATGTCTATTAGGTTTTCATGAAGCTGTAAAAGTTATGTTAGAAAATACATTAGCCGTGATTTTTTCCAAATTCATCTAATGTCAAACAAGAAACTATGAAAAAAGAAAATTCATTAATACATTTTGATTACATATTCATAATGATATCATTAGCACAATATCTATTTGCTTATTATAAGTGTTGACCTAGAGGTTATATTGTTCATGACTTAACCATTCCATTCATATGTATCTAATATGTATAATCAAGATTGAGCTCAGGCTTTAGGTACATGTAAAGGATCAAATTACACAAGTCCTAGCTTGTCAAAGTTCAAGTCAAATGCAATGCAAGTGTGCTAATAAGGAAATCCCTTCAAACAACCTTAGAAGAATTTTATAATCACTTGTATTAATGATATGCATTGTAACTAAGATGAGAAAAATATGTGCGACACTTAATACCAAGTTTTAGTAACTTTTTAGCCAAATTAGAAAATTGATGACAGGTTGTTGATCGGTCAAGTTCCAATCTCGACCGATCCCATGGATTGATTTTCTAATGATATGCATCGGTGGAGTTGTGCATTCACATAACTCAATCGAACGACTTAATGACAAAATGTGATTTTGGCTAATCGGTTGAGTTTCCCAAGACAAACTCGACCAATAGTTTAAAAATTGGGTTTGTCTTTTAGTCAATCGGTCGAGTTACCTTTATTGAAACTCGACTGAATGCACTGCATGACAAAAGTAGAAAATGTGATTATAATAGTTTGTGACTTGTTGGGATAAAAATAGATCTGTTGCCTTGAGCAAAAATGGCTATATTTTGGCCTTAAGTGTACTCCAACTGAAGGGAGCACCCCCAGCTATAAATAGGACCCCTTGGATTTCATACCAAGGTTGTTCATTCACTACATTCTAGGTCCTTGCTATAGTTGAGTGTGCTACTACTCCTTGAGCCCCTTTCTCTCTCTAGTTTACACATCTTTTCGTGATTTGTGAGTGAGTTTGGATTATTGTAAGATAGCTCCACCTTTGTGCATGTAAAGCTCTCAATCTTCCACTACTTCCCTATCCCTTTCTCTCATGAAGAAAAGCTGAAGAAAGCTCCATCAAGTGAAGAAGGAGATGTAATTGGTCCTCTTCAAGGGTGTTGAAGAGGTGATGATCTTCTCCAAGTGAAGGAGAAGGCAAAGGCTGAAGATCCAAGAGGAAAATCAAAGTCCTTCAAGGTGGAAGACTTGAGCTTGAGTGGGTAAGACCTAGGTGAAGGCTGTAGACTCAAGCTAAGTGGGTAAGTTCCTTGGTAAGGTGGAGATCTCCTTGTGCTTGGATGGGTAAGTCCTTTGGTGGTCTATTGTTGTAAATCTCTTTGGTGATATAATAGAGAAAAGCACTTGCAAAGTCATAGAGGCTGACCTCTCTAGGTAGTGGACTGACTCACTTCTAGTTTGAAGTGTGGAACCAATCTACATCCTTTTGTCAAGTGCTTGATGTCAATCTCTCTCTTCCTTTCTATTCCTATTTAGATAGGACTTCAAATTGACATTAAGATATTTCTCCAGATTGATAAAATTTGAAGGTCTAATCTATTTTGTGAGAAATTGTGTAGCTCTATTCAACCCCCTCTAGAGCCATTAGATCCAACAAGTTGTATCAGAGCTAAGGATCTTCTCCAACAATCTCCCGTGAGATGAAAAGAGGGATAAAACCTACATGGTTCACTCAACCAAGAGGGAGGCTTCTCCATGCGTCCTTCGCTCTTTGATGACACCAACTTCCTCTATTAGAAGAGGCAGATGCAGTTCTACATTCAATGAATGGATTTTTATATATGGAAGGTGATGGTCACACCCCATAAGGAGCCAACCAGAGCTGTTGCTACGTGGAGTGAAGCTACTCTCAAGGAGGCTCAACTCAATTTAAAGGCCATTAACATCCTCTACGCAACCCTCACCCCAATGGAGTTCAATCAGATCTCATCATGGGACACTGCCTATGAGATTTGTGACAAGCTGCGCATTACATATGAAGGCAAAAAGAAATTCAAGGAGGCAAAGATCTACATGTAGAACAACTTCCTAGAGAACTTCAAGATGGGAAAGAAAGAAGGCATTGTAGAGATGTATTCAAGACTCAATGTCATCATCAATGGTCTGGCTACATTGGGCAACACTTTGGATAGAGGCGTCATCAACTCAAAAATCTTGAGAACTCTTCCAGAGAGGTGGGAGTTAAAGGTCACCTCCATTGAATAAGTGAGGATCCTTGGTGACATCCCAATTGAAGAACTCATTAGCAATCTTCAAGCCTATGAGCCTAGACTTGACAAGCAAGAAGAAGAAGCCAAGCAAGAAGATAAGGAGGCCAAGAAGATCAAAGATAGTGCTTTCAAAGAACAAGTGGAGGCTATCATCCTTCAACAATAACTTGCTTGCCATACATCTCCATCCTCTTCTAGTGAAGACGAAGGCCCTAGTGAGCATGAATCTAACTATATCAAGGGCAAGCACTTCAAGGGAAAGTAAGCTTCCTCATCCTCTACTCCAAGATGCTACAAGTGTGGTAAAAAGGGGCAATACAAGAGTGAATGCCCAAAGTCAATAAAGTCACACCACAAGAGCATCTCAAGGAAAGAAAAGGATTGCAAGAAGGAGAGAAAGCACAAAACGAAGGACAAGAAGGAGAAGAGACACAAGAATGCAACTCATGTAGCAGCTCTAGCTTCAAAGAAGATGGAGAGTGCCACCTTGCTCTCATGGCCTCTACAAGTGAATATATTGGTGAGGTAAGTGAGGTAAGCTTGCATGAGTTGCCTAAAGAAGCTATTATTGACATGCTTATTACTACCCGTTCTTCTTTTGCAAAATGTAAATCTAAAAGAAAACGATTAGGAAAAATTATTGATGTTCTTTATGCTAAGCTTGAGATTTTGGAATTGAATGAGAAAATTAACCTTGAGAGTGTTGATAATTTGCAAGGGCAATACCTTTATCTTGAACTCCACTACAATGGGGTTGAAGTTGAGAATGATATCTACCTTAAGAACATTGAGAGTCTTACGAAAAAGAACCAAAATTGCCTAAAAGAAGTTGAATTGTTTAAAACTAAAAATGTTAAATTTATGTTGCTTATTGGTGCTCGTAGAGAAGAAAGAGATGTCTATCTCAAAGAATTCAAATGCTAAAATCTAGAAATGCTAGGTTTCTTAGTCATGTAAATGATCTATCTTCCATATCCTTGCTGCTTAGTGTTAATGTTGCTTCTATCTCTCTTGAAAAGGATTCATATCTTACAAAAGCTTTATGTCTTAAGGTTGATCTTGTGCATGCTAGGGATGACATATCTAGTTTATCTTAAACTATTGTTTCTTTGGATGATGATAACCATAGATTGAGAGCATCCCTATAGAAATTCATCAAAGGGAAGAACTCCCTAAATGAAATCATTGACCATTGTACTAAAAAAGTGGTACTAGTAGTTTGGGATTTGTAGGGGGGCCTCTAAGGGAAAGAGTAAGACCAAAGGTAAGAAAAAGAGCAACGAGATCTCTTTCTTTGTAGGAGAATCTTCAGGCACTAAGAATCATATGGTTTGTTCTTACTGCAAATGTGATGATCATTATTCCACTTATTGTCCTTACAAGCCTAAGGTGACCAACCCAAAGATGAAATGTGTCCCCAAGCTAACTCTGGATCCCAAAGTTTGAGTTTGGAACCGACATTCTCCTTTCTCGAAGGGAAAATATAGATGGATTGTTGATAATGGATGCACAAAGTACATGACTGGTGACATAAGTTGTTTCAACAATTTCACAAAGAAGAAAGGAGGATCTGTCACCTTTGGGGACAATAAGAAAGGTAAATTCAAAGGTGAGGGTGATGTAGGTAAGTCCTTGAGCATCAAGAATGTTCTTTTTGTGGATGGCATACATCACAATTTAATAAGTGTTAGTCAACTTTGTGATAATGGTTACTTAATGCTATTTACTTATTTTAAAATCTTAATTCTAGATTCCCTCACCTACCAAGTTATATATAAGGGAACTAGAAGTGGTAATCTTTATGTTATTGTTGTTAACTCTATTAAGAATGTGGTTTGTAGATGTTTTGTAGCTAACTCAAATGATATTTCTCTTTGGCACCGCCGGCTTGGTCATGTAAATATGCATCAATTAAAGAAGTTGAGCAAAAAGGACTAAGTCAAGGGACTTCCTAAATTGGATTTTGAAAAGGATGAGGAATGTCAACCTTGTATACAAGGAAAGAAAACCATGTCCTCCTTCAAATCCAAAGTACTCCTTAGCACTAAGAGAGCTCTTGAGCTTCTTCATACTGATCTATTTGGACCAATGAGAATGCAATTGCTTCATGGTTCCAAGTATTGCCTTTTTATTGTCGATGATTTCTCTAGATATACTTGGACCTTCTTTCTCATTTCCAAGAGTGATACGCTTGATGTTTTCTCTAGTTTTTGCAAATGAGTTGAGAATGAAGTTTTTTGTCAGATTGTTTCCATCTGTAGTGACCATGGGGGGAATTTGAAAATGATATTTTTGGGCGTTTATGTCAAGAATCGGGTTATGCACACAACTTTTCTTTACCTCGAACACCTAAACAAAATGGGGTTGTAGAGAGGAATAATATGTCTCTATAGGAGATGGCTAGGACCATGCTTCTTGAGTATGATACTCCTAAGAAGTTTTGGGCTGAAGCTGTCAGTACCTCTTGTTTTGTGAAAAAACTGTGTTTTCACTCATCCTTCGCTTAAGAAAACCCCCTATGAGCAATGACGTGGTAGGAAGCCTTCTATCGAATATTTCGACATTTTTGGATGTCCTTGTTTTGTTTTTATTACGAAAGATTCTTTTGACAAGTTTGATCTAAAATTGTACAAGGCTTTCTTTCTTGGCTATAACACTACTAGAAAGGCATACAGAGTTTATAATGTTGATCTTGCTAAGATAGAAGAATCTATTAATGTAAATTTTATTGAGACTAACCCCTCTTTTCCCAAAGATATTGTTTCAAATGATGATGTTGCAGATGAAGTAATTCCTATCCTTCAAGAACTCAACATCACCGAAAAGGGAAAGGAGGTGGCTACTCAAGAAGAAGACAAAGATGAAGAAAAGAAGGATCCTACTCCCCATTTTGCAAAGAATCATCCTAAGGAGATGATTTTAGGTTATCCATTTGAGAGAGTGAAGATGTGGGCTGCATTCAACAAAGAACAAGACAACAACGCCTTCATCTCACAACTAGAGACTTAATATGTCAAGGAAGCTCTTGGGGATGAAGAATGGATCCTAGCTATGCAAGAGGAGCTGGAACAATTCGAGGAGAACAAAGTTTGGATCCATGTGCCAAGACCAAGTGATAGAAAGATCATTGTTACCAAATGGGTCTACCGCAACAAGCTAGATGAAAGCGGCAAAGTGGTAAGAAACAAAGCAAGGTTAGTGGCTCAAGGCTACAATTAACAGGAAGGTATTGAGTTTGATGAAACTTATGCACCTGTAGCAAGACTTCAGTCCACTCATTTGTTTCTTGCTCTTGCTAGTCATGAAAACTTTCTTTTGTATCAAATGGATGTTAAAAGCACATTTTCGAATGGTAAAATTGAGGAGGAAGTGTATGTTGCACAACCTTTGAGCTTTGAACATTAGAATCTACCTAACCATGCTTATTTGTTGTAAAAATCTCTCTATGGACTCAAACAAGCACCAAGGGCTTGGTATGAGAAATTAAAGAACTTTTTGTTAGATCATGGTTATATCATGGGCAATGTGGATTCTACCTTGTTTCTAAGACACACTTCTAACAATTTTCTTATCATTCAAATATATGTTGATGATATCATTTTGGGCGGAACTAACCTTGATCTTTGCAAAGTGTTTAGTGATCTTATGCAGAGTGAATTTGAAATCAGTATGATGGGTGAACTCATTTTCTTCCTCGACTTTCAAATCAAACAAATAAAAGATGGGAACTTCATCAACCAACGCAAGTACACTAATGAACTACTTAAGCACTTTGGGATGGATAATACCAAGCCGATGGACACACCCATGTCAAACACCACCAAACTTGATAAAGATGAAGAAGGTGAAAAGATAGATGAGAAGCTCTATATAGGTATGATTGGAAGTTTACTTTACTTAACTACCTCTAGACCTGACATAATTTTTATTGTTGGCTTGTGTGCTAGATTTCAATCAAATTTCTAAGAAATCTCAACTTATAGTTGTTAAAAGGATGCTAAGGTACTTAGCCAAAACTCCAAAATTTGTACTATGGTATCCCAAGTCAAGGGACTTTACTCTTACAGCCTATAGTGATGTCAATTATGCAGGCTGCTTGATTGATAGAAAGTGGACAAGTGGCACTTGTTTCCTCCTAGGACCATGCTTGGTGTCTTGGTTCTCCATGAAACAGAGCATCGTGGCATTATCAACCACTGAGGCTGAGTAAATTGTAGTTGGGAGTTGTTGTGCCCATGTCCTATGGATGAAGCAAATGCTCCAAGACTTTAACATTCATTTTGATGCTTCTCCTATCTATTCTGATAATACTAGTGCAATTAACTTGTCTTACAATCCTATATTGCATAGTAGAGCTAAATATATAGAGGTTCTCCATCACTTTCTTCGTGATCACATTGCCAAGAAGGATATTTATATCACGCATGTGGACACAGAAAATCAATTGGTGGAATTTTTTACTAAACCTCTAGCTAGAGAGAAATTTAACTTTATTAGATCAAAATTGCTAATAACTACTTTGAATGAATATGATATGCCTTCTAGCTAGTTTTCATCTATCCTATATGTTTTTCATCTATCTTGATCATCTTTGCTTGCGAAATATGTTTAAAATTGTTTTTTCATGTTCATATATCCTTGTTTTTCAATTGTTTTTGGGTATTTTTTGCAAACACTTGTTTTATCGCAAAATAGTACTCAATGATGAGTGATATGTGCCTAAGTATGTTCAATATACATAATGGACTTAAAAAATAAATTTATTAGCACTCAAATGGCTAGAAATTAAGTTTGATGGTTTTAAGTCATGTTGACCATCAGTTGAATTTCCCCAGGACAAACTCGACCGATCCATTGCCGAGAGCTTTTTTTTTAAAATAGCCAATCAGTCGAGTTTCCTCTTCACAGAACTCGACCGATCGTCAGGCTGAAGCTAACTTAAGTTGGGTTTGAACGAATCATATCTAATCCATGCATGTCAAGTAGCATGAGATCCACTTGAATGTTATTGTAACATCCCAAGATATGAGGCCTCAGATAACATGATCTTAAAAGGAATGATTGGACTACCCATATCACCAAGCTGCACCTCCTTTTCCGGGAGCCCATCACTAAAGAACTTCCACCCCCTCTAGCCCTAAGATCTCAATCCTCGACCTTCCCCTCCCTCACCTAGCCCTAATCTGACCTAGGGATACCTTCCTAGACCTTCCCCCTAGTTAACCTAGGTGTGTGAACGTTTTTGGTGGAGTGGTTTGTGCGTTTGACCTCTTCTTCCTCTCCATTTCTCCTCCATGGCTTCTAATAGAAGGAAGAGAGCCACCCCAAGCAATGCACCATCTTCCTCCTCATCTTACCAATTGATTCCCTTTGATGAGACCCTCTTTGTCTCAATTGAGGCTATAAATCAGTATAAAGATCTTCGTCCTTGGAGTCCTTTTCCATTTAGAGCCCTTTTTGATCCTAGCCCTAGGTGCCAAGATATCATCAATCAAGTGCCAAGATTGCTTTCTGTTCATCACCTATCTACCCTGGGTGTCGAGTGTGAGTGCGTTCACAATTCCATGTCTTGCATGAAAGTTGTTCATGAATTCTACACAAATTTGCATTGGAATTCCGACTACCTTGTACCCCCTCAGAATACTCAAGTTATCCTTACTTAAATGATAGTCGGGTAGAAATTCCAAATCTCAGTGGATATATTGAATATCTTCTTTTTAGGAGCCAATGAGAATGATACCTGGCATAAGGATTATGGTAAGTATTTCAACCTTCTTGACCCCAAAGGTTTCTACAAGAAAAACAAGATCACACTTCCTGATATCCATCGTTACTTGAAGAAACTTGATGTTCCCTATAAGAAGAAGAGCACCCTACCCTCCTCCTCCTTAGATCTCAAGAAGTGTATATTAGCCCTAGTGGTCAACTGCAACATCCACTGAAAGAAAAACCAAATAGATATTGCAGAAAACACTGTAGTAACAATGTACTGCCTCTTAGAGAATGTCAGAGTCAAGTGGTCTATATACATCCTCCACCACATGACTTTCTTTAACTCTGGCAAGAACACCTGTGGCACCCATCCTCCTTATCTTCCCTTGATATGTGGTCGTTTCTAGTTCACCACTGAGAAATCACTCTTCTCTGACTTCCACTATAGACCTACCAGGAATGGAGTATGTATTAGTGAGACTGCTATCTAGAAATCTATGCCTATCCTTTCCTCCACCACATCCAGTACCTCACCCTCTACCTCTACCTCAACTACATCGGCCTCTACCTCAACCTGAGCTCCTCAACCTCCTCAGCCTACCCGACCTAGTTGTGCCTCGTTTTGTGTGTCTAATGAAGCCCTCATGGGTTATATGATACACCAACAGGCATACAACCTCCAAGTCTAGGAGCATATGCACCAGGATTTATGTTCAATCATGTCTAACATGAACGTATCCTGTTCACACCCATACCCCACCTACCAGCCATATCCCAGTTGTGATTATGCATCCTATGCATACAATCACTTCTACCCTACCCCTCCACCTACACCTGAGCCTTCCGCTGCTACTCCCACACCTTCTATTGTTGGTGGACCTGCTCCAGTCATCCTTCCTCTACCTGTTGGCCCCTTGGCCACTCTGCTTACTAGTCTTGGCGATTCTACTCCTTCCTTCCATCAGGCCAATGAACTCTATGCTCTTGGTATGACTTGGTATGAGCAGAATGCTTGTTGGCTTGGTCATCGCTTCAAACCTTCTGTGGATGAAGAGATGCCGGATCAGGTTGATGACGAGACTACTGATGCTAATGAGGATGCCGATGATGGTGAGGATTATGGTGTTGCATTTGACGATGGTGATGGATATGATGGATTTGCTAGTGACTCCAGTGATGAAGGCAATGGTGATGCACCTTCAGACACAAACGATGACTACGAGCCTAATGCCAAGGATGATGATGCTATGGATGATGTAGATATAGATGACCTTGATGTCTAGATGTTCTTAGTTTTTAGTCTAGTTTGTTGATCATATATATCTTTCTAGGCCATTGTGTATTAGAAACATCTGCATACATGATCTGAGGTGTACTATTTTACCTTTAGCTTTCATCACTTCTCACTTGTAGTTGTTTTTATGAGAACATGCTTTTTGAGTTGTAATCTATCTTATGTGCACTCTTACTCTTTGATCAATTATATCATATGAGTTGATGCCATGTTTCATCATATTTTGATTATGACCTAGCTTGTGTGTTTCTCTCATCTCTGTTTGATATATGTTATGAGATTGCATGTTTTGATATCTTCTTGGTTGTGTTTGGAGAAGACCTTCTTTTATGCTCTTCTACCCCCCCTTTCATTTTGCTAATGATGAAGTGGGAGAGAAATTTCAATGTCTTGAAACTCAACCATATTGTTATTCATTGCCAATGTGATCCTTTTCTTGTTCATTATATGCTTTATTATGTGCTTGCTAAAGGACCATATAGTACATGCATCCTATATTGCTTTGTGTAGATAGACTAACTATGTAGGTTAAAGTAAGCATAGATTGAGGTGGAGCAATTCACATTGATCAAATATTGAATCCCCTAATTCACATGGAAAAGGTAAAACTTTCAATATCCTTTTCAATATGTTTGAGGAATGGTTTGTCATTGTCAAAAAGGGGGAGAATGTCGACCTAGAGGTTATACATTGTCCATATTTTTAATGACTTATCCATTCCATTCATATGTATATAATATGTGTATTCAAGATTGATCTCAGGCTTTAGGTACATGATAAGGATCAAATTACACAAGCCCTATCTTGTCAAAGTTCAAGTCAAATACAATGCAAGTGTGCTAATAAGGAAATCCCTTCAACCGACCTTAGAAGAATTTTGTAATCACTTGTATTAATGATATGACTTGTAACTAAGATGAGTAAAATTTGGGACACTTAATACCAAGTTTTAATCACTTTTTAGCCAAATTAGAAAATTGATCATAGGTTGTTGATCGGTCGAGTTCCAATCTCGACCGATCCCATGGATTGATTTTATGATGATATGCATCAGTCGAGTTGTGCATTCACAAAACTCGACTGAATGACTTAATGACCAAATTTTCTTTTGGCTAATCGGTCGAGTTTCTCAGGACAAACATGATTGATAGTTTGAAAATTGGGTTTGTCTTTTAGTCGATCGGTCGAGTTACTTTTATTGAAACTCGACCGAATGCATTGTATGGGAAAAGTAAGAAAAAGTGATTATAACGGTTGGTGAATTGTTTGGACAAAAATAAACCCGTTGTCTTGAGAAAAATGGATATATTTTGGCCCTAAGTTTTCCCCAACTCAAGGGATCACCCCCAGCTATAAATAGGACCCCTTGGAGTTCATTTCAAGTTTTCTCATTCACTACATTCAAGGTCCTTACTATAGTTGAGTGTGCTATTACTCCTTGAGCCCCTTTCTCTCTCTAGTTTACACATCATTTTGTGATTTGTGAGTGAGTTAGGATTATTGTAAGAGAGCTCCACCTTTTTGCATGTAAACCTCTCAATATTCCACTACTTCCTTATCCCCTTCTCTCATGAAGAAAAGCTTAAGCAAGCTCCATCGAGTGAAGAAGGATCTATAGTTGTTCCTCTTCAAGGGTGTTGAAGAGGTGGTGATCTTCTCCAAGTGAAGGAGAAGGCAAAGGCTGAAGATCTAAGAGGAGAAGCAAATTCCTTCAAGATGAAAGACTTGAGCTTGAGTGGGTAAGACATAGGTGAAGGCTGTAGACTCAAGCTAAGTGGGTAAGTTCCTTGCTAAGTTGGATATCTCTTTGTACTTGGATGAGTAAGTCCTTTGGTGGTCTATTGTTGTAAATCTCTTTGGTGATATAATAGAGAAAAGCACTTGCAAAGTCCTAGAGGTTGACCTCTCTAGGTGGTGGACTGACTCACTTATAGTTTGAAGTGTGGAACTACTCTATATCCCTTTTTCAAGTGCTTTCTATCAATCTCTCTCATCCTTTCTATGCTTCTTTAGATAGGACTTCCAATTGTCATTAAGTTATTGCTACAAATTGATAAAATTTGAAGGTCTAATATGTTTTGTGAGAAATTGTGTAGCTCTATTCACCCTCCTCTAGAGCCGTTAGATCCAACAATAAGTTGTCTTATTAACCATATTAACGGATTACCAAACAACATTAAGTCTCTTACAACCCTCAACTATGAATAATAGTATGTGCCTTGGTTTGATGTGAAAAAATATTGTATCTACAAAAACTTGAATCTATGAATGGAAACATGGTTTTCTTGAAATTCACTAATTGGACATGTCTCTCTTTTTAACATGAAATATATTAGGCATAGCATATAAATTAAATTAAAAATCCAAAAAATTCAATGTTATAATCATAACTTGACATATCTCCCTTCAACAAATGCAAATAATCAATCATATAATATAAAGGATCTAGTAATATGTATCGATGAAGAAATAAAACCAATTGATGTGGGTTTATACATGTCATTATTGGGATAAGGAATTGAATTTTTTTTATCCAATGTGTATAATACACCATGGTCATAATGTCATATTAATGATACTAAGATACTAGTTTCTCTAAACTCAAGCAAAATGAAAGTTAATATCAAAAGTCAATATGGATATGGTTTTTCGAGCCATCAAGGAGTATATCTTACCTGTGAGATGACATGTGAATGTAACTATGATTTTATTTATGTTCAACTCACTTTTGATGAGTAAAGATAATAAAATATTGATCATTGCTTAAACAAAACCCAAAAAACTATAAATCAAACAATTGTGATAAATGAATTATGAATACATTCTCTTAATTATTATTTTTCATGGTATACCAAATACATAATGATTTTATATTTTATAATGTATAAAACATTTTATACTTATTTTAACAATTATATTCATTTCAATATATTATATTCTATTTTTTATTGATAAAAACATTGAGGGGTAATCTTATAAGAGATGTCAAAATATAGTAACAACAAATACTAAGAAAACAACAAGGTGGACTATACAAAATTATTATAGATTTTTTTTTCAATATCATCACCATAAAGGTTCTTGGTCTGATTGATGTTATAAAAGTTGTTAGGACATACATGATTTATAACATGAAAAATGGAAACATGACAAGGAACAACATCAAATCAGACAAAGATGTAAAGAGAAGAAAATTAACAAACTCATATTCATTATATTAAAGGAATCCAAAAAAATTAAAGAGCTTCCAAAATGTGGGGACTTTAAAAAAAACTTAATACTACAATTTC